>JADQAV010000002.1:564405-1107852 GCA_019775845.1 Myrmaecium sp. VS I D KN 1 | reverse complement strand
TTCCCCCCCCCCCCCCCCTCCCTCCCCACGGTGGTTAGCCATCCCGCGTCTGCTCCAAGAATAGCATCCTGGCGGCTCGCTTCCGTTCCCTTTCCGATCTTCCTTTGGCCGTGTCTCTCTCTTTCTTTCCCTCTCCTCCCATCTTCCCCCTTTCATACGCATTTTGCCATCATCTTGATGGTTCCTCCTCACTCACCGATCTCCTTCTTTCATCCTTTCTAATTCATTCTCTCTCTTTCAAATCGATGGTGCACCGAGCTTTGCCCTCGACGTTTCCCGCTTGTGTAGCTTTCCGTGCTTGATTCGACTTCCCTCCACCATTCACCCTGAACCTCCCGCCTTCCTCCGTCCGTTCGCTTCATAACTTTATTCCTTCCTTCCTTCCCGCGCCCCCACGTTTCTTCCCCTCCTCTGGGCCATAGCTCCCGGAGCTCTCCCTCTCAGACATCCTCATCTATTACCAGCCGCAGAACCGATTGACGATCATGCTCTCCCCCATACGCTCCTTCACCGCCCTCCTCCGCGTCGCCGTCCTCTTCCTCATCTTCAACGGGATCCTCTGGGTCAAACAGTTCCCCCGGACGCCCTTCCCCGGGGACGAAGAAGCTGAGCTCGACGCCGAGGCAGATGGCACCAACAAGGACGGCAAGGACACGCTCGGGGCTCCCGCCGCGCCGGCTCAGCAGGACCAGGTCGTGCTGAGCATCAAGACGGGCGCGATCGAGGCGTTCGACAAGCTGCCGGGCGTGCTGCTCCTCCTCCACCCGGAGATCTACCCCAACCTGCTCCTCTACTCCGACCTGGACCAGGGCATGGGCGGCTTCGACCTCTTCGACGTGCTGGCGGACTACAACGAGACGCTCAAGCAGACCAACCCGGACTTCGCCGTCTACCACGAGCTGCGGCGGTACGCCGAGCTGGGGCAGGACGTGCGCGAGCTGGCTGCCTGGCCGGACCCGCGGCCGGACTGGCGGACGGGCGGGCACGGCGCCGGCTGGGCGCTGGACAAGTACAAGTTCTGCCACATGGTCGAGGACGCGTGGCGGCGGCGGCCGGCGCGGGACTGGTACGTCTTCGCCGAGCCGGACACGCACCTGCTCCGCGGCAACCTGCTCGCCTGGCTGGGCAAGATGGATCCGGCCACGCCGCTGTACCTGGGCAAGCCGACGGGGAACCCGCGCGCGCCGGAGGGGGAGACGTACCCCTTCGCCCACGGCGGGAGCGGCTTCGTGCTCAGCCGGGGCCTGGTCGAGCAGCTGATGAGCACGGGCGACTGGGCGGCCCGGTGGGACGAGCGGGCGCAGGACATGTGGTTCGGCGACTACGTGCTGGCGGCGGCGATCAAGGAGGAGACGGGCGTGGAGCTGACGAACGCGTGGCCGCTGCTGAGCGGGCTGAAGCCGGCGACGATGCCGTTCGCCAAGGAGACGTGGTGCGCGCCCGTCGTGGGGATGCACCACGTCCGGCCGGAGGAGGCGAGCGAGGTCTGGCGGTTCGAGATCGACCAGGGGGACCGCGGCGTCACCTTCAAGGACCTCTACCAGCGCTTCGTCGCCCCGGCCCAGCTGGACGCCACCCGGGCGGATTGGGACAACGGCGCGAGCGCGTTCGACACCCGCCGGTACAACATCGAGTGGAAGACGGCGGAAGACGGAGCGGAGGCGGAGGCGGATGCGGATGCGTCGGAGAGCGCGTGCGTGGAGGCGTGCATCCGGAATGAGGCGTGCATGATGTGGAGTTGGAGCAACGTGACGGCGCCGAACTTCAACGCGAACGAGGAGACGCACTGCCACCTCAGCCAGGCCTTCGCCCTCGGCGAGCGGCGGACGCCCGAGGTGGCCGGCGGCCGGCACGGCGACCGGATCCGCGCCTGGAAGAGCGGCTGGCTGCGGGACCGGTTCGAGAGCTGGGCGGCTCAGGAGTCGGAGAACTGTAACGGCATCCTTTTCTGATCGGCTTCTTCTGAACGGCGATGAGAGCACTCTCTTGCCACGAGGGGTTTTGTCCACCTCTACATTCACATTTATATTTCTCTCCTCATTCTCTTCTCCCTTTCTTCTCGCAGTCAAGGATATGGCTTCCATCGCATTTTTCTTTTCTCTTTGTGTATTCCCATCAAACCATGGCGACGGCGTTTCTGTTTCTTTCTGGGTTGGGTCACGGCGAGCCATTTCATTTCTTTGCGATCGTTCCAAGGCTGTCTATATCTTACTTCACCTAACTACCATGTCTGTTCCTCACTGTGTTCCATTCGCAAGTTCTCTCCAGTGAGCGTCTGCCGTTGCTCCGCTGCTGCCTCTTGATGAGATAACTGATGGTCAATTGACATGCACATATATCTGCGGTCGATGTACAAACATCAGTGAGGCCGGTAGTGGCGCTTTCACCTTAGGCAGTGGGGCGGTCACACATAAGTTATCCCTCTTGTCTACTTATGGACCGGTAGAGACAGAGAATGAGAGAGGTTCAGGGTTCCGTTGCCTCAGACCACCCAATCTCCCTAAGGCTCCGGGTAAGCCCAGCCGTGGTTCACCAGTCCAGCAAGTAGGTAAGGTAGATAACTTAGTGCTCGCTTCCTTAGAGCTCGTCGCCGCGAGCGGGCGGGAGGAAGGTACTAACTACCTACAAAGCTGGTCGTAACCATGTCCCCCCCGTCCGATGGTGAGTGTGAAGCGGGTGATGGTGTGTCATCATCCATGGTTGTCTTCTCGCTTAAGGGAGGTGGATGATGCAGGGGTTTCGGCTTCTGTTACCGACGACGCACCCTGAGGTACTAGTAGTACCTAGGTTAGGATGGTGAATAAGTAAGGTAACTACCTACATGCTACCTAAGATACGAAGGCAGCCTTGGACTGGTGTATTGCCGTATGGGGTAGGTGGTATAGGTAGCGTCCTCTTTGATTAGGTCGAGTACATGAGTACCACGTACCTGACTCTACGGTGATCTGGTTTCTTTATCCCACCCGTCGAGAAGGGTGTATGGAAGGTGGTTTGATAGAGATCGGAGGAAAGCCCTAAGGAAAAAGTTAAATCAGCTATTCTAAAGCAGTTTCCCCGAACAGCTTGATAGTGAAGGAAACAGAGAGATCAACGACCAGACGATACAACACCACTTGTAATTCCCCGGGTCGAATCCGAAATCCGAACACCTCCAGAAAAAAAACCAAGAGTGTCCTAAGAGTGTACAGAGGAATGGACCGAGAAGAAGAAGAACATGCAAACAACCAAGAAAATATGAATTAATCAATCCTTTACGATAGGAAAGACGAGCCGTGAATCACAGCGGAATCTTCCATCCCAGGTACATTGGAGACGTTTGCCGCATATCATAGCCGGCGGCTCATAGGTAGATCCAGTTATTTCGGGTCGGGCCCGTGAACCGTAGTCTTGAGCTGCTTAGATAATTAGCTTAGTGATGCGGTGATCGTGGGGGGACATATGTTACTAGTGATGTGGGCCCATTTTACAATACAAGACTGCATCTTAGTAATAAACTTGCTCATACCCATTCTGCAGTATTTGGTACGCGGGGTGGAGGAGCGGACCGATCCGTCTAGACCTCTAGACCGGTTAGATAGCCGTAATATATCATAATCCTCCATATTATTACTGCTTACCGCGTTCCCGCAGTCACATCGGGACCCCCCGCTTCATATTCGAGAAGGCACTCGAGTACGACAGAAACCCCCCAGGGAGAAAGACCAGCGACGTTACTAATACCGCATCTCCCTCTCTCCATGCCCTCTCGCTTCTCTCCCTTCGGGCCTCATCTGGGCTTTGTCTAACCCTCTTCTCCTCTTGCTCTTCCTTCTTCCCCTTCCTCTCCTTCTCCCTTCCACTCCCTTTTAAACTTTCACAGCTAGAACAAAGAGCCGAGAAGTCTCCCTACGTCCGGAGCTAATTCCGCAGTACGAGCGCCGTCAGGGGCCCCGAGGCGCCTCTCCCCGTCCGGTCTAGGTACTTTCGAGAGCCATCATTGGACGACGACCGACTAGCCCGGTCGAAAGTGAACTAGATTAGCGGCACGCCATTGGGTGGATTCTCCATCTCGCAGCGGGGGGTCGTATCGCGTTTGCTCTTTGCGGTGATTTTTGCGGGCAATCCCCTCCCTTCCCTGAGCCAGGGTCATAACCTAGGCACACGAGTGGATGGAGGGACTCGAGTATCGGTACGGTCTTGGAGGCTGATAGGTACTGAGTTACGGCTCCTGTGCCTCGGTCAGGACCAGGTCGAATACCTCGTTATTGCTGTAGGTACCACCGGAGCACCACAGCACGCAGCACAGCACACCCAGCCTCTCCCTCTCCCTCTCCCTCCCACTCCCACTCCCACCCCCACTCCCTTTTTCTCGCTGCGCTGCCACCGGGGCCATCTCCTCGGCCCGAACGAGTTAAAGGCCAGCGCGAGGAGTGGCCCCGGCCTGAGACGGAAATTCGCTTGGCTCGACATGGCATTGTTTAAAATCCATATCGGCGGACGGTGCAAAATTCGATGGGCCAAACTGCCCCCCGAACCCTTGAAACCCGGGCGCGCGCGAGAGCTCCCGCCAATTTCTCCCCTCTTGATCACCTTTGCCACACCTGCCTGCTTTCGGGTGTATGCCTGACGCAACTCAACACCATAAAATTTTCTCCCTTGAGGTTTTTTTGCCCGTCCCCTCAAATCCATCATAATCCGTTGTGGACAGCTTGCATCTCCGCACTTGGCTGTGGCAACAATCGTTTTGGCTGCGCAGCGTGCGCGTGGAGAAAATCGGTGTCCTCGACTTGCCTGCCTTCCTCCGCCCTGCCTCTCCATTGTTATCCTTGGCGCGGTGGAGACCTACCTATCGCATGCTGTTCACTCTCCAACATCAACCCGACTGAACTGCCTGGCCAGCACTGGGGGCCAAGGCCAGCAAACAAACTGAAAGAAAAGCAAGAAATAAACTGCAATTTGATCCCCCTTTCCGCCCAGCCGATCATCTCCTCCTTTGCGCTCCAACATGCACTCCTCCGACCCCGCTGGCCACCCCCAAGCCTGTCAGGCGCTTCCCGGGCAAGGGGAATCCTCGCACCTCACCCGCAGGGAGAGAGCTGCAATAGCGACTCAGGCGTGCGAGACGTGTCGAACGAGAAAGTCAAAGTGTGACGAACAGCGGCCGAAATGCGGCCTCTGTCGGCGTCTCAACGTCGAGTGCACATATCGAGAGCCGCAACCTACCAAGTAAGTTCCCCTGACGCACCCTCCCCTCTTTGACAAACAGAGCGGTCGCAGGGCATCTTCATCGCTGTGCAATGGTCAGGCTCGAATAGAGCCTGTTCCGTTGCCAGACTGTCCGCGCCTTCTGAACCCGCTTCCCACGCCCATCTCTGGATGCTCCCGGCTTTTGCTTCTTGGTGGTTGACCCACGGCTTTGCAGGAAAGACAAGACCATGGTCTACATCCTCGACACCATGACGAGGTTGGAGAACAAGGTCGACATCATCGGACGACATGTAAGCCCCAACTCGACAACCTTCGGCCCGCTGAGCCATTCCTCTTCCTCATCGACTAGCAACCTCACTTCGCCTCCGGTAAGAGACAGCGGCGCGAAACATAGTCCTTTTGATGGTCTCCAGGCTTCCGATTCAAGCTACACTTACAAGCACATCACCACCCCCCACAAAGTCTTGCTCTGGCCGGCCATCTACATGCAGCAACTCGCTGTCCGCGGAAACAGCGCCGAGGAGATCAACCAGCTGATGCTTGAAGGTACGCCCTGGTTGCTTCGCCACGAGCTGAAGCAGGACAACGATATCTTGCCGTGTGATGTGATGATGAGAGGTCTTGCCGTGCCTGAAACATCCCCAGAAGCGACGGCAGGGCGTCGCGTTACGTTCCCGGATCTTCCGGTTGACCTCATGTCGGAATACTCGCACCGGTACTTCGATTCGTTCAATATGCTCTGGCCAATCCTGGATCGGGAAGCCTTCAACATCGACATTTTGCGTACCATCACGGTGGACGGTTTTGCAGAGGGCGATTCTCGGTCTATTCTAGCTTTGCTGGTGTTTGCTTTGGGCAAGTCGGCCCTTGAGGGCGTATCAGGCGCGCCGATTGACGGTCAACAGAGCGGTATCCGAGGCGGGACAGCGAAAAGGCCCCCGGGCCTGGAGATATTCAATGAAGCTAGACGTCGTCTTGGATTTATCATGACCCAAGTCAGCGTTGAGAACATACAGTGTCTTCTTTTGACCGCGTGAGTGTTGACCTGTTACGCACAGTCTTCACTGTTTACTGACACTAGTCGACCAGTCTCTATTACGAAGCAAGCGCAAGACATGTGGTGGGGTGCCAATACTCGATGTCTGTGGATGAACGTTGCTGAAGTTGATCAATAGGATTTCTGGCGGCTCATGGTCAGCGCTTCGATGGCCTGTCAGGTATTACTGAAGTGGTATGTTCGAAACATAGGCTTTGTGCGAAACCTGGTCGATGCTTATACAGTACCACGATCGAGTAGTGAACCGATCGACTGGCAATCACCGCGTGGTGAACAGATGAAACGTGTATACTGGACGTGTAACTTGATCGAGAAGTAAGTGTCAGAGGTCTTGATACGTTCTCGCGGCATCAGATGGGATGTGTGTGAGAATCCATTGCTGATGGCACCCTTAGTTGGTACCATATCGACCTCGATCTTCCGCGCACAGGAATCTTCGACTTCGAGGACGCAGTGCCATTGCCAGGAGCCAACGTGGTCGGCGCTGCATCGGAAAATCATCGGATTTTCACACATTTCGCAGCCATCGTGTCCTTGTGTCAACTGATAACTCGAATACACAAGGTGATATTCGAAGGTGAGTCGTTCTTGGACTGTGTCTGCGGTGTTGTGGAGTGTTTCGGCGAGTTTGCCCGGCTCCCCTGAGGTTCCAGGTTGAGGTGTTAAGCCTCGCCTAATCTTGCCTCGGGGTTTACTCCGGACCGCAGATCCGGTCTTGGGAAGAGCCCTGGAGGTTTTAGTACCTTATCAGGCGCCTCTGGTAGTACCTCCAACTCAGCCAGACCGAAAACTGACATCTGCATAGCGAACAGTCCCAATGCCGAAGCTCCCTCTCCGGACGATCACAGCGGCCCGTCCATAGCAGTCATTTCTGAGCTTGCTCGCCAGCTGCAATCATGGCGCGAGCTGTTACCAGCGGCCCTTCAATGGGACGACAACGATAGATTCTCCCTCGGTCATCAATCTGCAATGCAGGCTCAAACCTCGGAACGCCGCACATCCGTCCCTCTCTTCTCGAGCTCTGCCCGGCAGCCTTTGCACTACCAGCCTGATTACAATGTCCTTACGGCGCACCTTCGATCACGGTATTACTATGCGCATTTCATGATCTTCCGACCTTTCGTCTTCAAAGCGCTGCATTTTCCCGAGAGCATGACGCTCGAGGACAAGCAACTGGCGGCCCGATGCCTTCGGAGCAGCCTCTTATGGCCTATCGCCATGTCTCCGTGCCGCGATCAGAAGCGTGTCCTGCCGGTCCTCTTCGCGTGGACCTCGAACTTTCTCGGCATCCTCCTCATACTACGCATGATCACGATTACGCCCATGCTGGATCAGATCGCTCGAGAGTCATTGGACCCCGCTGAGGTTCAAGACACGGTCGTGCTGCTGCTTGGGTGGATGAAAGACATGAGCCAAGTGGAGGGGATTGCAAAATGGAGTTGGGAGCTGCTTCGGCAGCTCTTTTCCGAGGTGGAAGGGATTGCTGGATGATTGGATATGTGAGGGTTAATGATATGAGGGTTAATGATACTGTACAAATCTTATAAAAGCAGTGGTCAAGGAAAGGTGGAGTAATGTGTGAGGAAGTGCGAGGGCGCGCAAACCGGTGACGATATAGTGAGTGGGTAAGTGGTGGTTTTTGTCTGTTTATCCTGGTACTGTACTCCCCGCTCTGTCTTTAATCTTCCGTCGCTTTTTCCCCACTCGAGGAACTCGGAGGGACACCAGTGATCTGCACTTTTTCGCAGGACGACAGCCTTGACGACGGGTAGAAGGTTCGAGGTTTGGGAGGGAGGGAAGGATTGGAAGCATCTGCAGGCGTCAGGGATTATAAGATCGTTGGTTTTAGCGTGCATCGCTTTCCCAACATGCGGACTAAATACTCTAAGGAACATACTCCTCCTTGTTCCTTTCTGATCTAGCAGGCGAAATATCACACTGTATCACACTGTCGATTGGCAGACATTGGCGCATATACCCTCCTTTGTTCATAAAAATCCATACTATTAGATCAGATTCGGGGAAAGGGAGGGAGGGAGTGGGACATTGTCGACAGATATTCCACTTTCAACGCTGTCCGGAGAGCATCGGATGGGTGCTCATATACATGAAAGCCCATCAAATCAAGTGTACATACTTCTGTCGACACTAAGTACTCCGCCATACACCCTCAAACATGCGGAAGCCAGGCAAACCTCAGCTAGGATACACCTGTATCATCGTAATAACAGAGATGACGAGCTGCGAGAGGTGGAAAATTTATATAGACATATAGCCTGCCCTGGTATGTATCTGCAGCACGATGCTCGTACGAGGTTCCTTCTCGCTCGCAACGGAAAAGACACGAAGGATGCAAGCGAACAGGCAGACTAGAGTACTTTCTGCCTTCAAGAAGCTTCCTCAACCAATATAGACTAGCTCCATAAAAGTACTATAGTGGGATTATTTAAAGGAATAATAATCATTTTTTATCCGTCGTTCACAACGAAGTAAACATACTATTCACTTGTACATGGAGAGGCGCTAGAAGATCAGTGAAATACGCTTAGCGGCTTCTTCATTGTAGCCTCACGAGTCTGACTGCCACGCGGCAGGGACGGGAAAAGCATGAGGATCTTTCTGACATGTGTACACGGTGGCTTCTT
Source organism: Myrmaecium sp. VS I D KN 1 (assembly GCA_019775845.1). Classification (NCBI taxonomy): domain Eukaryota; kingdom Fungi; phylum Ascomycota; class Dothideomycetes; order Valsariales; family Valsariaceae; genus Myrmaecium; species Myrmaecium sp. VS I D KN 1. Next base: position 1,098,963 of record JADQAV010000002.1, on the reverse strand, counting down.
CTTCTTCACTTCTTCCCATTCTTTCAGTGGCGAGGACCACCGTCTTCTATGTGTGACTCACGAAATACGAGGGAGAAGGTGGATTAATAAAGCACTTGCCCTTCCTCTCCTTGCCACCACCACCGTCGCCGATTTCTCGGACTCGGGCTGGAACCGGTAAAACGTGTACATGCGTGTCTTCCAGAGTGCCACCTTTTCCCAAGTTGGTTCATTTATGTTGGAACACAGACACTCTGGAGGCTTTCTTTGCTGCTTGGGTGCCTGATTCTTTATTAGTTGTATTTATGCGCCCGGTGATTCGGTGGGCGGGGTGAGGGGAGGAGAGGAGGGGGTTGCGCTGAAGATCTCCACATGCGCGCGCGCACACCACACCCACACCACCAAACCCCCCGGATCAACAACCCATGGACAGATCATGTTCGAGCCTAGAACTGCCCGTTTTGCTTCGAGTCAGACCAAGCACAAGGGTGAGGAAGCCAAGTCACTCGCCCGCGATGGGGGTGGTAATTCCGGGGATCCCGATAGCGAGATTTTGCCTTGCCAGATCGTTGGTGACTTGTGAGAGACTGCTGCCTTGTATTACCAAGGAAGAGGAAAGGGAGGAGAGGAAGGTTGGGTTAAGGGAGGGTCTGGGACTGGTGTATATAAGGCGAGGAGATCGAGTCGTATCATATCGCTCTTTAACCAATCCGGTTCGTTTCGTTCGCACTTACGTATGCTTCCACTGTGATATATCAATATTGTATACAGTACCTGTACATACTGTATGTACCTATATATAGAGATGGTGCAGAGTGCCGATGGATGGTGATGGTGAGTTAAATAAGCGTACGGGAGGAGTTGACGTCCCGGATGCGGGCTCCCATTGATTGTGTGGAGGGCGGCAGTGACAGGATTGTGACAACATCGTCTCCTGTGGACGACCACTGCCCTGGACACCCGACGTCCTCTCACCCCCTCATGTTTGTCCTTGTTGCGCCGTGCAGAGAGCGATGCAGCATCACATCGCGATCACCCTCCTGATGATACTCGATTTCCCAACCTGAACCGGACGGCCAAGCTCGGGGAGCCTCCACACGCCGCCAAGGAGAGGTCCCGACACTAACCGGAGTGCGATCAGCCTAGTCCACCCGGCCTCTAGCACAGCGCACATGCGTCGGCAGAATCCCGATTGCGCCCAGCTACTACACCAACCTTTTCCCAGATCCACTTCGCCAATTGCCCCTGCTCTGCGCAATCCGTCTCCTTTGCTGACCCTTCACTCTCTCCTCGCCGCCGCTCCGACGAAGGTTGCTCTGTGCGCACTGCCAAACCGCGCTTTTCGGAAACCTCTGGCCACGTTCGTCCGCACTCTGTCCCTGTCCCTGTCCTCGACTCGACCGTCCTACGACTACTCACCCCAGCGGACGGCGATTCCGAATCGTGAGTCCTCCCTCATACCAAACTGCCGTCGTCCAGCCCCCAACGGAAATCTACACAGCATCCGTCTGTCCCAATTGCCCTGCTGATCACTCTACTTCGGCCCAGTCTATAGAAGGAAGGCTCGCCTGCCCGGTTCCGTTCACTGCTGCAATCCCCACTTATCACTGCAACATCCCGTCCCTTGTCCTCTCGAACGCTCAACTGTGCCTCCATCCGGCCGTCAGGCTGCACTCTGCATCCCCCACCGCCTCCGGAGACTCATCCCTACCGCATTGTCGCGTGGTGAGTTGAAGGTGACACCCGTACGCGTATTACCCTCGCTATCCATCCGCCGGTGTCCCCGGGACTGTCACAAACCTCTGCAAGGCTGGGGTCACCGCACAGTCCTTCCGTCCGGAGTAGACGGCTTCACATATTGGAGAACCTGGTGTCACTCTCTTCATAACTGCATCCTTAAAACTTCCTAGGACTTTGGCTGGCCACCTGCACGCTGCACGTGGAACACTCAAGAAGAGGCCCGTTTTCTAGCCCATGGATTGCGTATGCGATACCGACCTAGCTCAGGAAGATAGACGGCAAACATAGGAATCACGTGAAGCTGATCCCCCAAGGAGGCTGAGTACCGTTTACGTGTCGCATTTCCGCGCTCGTCGGGAAGGCTCTGTTGGCCGTCGCAATAAGGTAATTGCAACTTCTCAAGCCGTTGGTAGAGCCGTTTTCGGGTCATCGTGGTCTTGTGGTCTTTTGTACGACTGGAACAATACCCAATCTGACCATCTGGGCCAATATCCGGGAAACTTGCAGACGTCACCTGAAAGTGGATTATTTGCCGGAATCCTTCGAGTATCTTAGAAGGCTATTGTGTTGGATTCATTTTTCCCCAAAGGACGCTCGAACCATATCATGGAGTCCGACAATTCCCAGGTCGGGGCGGACCACTTGCCCGAGCGACCGGTCTGCAAAAAGGCACATAAACAGCATCACTTCATCAAGGAGAAGGGAATAATCGATTTTAGCAGATATAATGAGGAAGAGGCGGAGGCCTTAGTCGAGGCCATGGAAAAGAAGAGAAAGGAATTGGACGAACGTATTATGAAGTACATTGCGAAGAGGCAGAAGGAATATGATTCATTCGAGGAAAAACTAGCGAGCATTGTGCCGGACTCACAGAAAGAGAAGGCTGCAAAGGAAAATGAGAAATTGCTTTCGCCCGCCGCAGGAGTGACGACCCGCGAAGTCTCGCCTACCAAGGAGCGCGGCAGGAAATTGAAACGCCCGGAACCGGTGGATACCCATCTTGGGGTTGGACAGGTTGAGGCCCCGCAGTCTTCGCCTGGATTTGACACCAAGCCTGACGAGGAGCTCCGCGGTTTGTTCACTCCCAGCTTCCTGCCACTCCTTGAAGGCCGTGAAGGGTCCGGCGAGAGGCGAAGCAGTTCAGTGCCATCCAGGACAGAGGAGGGAGTGGAAAAGCCTCGCAAGCCTGCTCTACGTCAGAGCTACAAGCGATCCGCTACGGAACCTATGGTGAAGCCGTCACTGGCTGCTAGGAAGTCTGCCCTGCGTTCGCCAAACAGCAGCAACCCATCGCACAGGAAGCGCGTCTCGCTCGTCATAGATGACCATATCGTGCGGCCTTCAGAGAGTCCGGATTCTCATCGAACACCGCGCCCACCGCGAAGAAGCTGGAGCGCGAGCGAAGCTGATAGCAGAGCGACGTCTCCGGACTCGACCATTTGGGAATCGCCTGCGGAACAGTCCATAGCAGAGATTGCTAATCTGCAGAAATTGCAAGGCCATCACACCGAACAAGAAGCACGGCAACATGTGGCTTCTTTCGGTGGTACCATGCTGCCGTCCCGCGATCCAACGGCTCAGTCAGGATTATTAGCTTCGGATGATCGGACCAGTGCAAAGAGTCACAGCTTGGCCTCACGGCCGGGCTCCAGAAGCACTGCTGCGAACGCTCTTTCGTCGATTATATCTGGGACTGGACCTTTCGCGGCATCGTCGCAGCACTTGATGTTTGGACGCTCTGGCAGCGCAAAGGACAAGGGAAAAGCAAAACACCCGTCCATTCTGCCTCATCAGGTCCCTCAATCGCCGTCACCTGTGTCGTCGGAGGCTCCATCTCCAGCCACCTCCTCTCCGCCGACGCTCAACACCCCGTCCTCGTCCCAGTTCCCGAAATCGCCTCTACCTCTCCCGTTTACCACCACATCCGCCCTTCCGCCATCTCTGACCCTTGCTCACGGTGGCAGTAGCAACGCTTCTACTGGGGCGACCTCGACAGGTTCCCCGAAGAAAAAGCTTGGCACTAACCCGCATCATCTCCACCACGACTCCACGTCATCGTCCTCACTGACGAACACGTCCTCCAGCAGCTCTCTGTCCACGCTCCGTAACCAACAGCCGCCCTCGATCAGCACGATGCCGCAGGATCTCCGAGCGGAACATCTTGAACACGCACCTGCACATCCGTCTCAGAGCATCTCCACCCCGACTCGCGGCACGCACAATCGGCCAGAATCGGCGCGGGAGCCTCCCTCGGATGCTTCTTTGGAAGGTGACGTCTTTGCCCCTGGAGCGGACGAAAACGATGACGCCTCGGCGTCAGACTCCGGCCCTGAGTTCCTGGAAGACATCAATGCCCGGCAAGAGGCCACCAAAGCGGCTCGGGCGTTGGACCGGGAGGATGGGTTGCCGACGAGTAGCTACGTCGGCGGACTGGGCGGCAGCGGGCTGGACGACGCCGATGCGGCGAGTCTGGGATACCCGAGCAGTCTTGGTGCCAGCTACATGGAGCGGTTTTGGAAGGTTCGGCACAGTTCAGGCAGTCACTCGACGACGGGCCCGGGGGCGGCGGGGTCGCAGCGAGGGGGGATGAGCATGAGCATGCCGACGGGCGGGAGCATGAAGGAGCGGATGGGCCGGGAGAAGCGAGGTAGCCGGCGGGAGGAGCTGGCGCGACAGGGAAATGAGGACGAAGAGGATGTGGTGGGCAGTCTGGACCTGTGAGTGGGAGAGTTGAAATCATCTCCTGATTTCCTGTTTCTTTACCATTCCTAAGCATATCAGGTATGGAAGACCGAAGGCTGGGGCAGGGGGCTGGAGTTTGTTCTCATTGCAGAGGAAGAGTGGTTCCTTTACACATGTTCACGTACACATCGTTGTAGTTTTTGCTCTATTTCTTTTTCATTTTAATATGAGGTATTTATTAGAGGAAGAAAGAGGAAGAGAAGATACAAAGGGAAAGAAGAAAGGAAAGAAAAGGAGAGAGAGACATACAGATTACATACATATATAATTGGGGGAGCTGGGACGTTTTGTTCTTTTTACTTTGCATCGGTCATGTGTAAGTATCTGAATCTAAGGATGAATTCGGAGGAAGAGAGAGACACATACATACAGAAAAGACTCGGACTCGGATCTCAACCTTCTTTCCAGTTGGCTTGCTAGAAGGTTTTTTTTTCCCTCTTTTTTTTTTTTTTTGCAGTACTCCTAGTAGTCGCCGGTTCGTGTCTCTTTTTTTTCTAATTTTTTTTTTTTTTTCTTCTTCTTCTCTTCCTCGATATAAGCCACGGCGTTCACATCGGGCTGAGTCAGCGACGGCCGTCCCAGTCCAGCCCCGGTGAAGTTGGTGTTTTGAGATTGGCCCGCGTTGGTGGCGCTGGTCGGCCGGGTTGGCCCCGCTCAGGTACGCAAGCACCTCGGTGGCGCCCACCCACCCTCATCCGCCCATCCACCCCCGTTCCCGCCCGTCCCTTGATTACGGATACTTCTTTACCTGTGGATTTTCGTTTTGCGTGGGTGCGTGGGTGTAAATATACACTACTATAGTAGGAGTAAGGAAAAAGGACCAAGCATACCTAAGCACAGCCTAATCACAAGGCAAGGTACCACCACATGCTGATGTTGATGCTGTGCTAAATAGTACTAGGGAGTTTACTATCCTAGGGAGTAGTCATCTCGTCCATCCCCCACCCACTCCCCCATCCTTTCTCGCCCACTCACATCCAACCTCTTCCTTCTTCCCCTCCACCTTCCTCCTCCCTCCGCCTCCCACCATCACCACACAAACACCACCACCGCGCATCCTCACCGTTTCGCTTGGGCACGACTGCAGCCCGTGTGTCACTCCGTGCTGCTTCCTGCCGTCGCCGCCTGAACAACCGCATCTGCATCTGCACCCGCACCCGCACCCGCATCCGCATCCGCATTCACATCCGCCGCCCGTACTCCGCGTTGCACCTTGTCCGTACTCCGCAGCGTGCACTCCGCCCGCACTCGTCGCGAACGAGGACAGACCACCTCTCCCCGGACGTCCTGCAACCGCCCGCCGTACCATGGGCGAGCCCACCAGCTCCCCCGCGCGTACCGGGCGCTCTTCAGGCCAGCCGCCCGATCAACCGTCCCATTCACTTCACCACCACCCGAACCAACACGAGGACGTCTGGATGAGGGACCGCTCTCCCTCGCCTACAGATACCTCCCGCTCCGGCAACGCGGCCGCCTTCTCTTACCATCGTACCGTCCCCATCTCTGCCGACTCCACGCGCAGCAATTCCCCCTCCCACAACCTCGCCGTCGTTGGGAACCATCCCCACATTCGACATCCCTCGGAAGTTGGCCTGCACCTCCAAACCGACTTCAGCTCTGCCTCGAGTCGGCCTCCCACCGGCTCTCCGAACACCCCGACCATAATCGAGAACAAGATTGGCGGGCAGGCCCAAGCCTTCCACGCGAACGCGATCCCAATCCAGGCGAGCACCGGTCTGCGCAGTGCGTGGTCAACGGCGAGCATAGCCAGCTCGCTTTCTCCCGCTTCTGCCCTTTCCTCGCCCGCCTTGAACGCCCTGCCGGACATCACCCCTCTGCCGTCTCCAATGGTCGCCACGGACTCCCCACCCTCGTGGAGGCGCAACACCCTGTCCAAACGGCCCAGCTCCAGAGGCTCGCATACTGGAAGTCTGCGCGAAGAGGCCTATCTGTCATCCTCTCCCTCCGTGAGCAAGAAGAACTATAAAGGACTCGTTGCCGCAGCCGTCGAACAGGGCGTCATTCGGGAAGAGGAACGGAAAAAGAGCCACGCTCGCAACAGGAGTGTGAGCGAGTACCAGCCGGACCCTCTGCACAACTCCAGGCCTCGGAACGTCACGATCTCGAACGCTGCGCCGCCTGAGCAGGTCGCCGATCTCACGCAAGAAAGACCGATGCAGCGCGAGGAGTACCTGGCGAGTCAACGCGGCATCGCGCCCACGCCTCGGCTTGCTCCTTCCGGTGCACTTCCTACCCCTCCTCCGAGCAACCGCAGCTCCTCGGAAGCCGACGCCGACGAGGAAGAACCGACTTCTCATAACACCTGCTTGACCATTCCCACCGGGCCTTCGCGAGCCCCGAAACATTACATCCCCATCCGCGAGCTTGGTCGAGGCACCTTCAGCAAAGTCATCCTTGCGACGACTACCCACCCGCCTCCCGGCGTCCCTCTCTCGGAGTCCGAGAAGCTTCTTCCTTCTGCCTCGCTTGTCGCCATCAAGGTCATCAACAGCGGGCCTGCAGGCAACGCCTCAAGCTCCCGAATCTCACTGAGCTTGCGCCGCGAGATCGATCTTCTGCGCGCATGCCACCATCCATCGCTCATTCGCCTGCTGGCTCTCTATCAGCCGGCTGCGCCCAGCTCGCCGAATCTGTCCCCCTATCCTCAACACGAAGTTGATCACGACCGCGATCACATCGTCACGCAGAGCGCAAGTGAGACGCAAGCCAACAGCAGCGCCAATGACCGCCTCGAACCGCCCGCACCCATCTTCTCAACTTCCACCCTCTCCCCGGCCCTCAGCCAGTTCACAAACGATCCGAACCCCGCTCTTCTCGTTCTGCCTTACTGCCCCGGCGGCGACCTCTTCGACCTCGCCTCTCGCCCGTCCGCCCGCACCCTGCTCACTCCGGCCCTTGTCCAACGTATCTTCTCCGAGCTCGTCAGCGCGGTTCTCTACCTGCACGAGCAGAAAATCGTGCATCGGGACATCAAACTGGAAAACGTTCTGGTCAACCTCGACCTTGACGCGATCGGAACCATCTCGACCCCGCAGAAGTATCCAAGCCCCTTAGTGACGCTGACGGACCTTGGCTTGGGGAGACGGTTGCAGGAGGCGTCGGATGGGAGCGGAGGCGTCGAGATGCTGAGCACGCGGTGCGGCAGCGAGGACTACGCGGCGCCGGAGATCCTGCTCGGCCAGCCGTACGACGGGCGGTTGACGGATGCGTGGGCCCTCGGCGTGCTGCTGTACGCGCTGGTCGAGGGTCGCCTGCCGTTCGATCCGCCGCCAAACCCGGGCAAGGGCGCCAGGGCGAGCCGTTCCCGCGCGGCGCACCGGGTGGCGCGATGCGAATGGGGATGGTGGCGGTGCGGGGACGAGGACGGCGAGTGGGATCCGAAGAAGGGCCAGGGCTGGGAGGGCGCCCGGGAGGTGGTCGAGGGGCTGCTGAAGAAGGTCAGCCGGGGTCGCAAGAAGTTGCCCGAGGTGGCGGCGATGGAGTGGGTGCGCGAGGGCGTGCAGGTCGAGGGCGGACTGCGGATGCCTACCGACATAGCCGACGGCGTGCACGGTGACAACGGAGACGAGACGGATGGGTTGGGAGTGATTTGGTGATGATGGAGATGACGACGCGGAGAAGGGGACGGAGGATGGAATGGAATGGGACATCGCCAACGACTGACTTACGGTTTCCGAAATTTTCTACGAAGATAAAAGATGATGAAGAGGAGGCAACGTTCATCTTACATTACAAACACACAAACAAACGATACACGCCTGATATACGACGCACATGCGAGACACGGGAACACATACCGAACGGGAAAATCGATTGGGATGAATCATGGGTATTTGACTGGACCTTTGGAGGGGTTGGGGATTTTGTGTCTTTACTACCGGGGTGTTTTTTTTTGGGTCCTTGCTTCTTTTTCTCATCTTCTTCTGCTTTTCTCCCGGGTCTATATTACCTATTTTTGAGAGATTGATCCATTCGGGGATATCTTTTGTTTCCGTCCCTTTTCTAGATACGTACCTTGTACCTGATGTCCTTTGTCTTCTGGTCATGCTTTGATCTGCGGTACTACTATTACTTGGTTAGAGTTTACGTAGAACTACTATATATTATTATACTGTCCTGGATATTCTTCAAGTATATTTTCTGGCTTATCTGCTTTTCATATCATATTCTCTTATCGTATAACATCGTGTTCGTTGATCCTGGTGAGTAAGTCCCACGGAGAGAGACAGAAACGGCGAAGAGAGCGCGGACGGTGCATAGATTCTACCTAGTCTCGAAGTGTTCCGAAACCCAGTTCCTTTCTTGGGTTTTGATTTACATCTATACTTTTGGAAAGAAGAAGAGAATGCGGACGCACGGCGCCCTTCTCGAATGGTCAGAGAGAGACGAAAACAAAACCCTCCACCTGCAACCAGCCACTACGCCAGGCAACAACAACAACAACCAAACCACCTATCTCCTCCCACCCGCAGCAAAACCCCTCATCCGATCCCTCTCCCAACCGCGGTCCCTCTCCCTCTCCCTCTCCCGCGCCCTCCCAAATCCCCTCTCCCGCTCCCGTCGGCGCTTCCACTCCCCCTTCTCCCAATGCTCCCCGCGATCGACCAGCGTCGCGCCGTCCTCGAAGCCAAACCGACGGAGCGCATCCTCGTGGCTCCGGTCACCAGGCGGCGGAGGATGCTGCTGCGGCTGCTGGGCATCACCACCACCACGACGCCAACCCCGACTCGTGGCCTGGGCGAGGGCGTGCAGGCGCGCCTCCTGCAGCGCGGGGGCCGCGGGGAGGTAGTACAGCTTCGGCTTCGCGGTCGTGGAGCGGAAGAGCTCGTCGAGCGTCTTGAGCGGGGCGTTGGCCGCGTCCGTTGACATGTTCGTCGTCGTCGTCGTCGTCGTCGTCGTCGTGGGGGTGGCGGCTGTTCGACTGATCGCGTCTCGACTCGCTGTCGGCAGTGGCCGGGGCCCGGAGGGAGGAGCGCGAGTGCTGTCGGGGAGGTGGTCTCGCACGAGGCCAGCGCGGGAGGGATGGATGGGAGGACCGCCCTCCGTCGGAGTGGTGGTGGTGGTGGTAGGAGGAGGGGAGGTCGCCGCGCCCCGCGGGCCCTTGGGCGCGCCGCTGATGTCGCGGCCCAGATCGCGGCCCCCGGGTGGCGGACGAGCGGCGCCGACGCGCTGGTGGATCGCGGCCACCTCGCCGTCCGGCCCGGTCTCGTACACGACCTCGAAGCGCGGGGCGAGCGCGCGGGGCCCGGCGGTGGCGGCGTCGTTCTCGGCCTCGATCCACCGCCCGACCTGCTCGTCCGGGACGAAGTCGGCGAAGAGCGGCTTGCGGTCGCGCTCCGGCGGCCAGATGGCCTGATGGAGCTTGTTGCGCGCGCGGGCGGCGGCGGTCGTGGAACTGAAGAGGGCGAAGGCGTGGGTGCGGATGGGGTCGAGGTGGAAGAGAGTGAGGACGGCGGGGTCCGGGGCGGCGTTGGGTGGCGAGGCGAGGGCGATGAGGTGGTTGCGGAGGGCTTGCGGCTGCAGAGGTCGCATGAGGTTACGAATGTAAAGGGCCGGGGTGGCAGGATGGTAGGCCGGCGAGACCGGGGCGTCGTCCTCCTCGTCTTCGAGGGTGGGGCCGTTAGAAGGTGAAGCAGTCTCGGTGGGGTTCAGGAGCGATTTGTAGCGGTTGTCTTTCAGTGGTTTGGTGGCTGACGCGCGGGTATCTGATGCCCCTTCACGCGGCTCGGCATAATCGTTGGACGCGATTTCTTGCCGCGCTAGAAACTCGGGCGAGCCAGTATCTTCCTGATCCTTTGTTTCCTGCGGTTGCTCCTCGATTTGCGGCGTTTCAAAGACTTCTTTGACATCTGTCTGCAGCGGGACTGGCGCGCCCCCATTCACTAGGCTCCTCTGCGCGGCCGCCGTGGCGTCTACAACATCATCGCTTGAACCCATTGGGAGCACCGTCTTAGAAACAACACCCTCTGTAGCATCCTTCATGGGATAGTCGTCATCCTCCTGCAGACGGACCGTCGGTGCGAGCTCGTCGACTTGCTTCTGCTTCTTCCTAGCCACCTCCTCAGCGCTGACCGGTGGCGTGGCGCTCCTTCGCTTTCTCTTTCGGCGCTCTTCAGCGAGTTCCTCGCTGTTCAACCGAGACGGTTCCGCTGACATGGATGCTTCCTCCCTGGCCGATGCCGAAGGAGATATGGTACGCTCTTCAGGCTGCGCAGAAGCGGTGACAGAGGCTTCCGCAGCGGGATCTTCTGACTTTGCGACAGTACTGGTATCGCGACCTGGTTCAGTGGACTGCGGTGCCGGAGGTAGTGGTTCCTGGGTCGCAGGCTCCTCCGCCACCGCTGCCGGATTGGCAGCACCATCCAATTGTGATATTTCCACCTCATTACCTCCATTTTCTGTTCCCTCCGTAGAAATGCTTTGTGGCTCTTGTTTGGCTGGCGTGTTATCATCAGGCTTTCGAGTCTCCGTCTCCTGACTTGGTGCGGCAGGCGCATCCTCCGTCAGTGTAGCTGGCGCGTTCTCCGATGGTGGGGGCACTGTTTCCTCTGCCTCCTCCTTCTCGGGGTCGTCATTGTTGTTCTCTTTGTCGTGTTCCTCCAACCTCTGGATTATTTGCGCCTTTCGCGTCAGGCCGGTCGAAGGGATGCCACGCTCCTTGAGCTCGTTGCGGAGCTGTGCTACGGTTTGCTTGTTGTAGTCCGCCATGAGGGCTCGTGGTGGGAGTAAGAAAGGTGGTGATGCAGCGGGTCGCGCACCATGTACGTACAGTGTTGTATCGGGAGAGGTGGATAGAGTTGGTGAATGTGTGAATGTGTGAATGTGTGAAAGGTAAGGATGTTGTTGAAGCTTCACCTCAAAGGAGCGATCGCCGGCCGTCGCGTGTTTGGGAGCTCGGACCAACTGACGAGATGACGACCGGTGACTCAGCTGGAGATGCACCGCCACATATCAATCAATCAATACCTATCTGATAGTGGCTGGTGACCATCCGATTTATTGGCCTCAGGTTTCCGAGCGGCAGACATGAGTACAGTAGTATGTGAGAATCTGCCTCTATCGTAATATCCGTATCTCGACAGCTTCACGATCAATGGCTTTCGCCCTTGCATCTGGATTACCGACTAGTACCACTATTACCACCACCACCACCATCACCGCCACCGACAAATCGCGGCGTTCTTTGTTTCCAAACCCCCCATCTCACTCTCCTCCACAGCCTAACTGTTTAGAGGACCTGGTCGCCCAAACCACCTCTATTGCGCCTCCGTTATTATTGGACGGCAAAGGCGTCATGCTCTGTCTCACCCTATACGAAGCTGTCATTATCGAGGATGTTGCTCAACCTCCCTCGGAAGCATCACATGGGACGCTGTGAATAGCGAGCACCTCGATGACTAACCGCATCTCCTTGGGCAGCGCTGGGTTCGCTGCCCTCGACACCACCCAGCAACTCATTTTCCCCCCAATGGGATGCATGAGGTCGTGCTCGCCAACCTTCCCAGGCCCGTCAGGGACCTGTCACCGCTCGATTCGGTCGGTCCACCACCTCCAACCGGCAGCATTGCATCCGTATCATTCCACCGCATCTCATTGACGGCCTGAGAGTCGTCTGTGCTGCGATGTGTTGTTGCTCCGTCACGGGTGGGCTGCCGTCCATCGCGGGTGTGATTGTGAGGAAGTGAGTGGGCATGGTAGGCAAGGCCAGCAAGCCCGGCCAACCCTCAAGTGTTCGCAGCGGATTCCCAGTCTACCGCGACACGCTCGTCAGATGAGCCTACCGCGGCGGAAGCATGTACCGCTCTTCCGCCCGGACGGGGAGCGGGCCTCGTGCATCCACCTGGTTGATCTGCGTCCAGCGAGCGACCAGTTCGTGCCCGACCGCTGCAAGGCCAGCAAGAGGAGCTCGGTAGATTTTCCCCGCCCCTGGTGAGGAGCAGCAATCCCTCCCTCGGTGACGCATCGATCTCCATGAACCTGACATCCATCAGCGGCCCACTAACGTTAAGATCTGCCGTGCGACCCCATACGCGTTCGTCCGCTTCCCCATCCAATAAGCGATCCGATACGAATCTGTCTCGGTTGGACAACCGGGACTGACCATTCAAAAAATTCCGCCAGGCTTCCTCGGAATCAGAACCGGTCGGCTGCTTGCATTTTCACCGTTCCAATGGGAAGTCACCGAGCCTGCAGAGCAGCCTCGCAACGGCAGTCCTCCGCCGCCGTGAAGTTTGAACAGCCTTTCCCGCCGTGCCTCACCATCGCCCGGGACGTTGTCCGCTCGGACGCTACATAGATTAGCGTGGAGGTCTCGGGTCAATTTTAGGTCATGCCCATCTGACAGGAAGAGAGATTGGGGTCGCACATCGTGAACGAGAAGCGCCCTCAAGGGATCCGGGTGCACTTCCTGCGTTGCCTACGAAAGGCTCCCAGTCTCCCTTGGCGCATTGCAGACACCGGAGGTCTCGTGATCCCAGTAGAAGAATCGAGGTGAGAGCGCATTCGAGCCTGACGAGCGACACCTCCCAGGGCTATCGTGACCCTGGCGATTTCCTCACTGGGGCCTGGTCGATAACGTATAAAAGGAGCCCAGCTGCCCGTCTTTCTTCGACCCCGCTGGAAGAAATCAAGATACCCCAACCAAGCAGCCAAGCAACCCAGCGACATACTTCTCCCTATATCTCACCGCTATTCCGCTGTGACTCCCTCGTCCTGGACACTCAATATAAAGCCTTTTTTACCTTGGAAAGAGTGGCATCGCGCTCCATCACACTTGAACAACGTCAAGAAACACCTCTCGAAAATAGGAGCAATGGCCTCCCAGCAAAACGGTGCCAACGCCCAGGCAGGGTAAGTGAATCAGTTTGGTTTTTATCCTTCCCCGCCCCTACGAGCATCCCAAACCGTCGATACCTACGATTCTGGGGCAATATATTCGTTGGATGTGACTTCCTGGGTGACTGGCGACCTTGGCTGATACGGTAGCAGTCAGCAAGCTGCCTACCATCAGCACGCCCAAACGGCCAACGGCAACGGTCAGCCCCCCCTTACGCGGCGGAACGTGGACACACACACCGCGGCGCTGGCGGCCACCGCCACGGGCGACATGCCCATGGACCGCTTCCTCAAGTCGATCGAAGAGGATCGAATCGCCGCTTTATCGCGTCCGACGGAGCAGCAGCAGCAGCAGTCGGCGCGGAGCAATGGGACACATCGGTGAGGGCATGATCTTGGCTGATGACGGTCCCGGTCTTTATACATACACATGCTAGGCCCTTGCTTATCTTGTTCCTTCTTCGTGTTGGGGCTCTCCCGTTTCAGCACCTCGATTGACGATCGTTGTTTGATCCAAGAACATATATCTCTGCAGCGGGCCCTTCTTTTCCCCTTCCTTTTCTTTCTTTTTCTGCGGAGAGCGCTCATATATTTCTTCTTTTGGTTTTCCCCTTTTTTGGCCGTTTCCCGCTGCACGCCTTTTCCGCTCTCTGGATCGGCGTAGCAGGTTTGGTTGAGACAGCGTAGTTCGTTAGCTTACCAGGTTACATACTTACCGTACATACATACTACATCGAGAAAGATTTGACTTTAGAGAAGAAAATGTTGGCTCTTCTCTGTGATCAATTCCAAGCGGTTCCCATCAGCATCTGCAACATGAGTTTATTAGAAATCATTTAGTACATACCCACCTCACGCATCCCGCAATCAATCCCTCTCCCTGACCCCCTGGTACTTACCTACCCCCCGATGTCCGTCTGCACGACCAAGCTAGGTACCTACTCAGCATACGATTTCGGCTGGCGTGAAATACTTACCTATTTAGCGCGGGCGGGGTTCATGGGAGCCGGGCGGGCACGCTAAATCACGCTAAGAGCGGGCGCTAAGCCGCGGTTAAATCGAGGGTACCTTACCTAATTATCCTGCGGGCTGACCGGGGCTGACTGGCTGGGCCCAAACGACAGCCTTGTCGTTCGTCCGAATCGGGAGTGCGGGATTCACAGGAACTGGGATGGCCTCGCAGCTGTTGTTTTTTTTTTTTCTTTCCCCCTCCCTTTTGCATCGTGATGTTAGCTTGGCTCTTGTGTGAGAGGGATCTCGGTTCCTCCCCCAATTGCCTTGTGATTTTTTTTCTATTTTCTTTATCGGGTTTTTGTTTTCTATGCGGGAGAGGGAAGAAGGAAGACAGACGACTTGCTTGCTGGTTGGCATGGCTTGCGTCCTCAATGGCATGCCTTTTCCCCCCTGCCCTTCCACCCCTACCCGTGAGAACGACGACGACGGCGACGGGGTCTAGACCGGTCTGCGGCGTTTGTGAGTGAGGCTTCCTGAACCCCTGCTGTTCCTTGTTATGCAGGCGGCTTTCCCTTTTCGCTCGTGTGCACTTCACCTTTTCCGTCCTCTTCTCTCTTTTCACTTTCACCCGAGGGGGATTGGGGATCGGGGATCGGAATGGCTGGATGAGACGGTGAGTTGTGCTTTGCGGTGGGGAGTGTAATGGATAGATGGATGGCTGGTAATTTCCGGTGCGTGGAGCTCCTTCTCGGTCCTGATCGGTGTGCGTGTGCTGAGGGCTGCATTCGCGAGGACGGAAAACGGGGAAATGATTGTCTACGGCCGCGTTATTGCCCTCCTTCCTTCATTGAACACCCGCTTTTTCTCGGAGAATGCTTCGATGGCGGTGAGAGTGCTGGAATCAAGTGCTCTTCTACAGTCCTTCGTGCAGGGAAATAGTCATTGTCACCTCTCTCTCTGCCTCTGTCTCCGAGGCCGCCCCCGGATACGCGTGGCGTTGAGTATCCGTTCACTGAGTCTGTTTGTCTTTCGGCTTGCGTCAAGCGTAGACACTGTCTATTGAGATCGAAAACAACTCATCGTAGGCAAAGCACTTTATGTTGCCCGGATATCACGGCTTCTTCAGTGTCGAACGTGCTCGAATGCACCGTGGGGTCTGGAATGGCACGTACGCCAACCTGCAACGCCTCTTCCCTTTCGCACGAGGCTGCAGCTAGCAAACGCAGAGAATGTTCATCTCGATGATAGCAGACGGGCCTTCGACATCCTACCTCATTTTTTTCGGGGGACTGGCGTACGGTGCATAGTCGAGGGTGAATGTGGGCGAGGGTGAACGTGGTCTGGACCGGTCTGCGCCAAAAGCGAACGTTCAACGCCCATCAAACTACCCGTCATCTCTCGCCGCGCTGCCGTTCTTGCATCCCGAGTCCTTGGTTTTTGGGGGCTACGTCGAGGTCGAGTGGTGGAGACGGTGTATGTAGTAGGGCGTGCAGACGGAACGAAGAGTCAGGGAGGCCTCGTCACCGTGGCCGTCGTCCTCCTTCTCCTCCTCATCCATTTCCTCTCCACAAGAGACGGCGGGCACGGCAATGCAAGCGTCTGAAACGAGAGGGTCAGCTACAGGGAAGGCAGGGCAAGGCAAGGCAAGCAACGAGCACACTCCCCAGGAGCACCTTGTTCGTTGGACCCACAGCTCACCCCGGTCCACCTCTGCTTTCCCTCAAGCCACATCTCAACCGAGCCAGATGGCGACAAGGCTGAGAAGACATGGATGGATGGATAGACAGCCATCTCAGAGGGCCGAAGTTGGCGGCGCGATCGGAAAAGCCTGGAGTCATGAGGCACGGCACCTCTCGGTGTGGAAACAAGGCTGACATTGCCACCTACCTACCCTCCATCATGTCACATCTTCTTTGTTTCCTTATCTCTTCTTTCCCTCTTCATGACCTCTCTTTCCTTATATAGGATCTGCCTCGGCTGATGCAGCCTGCAGCTTGCTGGTGCTGGTGCTGGTGCTGGTGCTGGTGCTGGGGCTGGGGTTCCAGGTTGGGGCAGCACGTCGATGCCGGTGCTGCTGTGTGAACCTGGAAGGTGGTCCCGGGTGGGCTTTGCAGATACATACATACATCGTCTGACCAATCAGTCTTCTCAGACTCGTCGGGGGACGCTCTGCCGTGAATGGAGTGCAAGGAGAGAGAGGGGGGAGGGGGGAGGGGGAGGTGGTTCTCCATGACTGTGCTCTCACCGGGCACCGAGGCTGCTGGCTAGCTGTGGAAACACGGCGTTTCAGCGCGTGCCATTGGGCCGAGGAAGAAGGCTCATCCCGGCGAAATGAGGCTGCCATGTGTGCCTTGCAGATTGCCTGCAGATTTCCTGCAGGCTCGGGTGGGTGAGATTATCTTATATGTGTGGCCGAACAGCAAAAGGAGGGAAGGAAAGAAAGAAAGAGGAGGAATGCTTGATTCCTTGGGGTTCATATGCGGTGTACCTTTACCCAATGACAGATCCCCAGCACGTGTGACCGGGGCTACAGCATTGCGTTGCTCTCTAATTGTTGGTTTACTTGTTTGTTGTTTGCTTGCTTGTTTGCTCGGACAATCTGGGGCCCTTTCTCGCGCTTCCCCCAGATCTGAGGAAACCAAGGCGCCGTTGGGCAGGCTTTGGACGTTACACGTACAGTCATTGTGCCGCCGAATGCCACGTTGTTGTCAGCGGTCTGCCATGGTGTGTTTGTGTGTGATGACGCCTGTACAGTAGATAATCTACGCTCCATCGTTTAAGGAATTGTTTTTGTTACTCGAGAGACTTGTGTTAGCACTCTCGTCTCTGATCTGTATGTATACGGGCTTGATCTGCTATAAAGGCCGGCAGTTAGAGAGATTTTAAGGACCGCACCTTCGCTCTCCCTTTCGTTATTCGAGTTAACCTAACTCTTGTCGTTTGACGGACGTTCGTCCATGATCATACAGTCACTCAACCGGCGGAAAACTCTCAGCCTGACGCTCCTGCAGATTCTCAAGAACAGCGGTTCGACTGTCGAGTCACCCAAACTCTAACGAAGTTGGTACATCGCCTCCTTCGCTTCTCTCCTTACGATACTTGACTAGCTTCAACTACATATCGGCCGTCCATGCATGATAGTTAGGCCGTCTTGTCCGCCGCCAAAAGCCAGCTGGATGGTATGAAATCAGGTATCATTCTGGCTTTCCCCAACCTGCCCAACCTCATGTTTGTGTTGGAGATATTCAGCTCCTATCTGGTCTTTCCCTTCTTTTCTTTTCCTTCTTTTCTCTTCATATTTTTTCTTCCTTTTCTCTCTCTGTTTTTCTATTTTCTTTCCTTTCTAATTTCTCTTCTTTTCTTTCGTTTTTCTTATACCTCTTCTTTTCTTGCTTTTCCTTATTCGTCGTCTTTTTTTTTCTTTTCCTTATACCTCGTCCTTTTTTGTATTGCAGGACACAGCATTTTGCGTGAACACGAAGGGCCAAGCAAGAAAGAGCTTGAACCTGAGTTTGGCACAGTATAAACCGTTCGTCATGGTTATGTAGACTACTATCGCGCCTATTTTCTAATTAACAATGTGACTGACCTTCACCTTCTTAAACCTTGATTTGTACGAGGTATACATATGTCTCCCTGGTAATCGTCGTAGCAAGAAAGAAAACCCCCTTCTGGCAGGACTGCGATCTACGAATATAGAAAGAAACAAAATGCACGATGATCCCATCCGAAGGTATTCCTATGATACACGTCGAGTTCTTGGTCTGAGCCCCTTTTCTTTCTTCCTAATCAAGTCTGAACTCCTTTCCTTGAGAGATGAAAGTGTTGCTAATCCCCCGTATAACACGACGAAAAACATCCACAGCCAGTACCAGCATGAATAAATATCTACAGCCAAGCCCTTTCCGTCCGCTCAACACGTCTACCATTACGCCTTTTCACGCAACAAATCATAACTTACCAACCCGTCTGCAAACCACACCCACAATCTCCCGCAAGCCCTTCAGTCTCTCCGCCACACTCTCACCCAAGTAAAGGGTCGCCACGGGCCACGCATGGATCGAGCCCTGCTCCTCCTCCACCTCGACCTTCGCCCCCGCCTTCCCCAACAAACCAACAAGACCCCGCGTCTCCGGGCCCAGCACCTCCTCCGCACCGAAAAAGAACGCCCACCCACGCGTCGGACTCGCGCGCGCCCACCGCGCAACGTCGCGACAGCGGCCGGGCGACACCAGCGGGTCGTCCAGCGAGGCGGTCGGGCCGGCGTACTGCGCGCCGTACCGGTGGAGGCTGTCGGCGTTCAGGAAGTCGCTGGGCGTGTTGCGGTTTCGCGCGGAGACGAGGGTGACCCAGGGGGAGATCAGGACGGCGAGGGCGGGCAGCCGGTGCTGGAAGGCGGGGTGGTCGCCGATCGAGAGGAGCAGGCTGAGGATGAGGGTGGCGCCGGCGGAGTCGCCGGCGACGCAGATGCGGGATGGCTCGCCTCTCGCAATGGACAGGATGTGTTCGTAGCCTTTGAAGGCTTGGTGTAGCTGTGTTGGGTAGACGGCGTCGGGGACGAGCGTGTATTCTAATGCGAAGAGGGCTGGGTTGGTGCAGCCGGCGTCTTTGAGCAGCGATACCCATGCGAGCAGGAACTCCATGTAGAAGTAGCTTGATCCCATGGAGAAACCACCGCCTGGATTGATTGGACTACTGTTAGCCTATGGCGACACGCTGCCGCCTGCTGAACGGCTACCACGTTACCATGACAGTAGTAGATGACGATATCCGGCTTGCGGTTCGCATCGGCTGTAACCCATATGCCCTTAAAGCCATCCTGAAGGTGATTCAATTAGATCTTGAGGGATCCAGAAACTAGGAAGTACCTGCACATACCCCGTCGATCTCCCGCCACGCAATCGGAGAGCGCAGGTACCCATGACGCAGCATCCGGAAGCGCAGGAAGGGGAGGGCCACAGCCTTGGAGAAGAAGACCCGGCCGATCTTCGGCGGCAGACACGCGAAGGCGTACCGAACATAGCGGATCACGAAGTCTTGGAAGTGCGTCGCTCGTTGGGCGAAGGGCGACCGGCGATGCCGCGGGGTCAGGAATCGCACGTGGATGAATTGGAAGGGGATTTGGAGGGCTGGAGGACAGAAAAGGTCAGAGAGGGGCTGGATTGAATATATGTATGGATATACCCAGGAATGGTAGCGCCTGCAGAACCCAGAAGGCTGTCTCAAAGAAGCCGACGTGGATGAGGAGTTGCGGAGTGAGGAAGATGAGAAAGACGATGCAGTCGATGTAGCTAATCTGGCCGAGGATCATCTTTGCTAGCCGTCTGATGGAACGGAACTGTTGATTGAGTACATTTAGGGAGCAAAAAGGACAGATGTTTCTTCGTTGAATTCGGTGGACTATTTATCGATTGAGATGCATGACGACGACACAGGCAGCGGGTTAAACCCGAAAAAAGGCCATATCAGAAGGGCTATGGAATTGATATTGATATCGAGCAAAATGAAGACGAACGCTGCGCTCAGTCACGACACATGGTATTAGTCACTGCCACCTCAGCGGTCAGGCTGCGATCAAGGCTGTGGATTGATGGAGATGGGATGATGTTCGCCATGAGATAAGGCGCAGCTGGGTGGCGCCGCGATGGGTTCGACGCCTTGGTGCCTCGATGGATTCATGCCTCGATGCCTGAGCACGTGGAGGAATCGATATCTGCCGTGACCCTGCCTGCCTGCCTGCCGCGACATTTTGCCGACGAGCTGCACTTGCACTGGCCCTGCAAACTTCACCTCCAGATAATCTCCAACCACCTCTCACCAAGCCGCATATCCCGACGCCAACCACGCCCTCACCAACTTCTGCATGCGGGAGAAGCTCCTCTGCGACATGTCGTAATTGGCTTCCCGCGCATCCTTCTATTACTTCCATTCCAATCCCTACTCTTCAACCTCAGCCACCATGGCCGCTGTGCAGACACCGCAGGCGGCGCTGGATCTTGCGAAGTCAGTTCAGCAGCTCTCCACACGAATCGCAGATTGTTACTCATACCCCCCCAAAGTTCTCTTTCGCAAGATGAAATCCCCATCAAGCTTAGATGCGCCGTGTGCAACCGGCTCTCCATTAATGCGTTCCGTCTTCCGTGCTGCGATCAGTCCATCTGCGAGCCATGTGAGCGCGCCTTCCTAGTTTCCTGGGTGGAGATAAGCACGACGAAGCTGACACAACCTTTTCAGGCCAGCAATCCCTTCCCGACACCTGCCCCGTCTGTGAGCACTCTCCGCTATCCGCAGACGACTGCAAACCGAACAAGTCGCTGCGCTTAACGGTCAAAGCCTTCCTGAAGGCGGAAGAACGCAAACGCGAAAAAGATAAGGCGGGCAATGCCCCTCCGCAGACCACGCGTGACGCGACACCGACGGCCACCCCGAACACCGCGATACCCTCCATCGAGAACCCGTCGGACAATGCCGTGCAGCCTGTGGGCGCGGTCGAGAGCGCATCCGGCGTCGACCAACAAGCTGGTCCGGGGACTGGCCCTACTGGAGGCAGCGAGACGACAGGACCAGAAAATAGCGCTGCGCGCCATACTTCCGCTGGCGCTGATGAAGTACGTATCGCTCCGGAAACCTTGAGGGACTTGACTAAATCTGTTCAAGGCCGCCCACGATTCACAAGATGCCCTCGTAAACCCATCTACAGATGGACATCCAGAAGAAGCCCCTGCGACCGAGTCCGAAAACAAAGCCGAAGCCACGCAAGAGAGCATCCAAGCTGAGGAGAACCACGCCGAGAATGCTATGTGGGGCATGAACCAAAGTCAAGGCCAGATGTTCGGAGGTGAATACGGTTTTGATCCCAGCCAAGGAGCCTTCAATGGCATGAACTGGAACGGCCCGGGCTTCAACCCGATGATGCAAATGCAGAATGGCATGGCCGGGAATTGGAATGGCTTCCCTAACATGATGGGTATGTGCACACCACGTGAATCTGGGAGTCTACGGAAAAAAAACTGACATCAATCAGGAATGCCTGGCATGGACCCCATGAGCATGGGCATGGGCTACGGTGGCGGATATGGAGGACAAGGCATGGGCATGAACGGGATGGGCATGAACATGGGCATGGGCTACAATGGAGGCTATGGCAATGGATGGAACGGGCAAGAGATGAGTGGCGGTGACTTTGTTGGCGCAAATGCTGGTGGCTTTTATCCCGAAGGTGGATATAATCAATCACACCAGCAGGGTCAATTCCCTCAGATGCATCATCAGCACCAGCACAAGAATAATCTCCAGAACCAAAACCGTTTCCATGGTCAGGGCTCGTTTCAGCAGCAAGGAGGGATGGGCGGTCAAGGTCAGGGAAACCCGGGAGCTCCGGGACAGGGATCCGTGAACGGAGCTGGGGCGACCGGAGGCCACGGTGGGCCTGATCAGAAGGCATCACCGGAAGATGATGCGTTCTTCCATCAACTTCCTTCTAGGCCTCCGAACCAGCAGGCTTCGGCGGAGCGTACGAAACCTGTAGAGGGTGAAGCCGGAACGACCGAGCCAGGGGCAGAAACGCAAGCAGTAGAGGGGTCGGGACAGGCGGAGGACGCGTTACCCGCCGCCGAAGTCAACGGGAGCAAGGACGGGGCTGATGGCGGCGCTACTACTGACCATGCCGCAGAACCGGATGCCGTCGACGCGAAACCGGACGAGATAGCCCAGGTCCCTGGAGGCGCAGGTCCGGACGGCATGCAGGCGCAGCATCCGCAACCCTACGACGACGGCCAGGGGCATCCGGCGATGGCGGGGCCGTTCATGGGGGGGATGCCACCGATGGTCGGCGGGGATCCGTACATGCAGATGAACGGCATGGGGGGGATGCCGCACATGCCGGGCCCGATGCCGCCGTTCGGCCACCACATGCCCCCGGCCTTCGCAGCGCCCCGGGGTCGGGGCATGCGTGGCGGCGGGTTCGGCCGCGGCGGGTACGGCGACTTCAACAACGGCGGTGGTGGTGGCTTCGTGGGCGGCGGCCGCGGCCGCGGCTTCCACAACTCCAACCCGATGATGGACGACACGGTCAAAGTCGTCACGCCGCACGAGCCGATGGGCAAGGGGGTCGAGGGGGCGCCGACGGGACCCAAGGCCATGCGCGAAGGCTTGCCCAACACCGGCTGGAGCAGCCGGGCCATCATGCAAGCCCGACTCGCGCAGAGAGGCAGCGCGGCGCCGGAGGGATCGGTGACGGGCTCGCAGTCCCACGGCAAGAGCCGATCGCCGGATCGGTCTCGCCAGCCATCTCGTGCGGGAGACGAGTCGAAAGCGAGGTCGCGGTCGCGGTCTAAGTCTCCCAACCGTTCGCGTGCTCAGCGGGAGCGCTCGAGCGATACGCGTCGTCGCTCGCCGAGCGTGGCGACGGAGACAGAGGCCCGTGATCGTCGACGGGAAGGACGCCACCACCGGTCTCGGCGGGAGGGCGACCAGGACGACGTGGCCAGGGGCGAGGAGCCGCAGCAGCAGGAGCGGGAGCCAAAGACGCGCGGGGCGGAATCGCGCGCGACGTCTGTCGAGTCCCGCCACCACCGTCTCCACGACCGGGACAAGGAGCGGTCGTCGCACAAGTCGTCCCGCTCGCACCGGGACCGCAGTCGCGAGCATCGTCCGCGGCACCGCCATCGCTCGCGCACCCGCTCGCCTGGTCGGGATGGTGAGGACGGGCACGAGGAGACGGACGCCGCTGCTGCCGCCGGGGCGGGTGAGAGCCGGAGCGAGTCGATGAGCCGGCGGAAGGACCGCGGTGGTGATCGGGAGCGGGAGCGGGAGCGGGAGAGGGAGAAGGATCGGGATCGATCACGGCGTGATTACTCCCGACAGCGGGAGCGTGAGCGAGAGCGTGATCGGGATCGCGATCGCGAACGTGACCGTAAGGATCGAGAAAGAGAGCGAGACCGGGATCGAGACCGGGACCGAGACCGCGAAAGCCGGCGCTCCCGTCGCGACCGCTCGCGAACCCCCGAGGAGGACCGCTCTTCCCGCCGCAGCCGCAAAGACCGTGAGCGAGAACGCGACCGAGATCGAGACCGAGACCGCGACCGAGACCGCGAAAGCGATCGCGAACGCAGCACCCGACACCGCGACCGCGACCGGGACCGCGACCGGAACGCCCCTCCCTCATCCTCCTCCGCAGCCCCCTCCGCCCCCACCGAAACCGACTTCGCCGTCAAAGGGCGATCCAAAGCGCGCGCGGACGCGGCCGCCATATCCGCCGCATCGAAAATGCCCCCGCCCTCCGCCCCAGCCTCCTCCCGGCCCGACCGCGCGCTCTTCCAACCCCCCGGTAAGAACGCAGTTAGCACCGACAAGCAGCAACAGCAGCAGCAACAGCCGTCATCCTCCTCCTCCTCTTCCTCCACGCCCCGCTCCAGCCGCGATCGCGAGGGGCGGCGCAATTCCACCACCACCACCACCTCCTCTGCGTCCGCCCCGCCCCTCGACCCCATCGCCGCGGAGCGCGAGGCGCGCAACCGCGAGCGCTTGCTGAAGGAGCAGCAGCGGCGGGCGAGTCTGCACGGCGGCGGCGGGGGTGGTGGGGGCGCGGATGGGGATGTGGGAGGTAGCAGCAGCAGTGGTGTGGGTAGTAAGCGGGGGCGGGAGAGGGAGAGGGAACGGGAGAGGGATAGAGAGGGCGATGGGGAGAAGAGGAAGAGGAGGAGGGGTGGGGTGCGGTATGAGTATGAGTTTGAGGGGGAGGAGAGGGAGAGGGAGAGGGAACGAGAGAGGGAGAGGAGGTAGGGGTGCTTGATGGTGTAAGAGGTGTAGGAGGTGTAAAAGGCTAGCTGTTGGTTGCTATGACTTAGCGCGGGTGGTTGATTTATTATTACCTATTTATGGTGGTCGTCGTGGTTGATAGACTGCTGCCGACTCCGACTTATTCTTACTGCTTACTCTCTTCTCCGCCTCTCTCTGTCTCTCTTATAAATGTATCTTACTAGCTGAAACGAATACCTCATCGTTTTTTTTCGAAAATAAAAAGCAAGGTGTTGATGGGATAGAGAGAGTGTACTACCTAGTCGTTCGGATGGTGGATCAAATATGTATTTATATAAGAGAGATGTTTTTTCTTCGCTCACGGATCCTCCGTCCATGCACACCAAAACGACAAACGAGACGGGTAAAAAGTAGAAGAAAGGAAGAAGATATACAGAAAAGAGAGAACGGGAAAAGGAATCAACAACGGTGCAAGCCCAGTCCAGAAGGAAGCGGGAAAGGAAAGGACAAAAAGAAAGTAAGAGAGTAAGAGGAAGAGAGAGAAGACCAGTAAGGGAAAGGAAAGATAGGAAAACAAGAAAAAAATGTAGAAATGCAGTGGAAAGAGAACTAACAGAAATCCAGATATAAGAGATGGGTGGGAGTTTTCCAAACGTGTGCAAAGGGCACAAAAAACAAAATGACGGAACAACGACGACGATATAAGAGAAGACCAGAGAAGAGAAGAGGAATGTGACTACAAGTCCTTCTTCTCTTTCTCCTTCTCCTTCTCCTTCTCCTTCCTCTCCTTCCCCCTCGCCCTCTCCTTCTCCCGCTTCCCCCGCTCGACCGCCTCCTTCAGCACCTCCAATCGCTCTCCGGTCACCCGGATAGCCTCGTCCACTTCGCGCTCGCCCATCTCGCCATTTCTCAGCCGCTCCCGCAAGCCGCGCAGCCGTCGCCGCGTCGTCCAGCCCTTCTCCGGTCGACCGCCGACCACGCCCGCCGGGTGACCGACCAGGTTGACTCCGCCCTCCCCGCCAACCCGGTCCTCCAACCACCGCCACAACTCCCCCTCTTCGCGTGCCCACAGCTCCTCGTACGCCGCGATCCGCTGCGCGCTCGGGATGCCCGGCGGTCCGCCCACCGTCATCGCGTTCCCGCTGCTTCGCGTCAACCAAAGCCACAGGACCATGATGGCCAGGATGGCGATGGCGCAGCCTTGCACCCCGCCCAATAGATCCACCACCTGCTTGAGGGGCTGCAGCACGCCCCAGGAGGCATCCGCCTGTGCCTGCTTGCTAGGTTCCGGCACGGCGTCGGGCACCTTCTCGTCACGCTCTTCCTTGAGACGGCGCGATTTGCCACCCTTGCCCGATCTGCCCTTTCCGTTCGTCACGGGCTTTGGGACGACGGCCGCACGCAGGGCGCCCACGATATCTTTGGCGTACTGGGTTTGGCCGTCATTGGCGCCTTTTTCGATTGGACCTGTATCATCGATGAGTCTCCCATAGGAATCGCAAGATAGGGTGAGCACGACGCATACCTTTCAACCAACTCTTTCCACTCCATTCAATCGTGCAGCTCATGATCATGCGCGTCGAATTGTTCGGCCCCCACATCAAGCAATACCTCGTCTTCACCACGAAGATGTTTCCGTTCGGCACGTCGGGGGTCTGGGTAGAGCACACCACCGTGACCGCTTTGTCGAGATCGAACTGCTCGAGGGTCAGGGTGATGATACATTTCGTTTGTTTCGGTCCAATCGAGCCGTTCAGCGGCTTTATGTACGAGTAAGTCATTTGCTTCTTGTTCTCGCCCAGCCCTTGCTTGTCTTCTTCCATCTGCAGGTCGAGGGACTTCTGATCGTCCACGAGCCATTTGCGCATGAACGTGCTAGATGCCGGACCAAACATGAGAGAATAAATCTTCCCAAGCGGGGCGAGAATGGTAGTATCTGTGAGAAGCTTCTCATAATGGTTGGCCTCATCCCCGCATTCGGTAGGCGGATGCTGGGCGGGACCGGGGAAATCCTGGGAGGTAGTCGCACCAGCAACCACCGCCTCCGCATTGTCGACTGCCCGGGTTGAACCGCCAGCAATGGGGGCGCCCACAGCTGCTGCAGAAGCTTTCCGACTTAAGGTCTTGTCCCCAAGTTCACTATCGCCAATGCTGCCGTCCCCGGCATCTTCGAAGCTGGCACCTTCGTCTTCCGCGTCTTCGTCGTATATTTCCTCATCAGAACCTTCGTCGGACTGCTCTTCTGACACAATCGACTCCGCCTTCTCGGTCTTATCACCCGTTCCGGCGGCGCCGTCCAGGGTGACGCCGTTGAGGGAGCTCTTGAGGTTTGGATGGCTGATCTTCCAGATCCCGATGAGCAGGTCGTAGGTCGCATCTCTCGTGACGAGACTGGCAAAAACATTTCTGGCATGTAGAGTCTGGATGACAATGGCGTTGGGAAAGATGACGGCGGTGCTCTTCTTTTCGACTGACACCACCTCGTCAAAACTAATCACAAGATTCGTCACCCAGCCAAGAATGTTACTAGAAAAGCAAATATGGCCCTCGGACACATACAGGCGTCCCTGGAGGAGGATATCTCTCTGCAGGGCGGCGCTGTAATCCTCGATCAGATAGTCATCCTCAGGCACGCTTCGGAAAAGCTGGTGGAAATCTCGATTTCGCTTGCTGCTCGCGACCGCGAAGCCGGTCAATCGAGGGGCGCTGGGTTGTACAGGATTGGGAAGCGTCGTGTTGGCACGGTCAAGGGTGGTGGCGATCGTATTGCTTGTTGTCGCGGAACTGCCTCGGTGCCGTCTCCTTCTTCCGCCGCTTAGACGGCTTCGGATGCTGTTGCTCCTTTGGACGCCGGAAACGGATGCGTCATCTCGGGAAGGGCTTGTTGCCCCGTTCGTACTCTTCAGTGACTTGGGCCGATCCCCTGGTTGACCTGCCGCAGCTACCTTGTCACCGGCGTAAGCAGCGGAGACGGCTTGTGCGGCCGCGCCGTCTTCGACTCGGCCGTTGTAGCCGATTTGCTCGGGCAAGCTGATCGCAGAAGCCATCGGGCTCGGTTCGGCGCTCGTCTCTGTAATCCCCAGATGACTCAAGCTGAGATTCCCTGATCCCAGCGTCTCCACTGCGAGCTGGCGTTTCTCGCTGAGATTTTCGGACGATGCGCCGTTCCTGAGTGCCGGTCCAATGACCTCTTCGCCACCGGCACGACTATCCTTGTCCTGCTCGAGTGCGATCGGGATCGTTCCGCTGCGGTTGCGCTGACCGGGACTAATTGATGTGTTGATGCTGTTCGACAAGTTGTTGGCGGCGTTTTGGGCCGCAGAAAAGACGGAAGAGAAGAAGCCGGTGCCGGGGGTTGGGCTGGTGAAAGAGCCACCGGGCGTTCTCGTTTCTTCGAGGGTCGGAGTCAGGGGGGGAACGGTGGAGTTCGAAAGTTTGCTGGGCGGATTCGTTGCTGATCTCACACGACGGTGCGATATCATGTTCCCCGAAGGGGACGTAACTATGCTGGGGTCCGACTGCGCGGGATTCGGTGCAACGCTCCCGGGAGAAGAATCTGATTCTGCGCTAGAGACTTGTACGGACGGCGGAATGTGACGGACGCCTGGCGGAGTCGGAGGCGTTATGAGAGTAGATGGAGCATCGGCAGCGTTAGGAGGGGTTGCAGGCGCGCTTGCGACAGTCCTCACCGGAGTGACACCGCGTTTGGGGGTCGTATTGCCCTTTTCTTGAGTGTTCTGCTCCTCCGACCTTTCCTCAGTGTTGGAACCCCTGCGCGACGAAGCGTCGCTCTTCTTTCCCGATCCGCCGAAGAATCCTCCCAAGCCACCCCCACCGCTGCCGGAGGACTTGGTCGATTCGTCGTCGCCTGCAGGCTTAGACGCGTTCGCTTTCCTCGTCGGGGCGAAAGCTTCCTTGAGCTTCCCGACTGGAGACGGACTACGCGTCCGCGTGGTAGAGCTGACGTCGAGGGTCTTGGCGTGTCGAGGCGCCAGTGTGTCGGTGGTAGTGGTGGTGCTGGCGGAAGGGGTATTGATATTGGCGGGGAAGGCGGACGAGGGGTCGGCAGGGACGACCGATCCGGAGGCGATCAGAGGCGAGGAGAGGGTGAGATAGCCGGCGTGGGACTGGTGAGGGGATATAGAGGGACGGACGGGCTTCCTAGAGGGGGGTGAGCGAGGGTATTGGCGGTGAGGCGAAGCTGAGATGAAAAAGGGTGATTGAAGGACGAAGGAAGCGAATACGGCGGACGTGCGCAGGAGAGGCGCAGCGTGCAAAGCGCAATGGAAGGAACCGCCAGCGGTATCAAGAGTATAGTTATGCGTTCGATTTGGGGGGAGGGGAGGTTGAAGAGGAAGTAGGAAGACGAAGGATGGGAGGAGGGGGGAAGGGAAGAAAGGTGCTAAGGTATGTGCAGGTGGTCGTCGTGGTCGTCCAGCTTTCCCCGGAGGGTCCCCTTGCTTGGTCCCGTCCGCAAGCCATCGGCGCTGGGGGAGGGCGAGGAACGCCGAGGTTGCCGATCCCGCCCCTCCAGACCGCCCGACCTTCCACCATTCGTGCCTTTACGAGTACGGCGAAGAGACAGGGACCGGGTCCGGGAACAGGTGAGCTCCGCCGACAGCACCGCCATGCGGCCTGCACGCGCCCTGCGTTCGGCAGCCCGGCCGACGGCGAATGAAATGAAGGGCGGAGGGGTGGACGGATGGATAGAAAGGAGCGATGGAAGGAGAAGAATGTTTCTCACGTCCATCAATCACCGTAGCCAAGGGAGGGAAAATAACAACGGAAAAAAGAAAAAAGGATCACACTCACTGAACCATGTCCTCCTCGTCCTCGGTGATCATGCTACTCGACTCACTCCGATGCAGCGCCAAAGAATCCTCGCTGGCGTTGACGTCGCCCAGGCCAAGCAAGCCGCCGGCGTCGTCCCCCACAGCCACCTCGTCCTGACCGCGGCTTCGTCGCTTGTGGAGCGAGTTGCGAATGGACAGGCGTCGCCGCCTCGAATCCACGCTCGTCCGGCGGTCCTCCGCGCTGGAATGCGACCGCAGCCGGTCCAGGGCGTTGTCGATAAGGGACACGCGCAAGCCGGAACCGCCATCCACCGCGGCGGTGTCGCTGCTCGTCACCGAGGGGGTGATGGACGACCTTCTGCTCCGCTGCGTCGGTTTCGGTTTGACCCGCCTGAACACCTTCGAGAACCCGGAACGGCCGGTCGAACTGCTGGCCGTCTCCGAGTCGAGCGCTTCAGCGTCAGTGCCTGAGGCCATGGTGGGAGCGGTCCTCTGGTGCAGGGCGATTGGCCAGAGTGTGTCCTGCGCGGCGAGGATTGATTGCTTGGTTGATTGATTGAATCTCGCTGCGGATTCAGTGGATGGCCGGCCACTCACTCATGCAGGCATCGCTGGCCCGGTGCAGAGACGGTCAGTTCACTAGGTACTGTGCGAGTTGTACGCATATAGATGCACGCGCTTGAGCCCTCGATTCCACTGGACCAATTGCTCCTTGTAAAGGGCCAAGAAGAGGAATCAGGAGAAATGGTGAATGTCGTTCAGCACAAGACGGCGCATTCATCAATCACCAGGGCAGATAGCGTCAGGTACGAGTACGGGAGTAGGCGCACGATTCCACGCGTGCGCTCGGCTCGGTGGCTGTGCACGGCAGCGTTGGAAGTGGGGCGGCAGTTGGTTATCGTGAACGGGAAAGAGGAAAGAGATGATGCGACGGCGGTTAATAGAGAGAGAGAGAGGATGAAGTGAAGGTGATCGCAGTGTGAACAGGTAAGGTAGAGAACAGTGAGTTTAGTACGTTAGTACTTGATCGTGACGAGAGTGTCGGTCGAATTTGCCGTCCAGAAAAGGAATCCGGCTTATATTCACTGCCTCGGCTTAAATACTACTATCTATAAATACAGGTAAGTACTACTAGTAAATATACAATATAAAGTTGTGATCCTGTTCGGGCAGGCAAGGCCGAGGGCAGGGAACATCCATGGCGACTAGTAGCCATTGGCGGTTGATGAGGTCACCGGCTCCCCCAACACCTGTTCCTTGCCGGGGTAGGTGAAAGGTACAAAGCGTACATAGCCCAGGTACGGTACAGGTACAGTAAGGTATGTACCTGGGAGGTACAGGGCGACTTAAGTAGTTCTCGAGGGTGAATTGTACAGACTACTACTATAGTAATATATCACTCTAGGAGTAGTTACAGTATCTTGTACCGATCGGGCGGAGACATGGAGATACAGAGGTACTGCGGAGTGCATATGGACATGTTGCAGTGCTACATAGAATACCTGCCTGAATACTCTGCATCTGTTCATATGAGCCTTTCGTACCTTAGGTACATACTTCTGCATATGTAATCAGTCATCCTGCATCCTGTGATCCCCTCCAACCCTCACCCAACCACCACCATAACAACAACATCCTCCTCCACCTCCTCCACCTCCTCATCATGGAGACCGCACCACTCACCCTGGCCCACGCCCACGTCACCAAGGCGGCCGCCGAGGCGTGGAGTCCCAACTCCAGCGCCGCCGGCAGCGAGCACGAGCTGGCCGCCCAAGAGTTCGCCAACGCCGCCCGCACCACGACCGATCCCGAGGTGAGCGATGTCCGGCCGCTTCTCCGTCCGCACCGGGCCGGAAAAGCTGCACCTTGCCTGACCATCGGGGACTGACAAGTGCCTCTCGCGATTGCGCATCCGTGTGCCCGTGTACCTTAGGCTCTGCGCATCCTCCACCTCCTCGAAGACCAGCATCGCCGCCTGGCCGAGCTGTGTAAAGCCCCGACGAGACGCTCCAGCGCGGTGACGACGATTACTGAGGCCCCCAACGAGGAGGATGATGTGAAAACTGAGACCGGTACGGAGGGTGAAGAAACCCCCATCGCCGCATCCGAAAAGGCGCCCGGCAGTCCTGCTGCTGGTGCTGATGCTGGTGCTGACGCTGGCGCACCTCACCTGGCATCTCCCACGCGGCCGTCGTCCACCTCCCCCGCGAAGGCGCCGCCGCGTCGCAAAACCCCCCGCGAATCGACGAGCTCGATTGCGAACAGCTTGGCCACCGCGCGGGGGATCAAGTCGCCTCACAGTCGGGGAACGCCTTTGTCGTCGGCGACGAGTGCGCTGGCAAGCTTGCCCGGCCGCGCGGAGAGGCAAGGTCGATTGGACGCGCAACTGTCCCCATCGACGGCACGAGATGCCATCCAGCGGCAGACCCAGCGACTGAACGAGCTCTCCAAGCATGCTCCCGCTACGACCGCTACCCGACCGGGCCAGGGACCGTCCCAGCAGAGCCTCCAACCCGCCGATGATGGCCGCTCCCGCCTCTCGCCCACCAAGTCCGACGAGCCCTTCAATCGCTTCTTCTCCCGCTTCGAGAACCTGTTTTCCGCCATCTCCGCCCCCCTCGCCTTCGCCAGCCTGCCGCTGGACCCGGGCCCGCCGGCTACCGACACCACGCCCGCGACCACCCCGCCCCCGCCGCGCGAAAAGGACCGCCAGACCTCCCCGCCGCACCCCGCCGACCTCGACCTGAACGCGCTCATCTCCCGCCCGGCCATGCGGGCGCTCCGCGACGAGGCGGGCCCCCACGGCCCCTTCGCCGCCCAGGCCGAATCCTTCTACGTCGTGCCCACCACCGGCGGCACCCTCTCCTACGCCGGCATGCTGTCCAACCCACCCACCGGACCCGCCGACCGCCTCCTCGACGACGACAACGAGCATGCGCCCGTCAACCCAGCCAATTCCGCCTCCGCCGAGGAGTTCGTCGACGCCTACGAGAACCCCTTCCCGCCCTCGCCCACCTCCCCGCGCTCCCTCCGAAGCAACACCCACGACCCGACCACCACCACCACCAAAAGATCCAGCAACAGCCGCTCTACCGCCACCACCACCGCGGCGGCGGTGCCCACCCGCCCCCGCAAAACCCCCGAGGAGCTCGAACTCGAGAACGCGACGCTCCGCCAGCTCCTCGACCAGCAGTCCCGCCGCCTCCAGATGTGGGAGGCCGCCAGCCAATCCCAATCCATGGCCCTCCGGCAATCCTTCCGGGCCGTCGGCGCTCGTCCACCTCAATCCCAACCACCCCAAGACCTTCCCCCTCCCTCAACCCCCGAGGACGCGGACGCCGGGGACGTCCACGCCCGCGTCCGCGCCCTGGAGCAGGCGCTGCGCGAGCGGGACGCGGCGGCCGCCGCCGCGGCTCGCGACCGCGATCGCTTGGAGCGGCAGAATCGGCGGCTGGCCGAGGTCGTGGCGCGCTATCGTGATAAGTGGGAGGAGCTGAAGGAGGGGGCGCGGAAGCGGCGGGATAGGCGGCGGGGGGAGCCGAGGAGGGATGCTGAGAGGGATGCCGAGAAGGATGGGGATGGTGGGAGGGAGGGGGAGGTAGTGGAGGAAGAACAAGAGGAGAGGGTGAGCGTGGCTGCGGCGGGAGAGAGAGAAGATCGGTTGGGGAGGGAGAGCGAAAAGGAGAAGGAGAAGGAGAAGGAGGGTGGTGTGTAGCTTGGTGGTGTGTAGCTTGTGCAAGTCTTCATGTGTCAGTCGAGATTCCGTCAACTCTTTCTTACAGGTCGAACAGGTTTATGGGAAGAAAATGGATAAGCAGACTTAATGGATCGATGGATCTAATGTATTGCTAAGCAGTAGATGGTGATAATCTCACCATCTCGCTAATAAATCACAAGAAAGCAAAGATCACGCAGCCATGTCTTCTGTAAAATCGCTTCCCTCTTTAAGCCTTCTGCTCTCCCTGATCTTGCAGCATAATCTCCCACCGTCCTCTGTCGGGATATGAAATAATGCAACGGTTCTGTAGATAAGTAAAAAAGAAGACGATCTTCATGATACGGAGAGCTTCGAGAACGCAGTGTAAAAAGCAAGAAAAACGCCAAAGGATAAGGAAAAGAAATCGCTAGAAGCGAACTCAAAGGCCAGAATGCCCTAGTTGACTGAATCCCGAAAGAGCAGAGATGGGGACGCTCAAGCCCGCAAACTGACGCCTTCACTCCCAGCACGAGCAGCCGTCGCCGGTGTCGCCACACGACGCAGCGTCGGGGCTGGAGAGCTCCCCGCTACTACTCCCCTGGATTTGTGGAAGACCGGGAACGTTTTCCCCAGGTACCGTTCCATGTTACCGAACGGCTTCGGAGCGGGAATGAAGTGCTGCTGACGTCTGCTGGTGGTAGCAGCCGTACACGGCTTCTTCTTCGTGTTCAGGTCCGATGGTAGTGGAGTCTCGTGGTGGTGATGGCGGGATTCCTCCTTTCTCTTCTTCTCCGCTAATTTAGAAGTCCCGTCGGTTTGAGAAACGGCTGCGGACTTGGCTATTGAGTGATGATATGGCGTGACGGGTAGAGTTTCAGTCCTCCTGTCCGACGCATCTTTTGTATTTCCCGAGCCGCAAATGCCTTCGGAAATACGTGCAACCTTCGAGTCGCCCTTGCCTTCTTCAGAAGCTGTTCCGCTTACCTGTGTAATAGAATCCAAGACGTCTCTCACAACCTTTCTCTTGGTCTCCTCTATAAGCTCTTTGACCCTCTCTCTCCCTAGGACGTCCACGTAATGGGACCATTCTTCTAGATCGTCATTATCCTCTCTGCTCAATTGAAGTTCGGCAGCTCTTTCTTGCCCTTCTTTCTCGTCACCCACCCTCTCGTGTCTTTCTTCCTTACGGCCTGTCAAATCTGGCCCGCCAGCTCCATATAAATCTTGAAAAAATTCCATGAAATTGCCATACTCTCCTGGCCTATCCGGTCCAGCGGCAGACTTGTATGTTGCATATACCTTCTCTTGCGGTGTGTTCGCGACCGAGTCCTCGCGATTCCTCTCGTGCACCAGCCCACTCTGACACCGGTCCCTCGGCCTTGACGTCGGTCGACCGTACTTCAGTGTCCCTTTGCCCCGCGCAGGCCATTCACGCTCCCGTTTTCGCGCCTCATTGGCGTACTCTTGCTTGAGTTCTTTCAGTTCCTTTTCCAGGTTCGCTGTTCTCTGCAGGTCAATGAGCCAGCCGCATCCCCTCTCCTTCTCTAGCTCAGAACGCAGGCGGTTGATTCGGACTTCAAAGCTCTGCTGGAAGGCCGCATGGAGGCAGACACCACACGGGGTGGATAGCGTCAGGGTGACCATAGGATCCCGGTCGGTGCCCGTACAGAATGGTATGTGGCGGACAGTTGGGGAGCCAGGGAGTTTAGAGAACGTAGCGGCGGAGGACCATTTCGGGCGTGTTTTATTCGCCAGACAGGTCGAGGTACGGTGAACGACGACGTGGTCACAAGTGTGGCGGTGCGCTATGAGACGGCACATCTTGAGGCTTCTCATACAGCAGCTCTAGTGAGCTGGCTGATAGTGCGCACTTCCTGTTTCCACTAGGTTGCGTCCGAAGAGCAATAGTGATAATGGTAGCGAGTGCTGGCGAAGTGAAGCCAATGTTCTGGCGATTGCTCCAGCCGCGCGAGAGTGGAAAGGCTTCGGTTAGGTTGCTAGCCTCGGTCTACTTTCAAGGTAAGCCTTCAGTCATCCCAGTTGCAGCCAGAAGGAGATAAAATTCTCGCTGCTTACAGCGTGCAGCACTAGCCCAGTAGACAGATGAACCTCCACCACGTTGCGATTGGGGAATGCATTCAATCATCAAGCAATGGCTATCGTCGAATCCTGAAGAGAAGGCAGGCTGAGAACATGAACGGTGGTAGGGGAAGGTCAGAGCGAAGGCCTTGACGAGCAGGTCGGGGAAGAATAGGTGATCAGAGCGCTCCGGTTGAGGTTGAGGCGGACGGCGAGGTCGAAAGAAGATAGCGATGACATAATCTATTGTACTGATATTGGGCTCTCTGGGGACGGTGGCATCTGTGTCTGTAAGAGGCAGTCGCGTTTGGGCCCATCCGCGTCAGGTTCGGTCAAGCGAGAGGTGGGCGGCACGTGGTATGGAGCGCAGATCCATTGTACTGGGAACATCAACGTTGCGTGGATGATAAAGGTTTCGCAGGCATACTTCCGAGAAGATAACTTTCAACTGAATTACTAGACTACTAAACAATTTTCAAGACCTCCTTAACTCCGGCATGACAGATCAAATTGTCGCCCCCAATGAACCCTTTCTACCACTAAACTCCAAAGTATTCCCATTTACGCAGCAGCGGCGACAGGAGTGGCCGCCTGGGGGGCAACACCACCAGGCTGTGCGCCGGCAGGAGGCGGTGTGCCCATACGTGGTTGGCGGGCGTACTCCTTCAGACCAGGCTCAACTCCAACGCGTTCCTTTGGAAGCAGGTCCACGAGGAGAGGGGAAGGCTTGCTGCTCCGGTTGGGCATGAGGCTGGTCTGAGCGTCCCTGTACTTCCTGACGCTGTCGACGTACTTATCGAACAGGTAGCCAGAGTCAAGCGGACCACCCTTAGCTTCGGGATGGAACTGTGCGGAAAAGATCGGGCGGGTCTTATGGATCATGCCCTCGTTAGAGGAGTCGTTGAGGTTGACGAAGTATTCCTTCCACTCCTCGGGAAGCGACTTGGGATCGATCGCATAGCCGTGGTTTTGGGATGTGATGTGGCAGCGACCGGTGGTCAAGTCCAAAGCCGGGATGTTGTGGGCACGGTTGCCGTACTTGAGCTTGATGGTCCTGGCACCAGCAGCGAGAGCCAAGAGCTGGTGACCCATGCAAATGCCCATGATAGGGACCTGAGATGTCTCAATCAACTTCCTGAGGTTGTAGACGGTCTCCATACAGTGGGTCGGGTCGCCAGGTCCGTTGGAGATGAAGACACCGTCAAAATGATGAGCAACCTTGTGGATCGGGTAGTCGTAGGGGAACGCGGTCACGCTGGCTCCACGGCTCACCAGCGAGCGAAGGATGTTCTCCTTGACACCACAGTCGATAAGAGCAACATGCAAGTCGCCCAGCAAGGAGTTGACATGGAACGGCGCCTTGGTAGAAACACGCCTGACCAAGTTGATGCCTTCAGGGTCAATGTACGCTTCATCCTCGTCGGCATCGTATTCTTCTCCGATGGTGATGCGGGCGAGGGAAGAGCCTTGCTCACGGAGGTAGGTGACAATGGCACGGGTGTCGACGCCACTAATGGCAGGGATACCCTCCCGTTGGCACCACTCGGCCAAGCTTTCCACGGCAGTCCAGTGGCTCGGTTGCTCAGCTACGTCTCCGACGACGATACCAGCAGCCTGGATATTGGGGGACTCGAAGTAACGCAAGAGCCCGTGCTCGTCCCTGGCGGAAGAAGGCACGCCATAGTTGCCGATCAAAGGCTGGGTAAAGACTAGGATTTGGCCACGGTAGGATGGGTCCGTCATAGACTCGGGGTAGCCCACGAGCGAGGTAGTGAAGACAGCTTCACCGGAAATGTTGGTCTTGGCACCAAAGGACTTTCCAGAGAAGATAGGTCCGTTCTGGAATGACGATGAGCATTCATGCCTCCAGCTTGTAACGAATCCAACATACCTTGATAGTGAATGTAGCTCGCTCGGATGCGGTAGGGGCGACACGACGCCTGCCGGCGCTGGCTGCACTGTTTTGGACAGTGGCCATGAATCGTGTCTGGGTAGAAGCC
Source organism: Myrmaecium sp. VS I D KN 1 (assembly GCA_019775845.1). Taxonomy (NCBI): domain Eukaryota; kingdom Fungi; phylum Ascomycota; class Dothideomycetes; order Valsariales; family Valsariaceae; genus Myrmaecium; species Myrmaecium sp. VS I D KN 1. The sequence goes on along the minus strand of JADQAV010000002.1, from coordinate 1,062,364 downwards.
CTTCCCAGGACACCGGCTTGCTTCAGCATTGACTGCTTGAAGAACAGGTTCAACATCTTGACAGGTTGCGGTTGGCGGGGTGGTTTGAGATTCGATTTGTTGGAGAAAGGCTTTTCAATTCACTGAGGCCTTCCACAAGTGGTCTTCGGATGGATAAGATTAGTGATGCGAGCGACATGGTGTAGTGGACAACGGCTGCCATACCTGAGATGTAGTCCTATTATAACGTCCGTTAGCCGACAGTCATTTCATTCAAGGTCAAAGGGAATGTCGATAGCGGTGGGGGTGTTTGCTAGAAGTGACGAGACCTTGAGGGGCAGAGATACCGTGCCTGCTCGTAGCCTTTTGCGCATCTGAAGGGCGAATGCGCCGCAGAATTGCAGGCATTGGGGAAAGAGTAAAGAAAAAGTCTGAGGGGAAGAGTCATCGTACCTGGGAGGTGAAGAGGGTCGGGGCAGCACGCATAAGCACGATTTGCTCAGTCCGACTTCAAGGGGGGTTTTGAGGGGGAGAGCTGATGCTCTTGAGAGAGTGATCGAAGGGCGTGGTCGAGTGGCAGGAGTAGAGAGGTGTTGTCTGGGATGACGGTGACTGTGTTGAAGACGAGAGGAAGTACAAGAGGTTATAAGGTTGTGTGGGCGGGCGAGCAAAGAGGGTCTGCGGCACTTATCTCTGGGCGGCGCCGAAGGGAAAATGGCCGTGCGCTGACGTCTTCAATGACCGCTCATTCGCCCGTTCGAGCGTGGTCAGCCACCCACCATCTGCGCGAACGTGCGAACCTTTTCCGAGTGCGATATCGCTGCCCCCAACGCTCCTGGCCACCGGTATTTTGCACTGGGCCACGGAGATCCACCCCACCGTACTCCGGACACACAGTCCATCGCACGCCCTTCGCCTTGCCCTCCACGTCCGATGACTGGCCCGCCGATGCGATGGACTCCACGATACGGCCAGCTTTGACCCACCGATAAATGCCCTGTCCGCTATTGGTTTGCTAACATGTACGTACACATATCTGGTAACCAAGCGGCCGTGGTGGAACGAAGGACGAATCTACCTACATCATTCATAAAGAGCATCCGCCTGCCGAGTTCTGGTTTTACGGCTTTGAATGAATGTATAGCTTTATACTCTGGAAGCAGTGTATAGAGTAGAGTACAGCTGATCAAGACGGTTGGAATCGTCAGCGGGATTGGGAGAGGAGAAGAGACAGAAGGGACATTGGAGTCCTATCGGACTTCATGAACCCCAAACGTCATAGCACAATCCATTCAGCTCTTGCCAATGTTGATCTGTATGCTGTCCAAAATGCCTCATCTCTCACCTCAGCCATCATCTCTGCTTTACTTCGTAGACTCATTGACCACCGTCCAACTACACCGTCAGCTCGCCCGATAACCTCACGTCTCTAGAACTTGCTCCCACAGACACCATAGAAGTCCCCGTGGGAAGCACCCACTGCTGCTTTCCTGTATCCCAATAGCTCAAGTCTTTCCGTCTCAGGTTGAACACCGCTGCCGCACTTGCTCCCGGCTGCAATGCCAGCTTGTCAAATCCCCTCAGCTGCTTCAACGGCGAGGCTGGCGCAGAAGATGGCAGGCCGATGTAAAGCTGGGCTACCTCCGAGCCAGCCACCGTGCCGTTGTTGGTGATTGTGGCCGTGACAGTAGCGACGATGTCGTAGAGGTCTGCAGGTCCCCCCGGAACTATGTCACCGGTAGCCGGGCCGGACGTGGCGCTGCTGTTGATATCGAGGGCGGAGTAAGAGAACGTAGTGTATGACAACCCGAACCCGAATTCATACCGCGGCTCGATGCCTGCTTTGTCAAAGTGACGGTAGTCGATGTACAATCCTTCCGGGAAATAGTCGTCTCCGCTTACGATGCTGGTACCATAGTCGCTCGAAGATTTGGCAATGGTATATGGTAGTTTTCCACTCGGCGAGGTGGAGCCGTATAGAACATCGACCAGCCCATTTCCGCTCTCTTGCCCTGGGATACCGGCCCAAACGACAGCGACAACATTGGGTTGAGCCAAGATTTGCTCCAGGATGAGCGGGCCGACGCTGTGGATCACGACGATAGTGTTCTTGTTGACCTTCGCAACGGCCTCGACAAGCTGGTTGCCGTTGTGCCATGGATCTAAGTTATTTCGATCGCCTGCATTGCCTTCCACGGTGAGATATCCTTCCCCGGAATCAGAATTGATGAACACAATAGCCGTGGCGGCGGCTGATGCGGCAACTGCAGCTGCGCTTGTGTCGTCGGTGGTAGAAGTGCTGAGTTTGGTGCCATCCGCAGAGGCTTGTGTGGTAATGGCATCTAACGGGGCGATCAGGTACTGCAGGCATGGTAAGTAAGGGTGCTTGAAGGGGTTTGGAGGTGCCACATGGGTTAAGAACATACCGGAAAGTCCGCAGTTCCAGAACCCCAACCCATCGCCAGCGTGCCTGTATCGCAGTCACGATCAGTGCAGGCATTAGCTCCAGCAGGGTTGACTATGGCATCTTGACCGATGATGGCTAGCGATGCTGGCTTCTTCAGGGGCAAGGCATTGTTGCTGTTCTTGAGGAGTACGATCCCATCTCGTGCGATAGCTCGCGACACGTTCTTGTGATCATCCTGTACATCCGGTCCACCTTGACCACCATTCCACGAGTCGAACGTGACCGCCGGGTACCCGCTGTCTTGACCCACGAGATACCACGAGGATAGGATCCTCCGAACCATGTCGTCCACCCGAGATTGTGCCACTGAGCCACTGTCGATGGCGGCTTGAAGCTGCGGTCCCCAAAGGATGGTGCCACCATCTATAAGAGATCAGTCATTGCTGAAACAATCCCTGGAAGGCATGCATACTGTAGTCGCTTCCAGGCATCGTCATGTCCAACCCGGCATTCGCACTTCCGGCTGTAGTATGCTGCGCGTCCCAATCTGACATTATGTATCCCTGGAACCCCAGCTCATCCTTTAGAAGGCCACTCAGAATGCCCTCATTTTCACAGGAATATGTTCCGTTCAATTTGTTGTAGCTGGGACAACTGTCAGGTCCTATAATAATCGATCCAAAGGACAACCAGATAATACTTACCTGCACATCACAGAGGCAACATTGGCTTTCACGGAGTCCGCAAAAGGCCAGAGGTATAACTCGTGCATCGTCCGATCGTCAATAACTGCACTTATGGAGCCCCGGTTATTCTCTTGCTCGTTTCCGATGTAATGCTTCGCGCACGCTTGGACGCCAGACGCCTGCATGCCGCTTATTGTCTCCTGCATCGCTATGCCGGCCAAGTAGGGATCCACAGAGAAGCCTTCCCAGTTGCGCCCACCCTCAGGTATCTTCCCAAGAGGGCCTGCCACAGGACCCAGCTGAACATTGATTCCGAGGCCTTTTGCTTCAGCCCCAAGTGCAGCGCCTCTCTGATTAATGAGCTTGACGTCCCAGGTGGAACCGCCCTGTATTCCGGCTGGAAAGGCTGTTATGCCTTTTGCATACCTGATTCCCAAGGGACCATCCTGTAGGCATAGTGAAGGATAGCCGATGGAGCTTGCTGAACCAGTGTTGCCGACCTGTGGAACGAGAGACGTCAGTCAGTAACTGGGGGTCGATAACGGCCACAATCCTGATGAATGACCCACACAAGGCCCTTTGCTCCATCCGACCCCGGTGACAATGCTTATCTTCTCAGACTGAGAGAGCTTTGCCAACGCCGCGTTAGCTTTTTTATATGCGTCTACCCAGTCTCCAATGCCGGATACGGGTTCAGGACTACTACCCGGAGCCCCACCGGACTCCCCTGGTGCCAGAGAAGACGTTGTAGTTGCTTTTGTGGTCAGCTCTAAATGCCAGAATGATTGTGACTGGCAACGTACATGGTTCAGCTTGGTTGGTTGATGTTACTGTGAAAGGTGAGTACATACTTGAACTGCTGGTATCAGCGAACAAACCTGTGCCAGGGGTACACTGTGAGTAGTAGTCGTTTAACTTCGTGCAAATGTATCCGGCTGCACATGTTGTCGATCCAGTGTACCCAGTGCCGCCGCCTAGGAAATGTTAGGCATATGTTGGAAGTTGCACTTGCCAGACATACATTGTCCCCATGCGGGAATCTGAGCGTTCGCAGCGTGGACAGCTATTAGGAGTAACGCAAGTAAGCCTTTCATCTCTGGGATCTGAAGCAGTCGTCGTACATCAGATAATTCTTCATCGAGGCGTAAGCTCAAACTTATAGCCAAGGAAACAATCCTACGGCCATCACTCAAATAGCGGACCTCAATGACTGCCGCGATCTAGCCGTCTAAAATGCTGCCTGGCCGGGATAGCGGCAGGGCAACCCGAAAATGAAGCAGTTCAGGAACATGGAGCAACCACTGGAAGCAAATTATATGCGACAGTCGACATTGGTAGTCGTAGAGCCAATGGACCATTTAGTGCAATGTAATGGCGGCCCGGCGTTCCATGAGCCGTAGAATAAAGTAATCAAATGTCCGTCCATGTCCCTAGTCAAGTAACCCCGCTCGCAGCATTGGCAGAGGAAAAACAAGCCCTGACAGTAGATCGTTTTCTCGAAATGAACGCAGGGAAATAGCAAAGAGAAATAGAGGTAGCATGCGCTCATTGAGAGACTGACTGGAGAAGCACACAGTGACGATTAACAAAATGAATCATTCCGTACTTATGGAACTGTCGATCGGGATAGGTGTAGACACCGTGACGCTGCCTTTAGGATATTAGCCGCAGAATCCAAATGAATCCCATGCGCTCGACCCTCATTGAATGCCTGAATTGACTGCTAGAGGTGGCTGGCGGGCTGCAGTTTGGAAGTAGTCAGGAGAATCCTCAGGCTCAAGCTCTCGAATGCCTCAACACCTGGCAAGGCACGGCCACCGCCAATGTGTACTGCTCTGGCTCGTGCTGAGTAGCGGTGAGACATATATTCGCTAGAGTGTGATAAAATGGTAGACGTGCTGCTTGTGATAGGCATCAGTACTCCGGTGGGAAACACTTTGCTTCAAGATACCCTTTCACGCGTGGCAGAATGAGATTGAAAAGCATCAGCGAAGATATACTTGCATCCTGGGTACGGACACAAGCCATACAGAGGGCCTACCAGAGAAACCCCTTTCGACGGGATCAGAAACTTCAACGCAACGCTGGACTAAAACAAGGCGAGGTTCTGCTGCCTGCTTGGCAAACGATTTTATCCATAACATCGACAGAAAGCAAAACGATGGAGAAAGGAGAGTCAGGCCTCTGTGAGCTGGTGGCGCACCTGCATCGCTTCGAAATGCTCGGCTGGGAGAACTCACCGTACGCGCCACAGCATTCGGCTGGGAAACTCCAGCCGAGCACATATCTCACCGTGGATGAGTACGAGTGTGGGAATTGCCAGATGGTGGATATGACATTATCTGAGGTCCCCAAGAACGCCTACATACTTACTCCTAGGAGAAGACATCTTTCTCCAAAGTACGTTTCCAGTGTAGACCAGAACTCTACGCTAGTAGTTGAGCTTGCTGCCGCTACGCAGCAGTCCTCGGGTATCCAATTAATCGAGAGCAATCAGTAAGGTTGCACCATACTGTAGATGACATGAAATGATGGAAGAACGTCACACAGCACAGCGGTATCTGAACGGTTCGTAGTCGCAGATCTCTTCCAGCGCAGGAACGATGCCAAGCTCATGCAGAATCCGCGGTGTTCGACAATTCTCAGGTGCCAGCACACAGTTCTCCCGCCCTAACGACGAGGAATTAGGTGGTGTAAGAAGCGAATACCAGGTTGTGAGGCTACCAGTAACAACACTCCGCCATACTCCTGCTCCGTGCAGCCCAGGCTTCAAGAGGCGCACCGCCACAAGGACGCCAAGACAAACCCAAAGCAAACGTCCGTCTCCAGCTCCTCTACAACTCGGACCAACAAGCCCTCGTCCCCATACCTCAAGGTCCTCCTGTTCTACCGTTGGCCCCCATCTCTCGCGGGAGTATCCCCCTTTGCCCTCGGCGCCTGCTTCCCTGGCCGATTGGCACCCAGCCATAGACTCCCAGCCCAACACGACAGCAGCGCTCGTAGTCCTGATCTGTTTCAAGCTACTCGCCGGAGATCTTTCAGGGCGGCACGGAGTGACCCATCCGTCATACGTTTGAAGTTTCAGGGACGCGTCCGTCTGCATTGCACGCGCCTCTCGTCGTCCTGAGTCTAGCTTGGCTGTACGTGAGAAGACTTTCATGCTGCTTTCCAAACGACCCGACTGTCCATACTGATACGCCCGACTGGCGGCAGGCCCGCACCGCTCTAGACCCTTGATTTCGTTTGGATACCGAGCCAACAACCATCCACTACTACTTGTTTCCCCGCCTTCAACCACCACACCGTCACGTCCTCACGACCAGTAACCCAAACCTTCCCACTCGGCGTATCTTCATTGGCGCGAATCGCAGCTTGCTTAGATAGACCGCGCTATCTCCACCTCGTCTTCCGTACACCCAGCAGTCAGGAATCGTCGTGCTCTGAAGTCTTTCGTACAACATGGTTGTTGCAACTATCAAGTACGTTTGCCTCCGCGTTACTCGACAAACAATATCTTTCGTGCACTCAGTGTCGTCTCTTACTGACAGGGTTCGCGTCGTCTAGGTGTGTCGTCGTCGGTGACGGTGCAGTCGGCAAGACATGCCTTCTGATCTCGTACACCACGAATAAGTTCCCCTCGGAATACGTCCCAACCGTCTTCGACAACTATGCGGTTACTGTCATGTATGAACCCCTCGTGCAACAATACAGATCTAGCCAAGACGACGGTTATTGCGATCGTCTTTGCTGCTCTCCTCTGCGAACCGTACGTCAAGCTAACACGTCTAACAGGATCGGAGACGAGCCCTACACTCTCGGACTGTTTGATACCGCCGGACAAGAAGATTACGACCGCCTCCGTCCCCTCTCTTACCCACAGACGGACGTTTTCCTTGTTTGCTTCTCGGTGACCTCGCCGGCTTCATTTGAGAACGTTCGGGAAAAATGGTTCCCCGAAGTTCATCACCATTGCCCGGGCGTACCGTGCCTCATCGTGGGGACCCAGGTGGATCTCAGGGACGACCCTTCTGTCAAAGAAAAACTGGCAAAGCAGAGGATGGCGCCAGTCAGGCGAGAAGATGGCGAACGCATGGCTAGGGACCTGGGAGCTGTCAAGTACGTGGAATGTTCAGCTCTAACTCAGTACAAGCTGAAGGACGTCTTCGACGAGGTAAGCCAATCACGCCGCTTCTATACACTAAGAACACCACTGACTTAGCTGAAAAGGCCATCGTTGCGGCACTGGAGCCGCCGCCAAACAAGAAGATGTCGAAGAAGAAGGGCAATTGCGTTATCTTGTGAAGCTGCGCCGTGTTATCCCGAACACACCAGTACATGGCTCAGGAAGACGCTTCTGGAGACCTCATTTCCTTTATTTCCAACTCTTAACCCAAACGACTTCTTTTGCCGGGCGTGGATTTTTTTTTCTTTTCAGTGGGGATACCTTTTTTTGAACATGGAGTAAGTTCCCGGCGCTAAGTGGACGAACGGATCTTGCATCTATGAAACTTCGACTTTTCCTCCGTCTCAGAAAACACTTGTTTTCCGTGATCAACCGGACGTGACTTTGTTTAGCCCGGTCCATTTGCTCTGAAGTATCAGGTGGCCGATAGTAAAGTACCTGCTTTAGGGCCTCTAATAACCAATCCACGACCACCTTCTTGTCTTACCTTCTTAAGATACCCGTTGTGCATGCCCTCGAAAAGACCGAACGGGCGCTCCTTCATCTTCCCTGCATGCCCGCCATTATCATCTCGCCATGCACGGGGGAAAAACGAGACGCGTGGACTTAACATTATTCGGTCTTCATCTGAGAAAGTAAAAGGATTCAAAGAGTGGCTAATGTGGTTGAATTTCCACTTGGCAAATTGCGAGAGCTATGACGGTTGCTCTGTTGTAGATCGTTTGAAGTTACTAAACAGACTTCCGTAGCTCCCGAATATGGTCTGCAAGGCTGAAGTATCTGATGTATGTCCGTCGATCTGCCACCAGGGCTTGCAGCACAAAGCACATTCTCAAATTTTTGAAGGTACATCACATGATTTTGGGCTTACTGTCAGATACTATAGTACCTAGGTAATATACTCACCTACAAGCGATGAAGCAAGAACCGCCTAAGGTAGTACTTCCTACCTTATAGCACGTAGAGAGCTCTTTCCCATACCTTAACAGATTATGTGTTTTCCAACGCACCACCAGCAGGTGCTTTGTATGTGCGTGTGAAGCCACGGATTACGTGCTTCAGGCAGGCTGATGGCGATAGGCTCCGCGACTACACATATTGCTAAGAAATATGCGAGTATCACGAGAGAAGAGGGAGATTGGAAGTTGTCCGGGCATCGCATGAGATACTAGTAGTCTTTCACTCGCTAGGGGACGTCATGGGTCTGTGCCAGTGCTCTGGAGTTATGACTGTCTAGTGGGGGTTTTCTGGCTCGTGCAGTGGGGGAACTTTTCATGAACCTGCCGACTCTTCACTCGCTCCCACAGCCTCTTTCCTTCCATCTCCGCAACAAAAAAGGCCTTCGAGGATTGCTATGCAGCTGGCCATCCGAACAACAGAGAAGGCACTACACTACTCCACCGAACTGCCCATATCATGACGGTCGACGACCCCCAGGCTGAGCAGCAGCCTTTCCAGAAATTCCGTTAGTACCTCCTCCGACCTCGCAATTTTCCTCCCACCTATAGGAAGAATGGCCCCGGATACTGACAATCACCGTCAGAGCGCGTACAATCACAGCCAGAAAACCCATACTCCAAATTGATCCCTGATCAGACAATTGCAATCGTCCCCGAGTTCACCCTCGAGTCCGGTGTCGTGCTGCACAATGTCCCCGTCGCCTACAAAACATACGGTCAACTGTCTCCTGGCCGCGATAATGCCATGGTCATTTGTCATGCCTTGACGGGGAGCGCAGATGTGGGTGACTGGTGGGGTCCTCTTTTGGGAGGCCCGGGAAAAGCCTTCGACACCTCGCGTTTCTTTGTCGTGTGCATCAACAGTCTCGGGAGCCCATATGGGAGCGCCAGCCCTGTGACGGCTAAGGACGGTGATCCTCGCAATGAGAGATACGGCCCGGAGTTCCCTTTGACCACCGTGAGAGACGATGTGAAGTAAGTCTTCCCTGATCAGATGTATACCCAAGCTGCTAACTAGTGTCTAGCATCTTCAAATTGATCTTGGATGACCTAGGTGTCAAGCAGGTTGCTGCCGTCATCGGCGGGTCCATGGGTGGTATGCTCGTTCTCGAATTTGCATACTTTGGCAAGGACTACGTTAGGACGATTATCCCAATTGCCACGTCTGCGCGATACAGTGCATGGGGCATTAGCTGGGGAGAGGCTCAACGTCAGAGCATCTACAGTGATCCCAAATATGGTAAGATAACCCGGTCGTTGCCACGGTCCACGTGCTAACCCCCTTCAGATGATGGATACTACTCTTTCGAAGACCCTCCTTCCACCGGCCTGGCTGCAGCCCGTATGTCTGCTCTCCTGACCTATCGCAGCCGTGACTCCTTCGAATCCCGGTTCGGCCGCAACACCCCGGACCCGTCTCGCCGTCAGAACATCAATGGCCGCCCCTCAACCCCAAGCAACGAGCATTGGGAAATCCACAATGAAGGTCATAAGCGCCGTGGCAGCCCTCGTCTGGGCTCCCGCAGCAACTCCACTGTGAACCTTGCTGCAACCTCTGATCCGCTCACGACGTCTAAATCTTCCCACAACGACCCGGAATTCCACAGTGGGCCTACCAGCAACTCAAATTCGGTTCCTACTACCCCTCCGCCGGCCCCCACCAATACTCAACAAGTCGTCCACGCTACTTCGCCCACTGATGGGTCCAGCCACGGTCCTGTCTCTACCGGGGCGTCGAAGAAACGCACCCCTACCTACTTTTCTGCGCAGTCATATCTCCGCTACCAGGGCGAGAAGTTCATTCGCCGCTTCGATGCCAACTGCTACATCGCTATTACGCGCAAATTGGACACCCATGACGTGTCCCGCAACCGCGTTCCCGAGTCCGAAACCTCCAACCCGGTGAAGGCGCTTCAGATCGCACTCTCGCAGATTCAGCAGCCCTCCCTTATTCTGGGCATCCAGTCGGACGGTCTCTTCACCTTTGCCGAGCAGCAGGAGCTCGCCGCTTGCATCCCTGACGCGCGGTTGCGGACCATCGATTCTCCGGAGGGGCATGATGCGTTCCTACTCGAGTTTGAGCAGGTGAACCGCCATTTGCTGGAGTTCCTCAACGAGAAGCTTCCGGAGATCATGGGCCGCAGCCCGCTGAGGGAGGTGAGCGCCGAGGATGGGGATTTGGTAGCCAAGAAGAGCAGCACGTTCGGAGAGGCGGAGGTGGAGGACATCACGGCTTGGTAAATATGTTACTTTTTCCCCCTCATTCATTCCGTCTTGGGAGACAGCGTTGAGACTGGGGAGGGGGCGGACTCTGTGACAGTGTCGGAGGGCTGTAGCTAAGAGGTGTTTCTGTCCAGGTCCCCGGTTGCGAAATTATAATTCTTATCCACAAAGAAAAAAAAAGGCAAAGAAGGTTCTCTGTAGCAAAGTCTCGCTGTTTAACAATCTTTGGCGTCCCGCCGCGCTTATTCTTTCAGGTGGCATGTGATCGGTGCACTCCCCGCAAACGCCAGGTTCGTGGCGATGTGAAGGGCTTCAAAAGGATCCATGTTGATATATATACATGGGATTTCACAACCTACTGAATCTCCATGTGTGACTTTCCTTCTTCTCGAGGGAGGAAAAAGTCGAAAAAGAAGAAGAGAATGCGCAGAGGTAACCAAGGGAAAAGGAAAGAAGGCGTTTTATACTTCCGATTTCGATTCATAGTCCCTCCAGACATTGCTATTCTCTTCCTTTTCATCGCTACGCATATACTGGGTAAAAAAAAGAGAGTACAGTACGATGATATATCAAAAAGAACACGAAAAGAAAAGTGATGCTGCTGTACTGCTAATCCCCTCCTGCTTTACTGCTGCTGCTGCTGCCCGTGGCATAAATACATATCAAACTCCTTCCCTTCGCCTTCTGTCCCGCCCCCGGCCTACCTGACAAACACTCATCGCTTCGCTCCCCTAAAAAGTCGTGGTCGCCAGCCGACTGGCCGCGTTACGCGGGTTGATCAGGTCATCATCCTCATCCACCAAGCCCGGCGCCGGCTTCTTCAAGCTGCCCGCGCGCTTCCGGGCGCCCAAGCCCGGAGGTCCCTGGGCCGCCTCGTCCGCCTCCTCGGGCAGGGCCGGGGGGATGAACGTCCCGCTCACGCTGCGGTTGAGGCCCTCCTGCGGCCGACGCGGCACGCCGCTCCACGCGTCGCCCCGGGGTCCCTGGGAGGAGGCCAGGCTGCTCCGGCGGGCGGCCGGGTGGGATTCGCGGCCGAGGCGGGACAGGCCGCCGGAGGCGTCGATGGCGCGGATGTCCGGGCGGACTTGCTCGAGTGTGGCGAGCGTGCGGCGCTCGGCCTCGATCTGCCGGACGACGTACTCGCGGATGGCGCTGCGCAGGTCCGCGGACGTGCGCGCGAACCACTTCCGCCGCTCCTGGAGGAGGCTGGCGGTGACGCGTTGCGTCTTTTTGGTCAGGTAATCCTCGTGGCTGCGAGCTTCGTCTAGAGCAGCGATGGCCTCATCGACCTTGTCACGCCTGACGGAGCTCGAGGCTTTGATGCGTTCGGCGGCGGAAAGCTTGCTGCGGGTCGTAGCTTGTGCAGCAAGCAAGTCTCGCCGTAGGATGTGGCGGTTGGTGAGGGTTTCCTTAACGATGAAGGCGTCCGAGGAGTGGTAGTTGAGCGGGTCGCCAAGGGTGGTGGCTTCAGCGGTTCCTTGGGCCGCATGAAAATCGCCTGTAGCTTGAATGACCTTGCCGAGCTTGCGATAGGCATTGGCGAGTCCAGCGTGGGTTTCCTGGACGTGCATTGCGCCGAGCTTGACGCCCAGGTCTCCTTCCGCAACACCGAGTGCTGAATAGGGCATTAGCATATACAGGTTTACGTTGCAGGGATGGTCGATTGCTTACCCCTCCTTGCCTTCACCACCTTTTCCAACTTCTGCTGTGTCTCCATGGTACCAAGGTAGAACGCTTTAACGACCGGTCGCGCCTCGAACAATTCTGGGGTATCATCTGGCGGAGGAGCGAACTGCTTGATCATCTTCCTTCTCATGCCCGTGGCAGGCTGCTTGCGACGCACAACTGGGCTGTATCCGAAGTCGGCCTCGACAAAGAAGACCATCTCCTCATCCCGCATCAGAACCTCATTCCCGCAGACATTGTTCAGCCACCTCTGGATGGATGCTTTAACGCGAGTCTCGTCCTCCTCGGTACCTGCGCCAGCGGAGGTGACCGGGGGAGGAACGGCAGGGACGATTGCTTCTGGATTGGCTCCCATCAGATGTTCAGCAAGCTTGACGAACTCAGAGTGCGTCCGCCTGACGTCGCGGAACTGGGTCGTGCGAAACTTGGGAAGGTTGGTCTGATAGCGGCGTTAGCATGAGGATATAGGTATAATGAGCCACCCGATACGTCTGCACATACGTAGACATCGAATCGCAAGATGGGATCCTTCCGGCCCGTCCGCTCGAGCCCGGTCACCTTTGCCTGAAGCTTGTACTGTGGAACATTCTGTCGCGGTCGAGCATGATATCGTGCAGGGTCATGCCTCTGCTGCTCCGGTCTGCCTTGAGGCGGGTATTGCCGCTGCTGCTGCTGCTGCTGCTGTTGTTGCGACCATTGCTGGCTCGGGTTCTGCGGCTGGTGTCCCGGCTGGCCGTCTTCGGCAGACCTCGACTCTGGGCGTACGTCTGAGCTGGAGGCTGGGGGAGCGTCGCTATGGAAGCTGGAATCCTGTCGCGGCCCCTCTGTGTACGGAGAGGCGGCGGGCAGTGGAGAGGAGGGCAGGTCAGCGGTGGAGAGGCTCCCAAAGGTCGTTCTGCTGGGCTGCGGCGACGAAGCCCACGGTGAAGCTCCCGCGGGATTCTCGGCATCATTGGCCAGTGCAGAGTAGTCCATGACGCTGGGAGATCGGACGCGTGAAGCTGGCGGCGAAGGGGGTTGGGATGGGTGGGAAGGCGTGAATGGTGGCCTTGGTGGGTGGGTACGGTATGTATGCGGAGTCTTGGATCCGGGGCGATGGGCGATGTAGGAGTGCCTGCCTTGCGCGTTGTCTGCCTGCCTGCCTTCCTGCCTTACCCTGACAGGATATTATCTCCGGTTAACGCCCGCGCTGGAAGAAAACCATCATCAAGCTGTGGCACGGCTGCATCGAGATTTCTTCCCATCTTCTCCGGATTTGAATCGTATAGATTGCATGGCGTATCAAGATCTTCCCTAGTGGTCATGCAGCTCAGCTTCGTATGGCGTGCCTGCCGGACTACCAGAGCGTCCTTTCCCTCATGTAGAAGACTGTTCACAACTATCCCAGGCCTTCGGGCGCCTGAGGATCTGTCGAGGACGAGGAACATCGGGATTATTGCTCACATCGATGCTGTATGTTCAAGGAGAAATTACGACACCGTACATATCGCTGAATGAACATGTAGGGCAAAACAACCACTACAGAGCGAATGCTCTACTACAGCGGTTATACCCGCCGCATAGGAGGTATATATCATCTTTCCTTGGCTGGCCGAGAAATAGAATTGTTACTTCAACATCCGTTGGGGTTCCTAGTCCCGACGAGACACCAACTAACCACATATCACAGATGTCGATGAAGGATCAACAGTGACTGATTTCCTTCCTGCCGAAAGAGCTCGCGGGATCACCATCCAATCTGCTGCAATCTCCTTCAACTGGCCGCCATCGCAAGACCAGAAGGGGAAGGCAACAGGAGTCGAAGGTACTGAGCCAGCAGCAGTCCCCATGAGGTCATCAGTCCCGCATAATATCAACCTCATCGACACTCCTGGTCACGCCGATTTCACCTTCGAAGTTCTGCGCTCGCTCCGTATCCTCGACGGCGCGGTGTGCATCCTGGATGGCGTAGCTGGGGTGGAAGCGCAGACCGAAAAAGTCTGGACGCAAGCGAACACCTACCGCATCCCCCGGATTGTCTTCGTCAACAAGCTGGACCGCGACGGGGCTGCCTTTGCTCGGACGGTGAAGGAAGTAGGCGTTCGGTTGCACGGATGGCCGGCCGTTTGCCAGATCCCCTGGTGGACCGATGCCGGAAAGCTTCTTGGTGTCGGTGATGCGGTCAATCTTCGAGGACTCCGTTGGAAGGAAGGCACTGACGGAAAGGATTTCGGTGTCGTCGAGCTGGCAGAGTTGGAGAAGACGGAACCGAAATTCGCAGAGGAGATCAAGAAGGCTCGGACCGCCCTCGTCGAGTGCCTGAGCGAGCACGACGATGAGATGGTCGAGCTTTTCCTTGAGCACGACGAGAACCATCTCTCGATTCCCGGACAGGCCATCACCGAGTCGCTCAGGAGGTGTGTTCTTCAGTCCCCGCAGATGGTTATCCCCATTTTTGCAGGAGCAAGCTTTCGGAACGTCGGCGTTCAGCCTCTGCTCGATGCCGTTGTAGACCTGCTCCCCTCACCAGATGAGAGACCGGATCCTGAGATTAGCATTGGTGGACACCAAGGAGGCCTTGAGCAACTCCTAAGCGGAAACCTAGCTATCGCACCACCTCCTGAAGAGCCAGTCAAAGGCCAAAAGGGGATCGCGACCAAGGTCAAAAGGCCTATGAACGTAGCCAGCATTGAAGCGTGTGCTCTCGCTTTTAAGGTGGTCAACGACGCGAAGCGCGGTGTTTTGGTATACTTCCGGGTATACTCTGGTTCCATCAGCCGTGGGGCACAGCTTTACAACACCAACCTGGGCGTGACGGAGAAGGCCTTCAAGCTTCTGAAGATGTATGCAAACGACGCTGTAGAAGTGACAGAGATACCGGCGGGCCAGATCGGTGTGATTGCTGGCCTCAAATACGCCAGAACGGGCGATACTTTGATCTCCTACGCCGGTATCAACCTGAAGAATGGCCCGCCTACTCCTGTTAACACACTCCAACTGAGACCGATCACCGTGCCGCCGCCGGTGTTCTTCACCAGCGTCGAACCCAACAGTCTTTCGGAAGAGAAGAATGTGTCTGACGGACTAAGCATCCTGCTACGGGAGGACCCCAGTTTGCATGTCCATGTTGACCCCGAAAGCGGACAGACGCATCTTTCGGGCATGGGAGAGCTTCATCTGGAGATCGCCCGAGACCGGTTGATCAAGGACATGAAAATCAAAGCTTCCACCGGTGCTATTGAGATCGGCTATCGTGAGACTGTCATGGCGCCGTCCGAACCAGTCACCGAAGTACTCGACAGGGAGATCGCAGGAAAAACCGCAAAGGCGACTTGTATCGCTTCCGTCACCAATATCGAATCCTCCACCACCCAAGTCGCCTCCGAATCCGACTATGACGCCGCACAAACCACGACCATCATCGAATCCAACCGCGTCGTCATCAACCATCCGGGCTTCTCCCGCGATGGCGTCGCTCTCTCCTCCGACTCTCCCGCTCTCCCGCAAGAACTCCCCTTCTCCACCATCATCTCCGCTCTCCAAACCGGCGCCGCCGCCGCTCTCGCCCGCGGTCCAACCTACCGGTTCCCCGTACACAGCACCGAAGTAGTCATCGACCTCGACGCCGCCGCGCACCTCTTCCCGGACACCACCGCCACGGCGCTCTCCCAGGCCGCCCGCGGCGCCGTGACCCGCGCCCTCCGCGCCTCCGCCGCCGCCGCCCCGACCGTCATCATGGAGCCGGTCATGCTCGTCACCATCACGGTCAACGAGTCCGACCTCGGCAGCATCGTGCACGACATCTCCAGCGCCCGCGGCGGCCAGATCGTCTCGCTGGACGAGAACCGCGACGGCGCCGACGTGCTCGCCGCGCAGCCGGACGGCGGCATGTCGTACGATGACCTGCCCGCCATCGACGCCAGCCGCATCTACGCCCCGCCTGACCCCTTTGATCCCGGCGCGGGTTTCTCCGCTACGGTGCACTCGCCGGATGCGCAACGCCACGTCACGGCGCGCGTGCCGCTGAAGGAGATGGTCGGGTATCTGAGGCATCTCAGGAGCTTGACTAAGGGCAGGGGGACGTTCGTGATGAGTGTGGATCGCTTTGAGCGCATGGGGGGTCAGCGGATGAAGACGATGTTGGCGGAGTTGAGGGGTGGGTTTCAGTGATCGGGAGAGAGAGGCAGTCATCAATGTATCATCATGAGCTAAGTAGAGTTACGTGGAGAAAAGGCTTCTGTAACATAGACAATGTACAATATTTATCATCGTAATCACATCGGAAGAGCGCTTCTAGATGCTTTTCTCCGCCCAAGCTCTCACCAACTCCGCATCCCCTGCGTCCCCGCCCAACCTCCGCTCCGCCAAGCGCAGCACGCCCTCCGCCGCCGCTCCAAGAAACAGCGGACACCTCACCTTCCGCGCCTCCTCGAGCGCACCGCTCACTTTCTGCACGAGCTCCCTCACCGTCCTCCCACGCCGTACCTCCCCACTCCTCCCCTCCAGCACATCAATCATATCCACCGCTCTCATCTCAAACATCGTGCTCCCACCCGCCGCATCCTTCGCCAGCTCATACAGCTGCCGCAGCGGAATCCCAACATGGCTCGCCAGCGCCAACGCCTCCGCCGCCGCAAGCGTATGCACCGCCACCAGCAGATCCAACACCAGCCGCAGCCGCCGCCTTCTCTCGCCCTCCTCCAGCCCTTCCTCCCGCACCTCCGCCACAGGATCAGCATAATACATCCGCACCACCCCCGCATCATCCTCCGCACCCCAGCCCCGGCTCAGCGCAGCTAAGTAAACCTGCTCCGCCGCCGCGCACAGCGGGACAGGCACGCCGCGCTCCCGCGCGGTGGCGGTGATGATCCCCGCGTCCTTAAGAATAATCGTGACCGCGCTGACAGCGGCAGGCGGGGCATACGCGCGCCCGATCATCCGGGGGACGCGGTTCTCGAACATCCAGCTCCACGCCTCGCGGCCTTTGCCATCATCATCGGGTTCGAGCACAGCGCGCCGCACCGTCTCTGCCGCCAGCCCCAGCGCGGCCCCGAACCCGACCGCTTCGGATGCGGCCAGGATCTGGCATGCGGCGAGCACTTGGTGCGTGAGCTTCATGTAGCTGCCCTGCCCCACCCCGCCGGCGACGAGGAAGAGCTTGGCGGGGTCGGCGAGCGTGCGGAGGATGGCGTCGCCGGCGGCGAGGGCGGCCGGGGTGCCGGAGGCCATGATGGTGAGGGTGCCGGTGGCGGCGCGGCCGGCGCCGCCGGAGACGGGGCAGTCGATGAGGTGGACGTGCGGCTTGTGGGCCTGCAGTTGTGCGGCGAGGGAGTGCGCGTAGGAGGGGGGAACGGTGGAGCAGAGGAAGAGGGTGACGTTGTCGGGGAGGGCTAGGGGGAAGGAGGGGAGACGTCAGCTTTTTGGCCTTCGTTTGCCCTTGATCTGGAGGGCGGGGAGAGCCGCTGCTACTCACTCGTGATGATGGCGTTCTCCCCCTCGAAGATGGCGCTCTGCGCCTGCTGGGCCGTTGCGACCATTACGATGTAGAACGGCTTGTCCCGTGCCGACTCGGCCAGCGTCGATGCGGCATGGCCTCCCTTGGCTTGAAAGGCTTCGAGGGCCTTGGGGTTGAGGTCGTAGCCGGTGACGGCGTATCCAGCGGAGACCAGGTGGGCGGCCATGCCGAAGCCCATGGCGCCGAGGCCGCAGAATCCGATGGCGGGTTTGGAGGTCATGATGCTTCTTGTTGAGGGGAGGAGGGGGCTGGGGAGTTTTTGGAGGACTTGATCGTGAGAGAGGAGAGGAAGTGGAGGAGACAATCGGGCTCAGCATCTACCCCGTGGGGATCGGCAAAGTCGGCCACTTGAGCTTCGTAGTGAAGTGAGTGATCCATTAAGATCAACACCCCAAGGACGAATTACCCGGAGCCTCCACTCTCGATAACAGAGCCATCCCCCGCATCCCCACGTTCAGAACACGACAAGCATGCCCGTCGGCGTTTGAACAGGCTGAGAAATACACGGCTGTGAAGCGGTTCGGTTGGTGACGATAGCGGGGTCGAGGTTCGGGATCTCGGGGTATCTCCACCCGATCGGCTTTTGAACCCTTAAATACCTAGCCGATGGCGGGGTGACAGGTGACGGTGATGATGCCGAGGGAAGATCACGGCGGGGGAAGGGGAAATCCTACGACTTGTTCAGTCCGTACATACGACAAAGCTCTATCGGCGCTGATACTTGTCCTGGGACATCAATTGGAAACCAGAACATCGCAAGGCTAACAAGGAAGCCGGAGCATCTTGATTTCACAAACAGCCCGGCCTCGGAGAACCGCTTCCACACGATCCCTTCAGCCAGCCTTGCCCGATTATCACGACACTCTCTCTTTGAGCGTGTTTCCTACACAGCAAACATCGCAACAGAGTCACAGACAACCACGTACCAGCTTAGCAGGACCGTTCCAAAAGCAATGGAATCCAACCGGGCCATCCCCCTCCTCAACCAGGCCGCCGCCGGCGGCTACGCCATCCCAGCCATGTGCGCCTACAACACCGAAGGCATCCTAGCCACCGTCCGGGCCGCCGAGCGCAAGCGATCCCCCGCCATGATCCTGCTCTTCCCCTGGGCGCTGGAGTACGCGGGGGGTCTGCTAGCACAGCTCGCCCACACCGCCGCGCGCGCCGCCACCGTCCCCATCACCGTCCACCTGGACCACGCGCAGGACGCGGCGCAGATCCGGCGCGCGGCCGACACCGGCTTCTTCGACAGCATCATGGTCGACATGTCGCACCACGACAAGGCGGAGAACCTGCGGCGGACGCGGGAGCTGACGGCGTACTGCCACGCCCGCGCCGTCGCCACCGAGGCCGAGCCCGGCCGCATCGAGGGCGGCGAGGACGGCGTCGCCGACACGGCCGACCTGGAGGGCTTGCTCACCACCGTGGCCGACGCGCGCGACTTCGTCGCCACCGGCATCGACTGGCTCGCCCCGGCCTTCGGCAACGTGCACGGCAGCTACGGGGCCCGGGGCGTCGTGCTGGAGTACGGCCGGCTCCGGGCGATCCGCGACGCGGTCGGGGACCAGGTCCGCCTAGTCATGCACGGCTGCGATCCCTGGACGGAGGAGGTGCATCGGAGCTGCATCGCCGCCGGCGCGGCTAAGGTCAACCTGAACAAGGTGTTGAACAACCCGTGCGTGGAGGTGTGGAAGACGGAAGCGGGCAAGGCGCCCTTGACGAGGGTGATCGAGCTGGCCACGGAGAGGATGCAGGAGGCGGTGGAGAGGAGTATGGATAGCCTTGGAAGCACGGGAAAGGCATAAGGGGTGCGGAGAGCAGTGGTGCTGGGCTGGATTGGAATGGGATGCCTGGAAATATAACAATTGGTTTTAGTGTCTCTAAAACGTGAATACTAGGCGTCTACCGCCACAATACTTGTCAGTTACCTCTTAGACTCGAACACGTAACCCCACAAACCACGCCTGTCTTTACTATAAGCACCGCCAAACGATGGCGAAGCCTCGGAAGGAATACCGAACCGAATCTAAGGTCTCGAATTCTCTGTATCACCGCGTGGTGCAAGTTCGCAGACACCTTCAACAGTCCCAAATACCCTTAACTTATTTCCATAGACCTTCCAGAATATCGAATCGAACGGTGGCATCTCAGCCATCTCCTTCCGTCGCTCTTCTTTAGCCCTGTCATTTCGCCTCTTCAGCTTCTCTCGTTCCGAGGGGTCCAGCAGCTCCGAGGGAGACATGCTGCGCATATCTTGAGCCCAATCACCAACCGGTCCCTCCTCGTCAAGGTCGTTGGCACCATCGAGGCTCATGTGGTCCAGCGTATCGAACATGTTGTCGTTCGCATATCTCGAGCCTACCGGCTGTGATCCTGATGCTTCCACTGGGTTAGCCTCAGCTTTGTCCCGTCTCTTTCGGTTTGCCTGTCGTTTGTATTTTGCGAGTCTCCTTTTTTCGGCCCTTGTCAGCTGTTCTGTGAAGTCTTGCTCTTCGTCTTGTTCGGCAGCGATATCCTCGTCGTCGACGTCGATGCTGGCGGACACATCCTCATGTGTTAGAGGGAACCGTGAATGGTCGGCATCCTGTCCCGGTATCATTTCCTCAGCTCCCATACTCTCCTCAGCATCAGGGTATGTCCTCTCTGCCTCCAGCTTTGCGCTCAATCTGACCGCTACCCTTGCCGTGAGATAGCTGTCAAAGCCTGCCTCATGCGGCACTTCCTCCATGCCTACGGCATACTTCCCATGGTCTTCATGGAGCATAAGTAGAGGCCTGATCTGCGTTCTGAGCTTCTCTTCGATCTGCCCCAGGCTGGATTTAGGGTTGATATCTCCACAGTTGTGAGTGGCTAGGTATTTTGTATCGACCACTGTCGGGAATAGCTGATGAATGGCATTGCAAAAGCCATCGATAGTATCCGGAAGCGGACCGATAAAGCACCGGTAGAGATAGATAAGGTCAGTGAAAAGGTTGTGACCTACGAGCACTGGTGTATGGCCTCGAAGATTCTCTAGCACGCGGTCAAACCGACGCCGAATGTACATTAAATCTGCCAACTTTTCCTGGCCATCTACGCCCACGGTAAACCACTTCAGATCGATAGGGGCGAGGTCTCCATCATCGCTGAGCGCTTCAATGACCCAGCGGAAGCCAGTTTGCTTGAGAATACGGTCTCTTGCTTCCTTCTTGCGTTTGGCAGCGAGAAGAGCCTCGAAGTTCTCGTCCCGATGGACCACCTTGATGCCATACGGCCGCGATATGGTGACGAGGTTCGGATACTCCGCACGTATGAGCTGGTGAATAAGGCGCTTTTCGAAGTTCTGAATCGTGGGTGTCGCAGAGGTTGCAGGGGTCAAGGGGTTCACGGAGGAGATCGTCACTGAGTCCTTCTCTGGCTCGCCCGTCGCTAACCAGTTATTGACCACTTCGCGAGATTGACGGACGAATTCGAGAGCCTCCACGTCAGAAACACCAAGTTGGACATCGGAGAAGTTTAGGCGCTCAATGCGGTCGTAGGCTTTTCGCTTGGCGAGCTCCGCTTCGCTGCGAGAGAGATATCTGACGCCCGATGTAAACGGGCGAGCGATGTCGAAGCCATGTTCCAGGAGGAACTCTACCGCGCCGCTTTGGAAAGAGAATATCCTCTCGATATCTGAGCGCTCGTCAAGGAGGGGACTCAGGTTGAAGTTGTACGGCCTGAGGACGTAGACATCGTCAATCTGGTTCCAGGTGACGCATGTGATGCCGATCTGCAGAATCTGGTAGCGTTCCGCAGCTTCTTTGGTTTCGAGGTACCGTTCTGCTAAGGTTTGTTTTCCGGTAGTCCCATGTCTTTTGCTTGAGACACCAGAGAGTTCAAGGTCGAAGGAAACGAAATGAGATTCGGAGATTGCCTCCAGGATGTCGAGCAAGCGACCTTGGAAGGAGATGTTGTCGACGTCCATTTGCCCCACCTCGGCCGACAGACGTCGTGCTTGATAAGACCGGGGGGCGTGCGACGGGCAACGTTGCGCTGAGGGACGAGCGGAGTTGAAGAGACGCGGTAGGTTATACGACGGACGAAAAAGTCTTGTATATAGAAAATATCTCACTTCAAAACAGGGTTGAGGTTGGCGGCAGGCTTAGATACAGGACTGGGGACCGGAGG
Organism: Myrmaecium sp. VS I D KN 1; assembly: GCA_019775845.1. NCBI lineage: Eukaryota > Fungi > Ascomycota > Dothideomycetes > Valsariales > Valsariaceae > Myrmaecium > Myrmaecium sp. VS I D KN 1. The sequence goes on along the minus strand of JADQAV010000002.1, from coordinate 1,040,598 downwards.
ACTGACTGTGGAGGGAAGAACAAACGAGCGTCAAACAAAGCACGCCGAATCAAGACGGTGCGACAAAGAGACAGAGATGGCGGATGCTATGTACTGTATGTCGGGTACGAAGGTACCTCTTTGACATCCTCGGTCAGCCCCCGTCGACAGGATTGGAGCGGTAAACGCTCGTGAGAGTGAATGGCAGGCGTGGGCGAACCTGAATGAAGTAGTAGGACAGTCGGCAAATATAATGTACTGGCTTGTATGTACAGTAGTCTGTAAATATAGTAGGATACCTATGTAAATATGTACTAAGTAAATACTGGAGCTCATCAAGGGCTCTAGTATGCCTGAGGTGTCTATCGGATCATTGTGCACGCTGCATTGATGCCTCAGGTGCTGTTTGGTGAGTTGTGCCTGCAGCGCCCAGCCTGAAGACCTGAACATCTGATGTGTACAAAGCTGAAAGGCAGCGAACCTCGGCAAAGGCTACCGCATTCCGACCTCGAGATAACGTTGACCCTAACTAAACAACCCGACGCCCCTTCCGCGCCCCGGATCATGGAGTCTCCTATATCTCCTGGTGGCCTCTGATACAATTACATCCAACATCATATCACCACGAATATCGTCGCCATGGCCTTCTCTCACGAGGAGTCCCTGACGGCATCGCGCATGCTCTCTTCCTCCATCTCGTCCTTGTCCTCCAGCCGTCAGCAAGCGTCGCAGATCGCCAAAGCTTACCGACAAGCTGCACAGCTGTTTCTCACGCGACGACTCCCGGAAGCCCTCTCCACCATCGAACCTGCAATCACTCCGCAGCCATTGGAAGAGGTAGACGGCGCGCAGCATGGTGAAGTCCCTCTTGCTGCACCGATAGCTTCCGCCTCGCGAGGGACCCGGATCAAGGTCTGGAGCTTCTACCTCACATTCCTCAACTCCGTCGTCGAGTTGGGGCCAGAGGAGGGAAAGCACGCGTTTGGAAGCACGAGATGGAAGGCCATGGTCGCCAAGTGTCGTGACGGAAGCATATGGGAGGATGTGGTTCGAGACGGTTACGGCGGAGTGGAAGGAGACGTCGATGCAGAGGTGGTCATCAACCTGTGAGACAGCTCCTCATACGCGTGAACCGACCTGGCTGACCGTTGAATCAGTGCGACTCTCCTCTTAACCCACATGCCCGACCAGAAACTCACGCAGCGACGCCTGGAAACATACCTCTCCGCCTCCGCTCAGCCCACCTTTGACATCTCCGCCCACATGCAATCCTCCCTTTCCTCACCGAACCGCAAGCGACCAACTTCCCACTACGACGGCACGAGCACCCCACGCGACCTTCACACCCGGCTCAAGCTCCTCGAGCTCTACACCCTCCACGTCCTCCCTCGCAACGACGAGTGGGACTACGCCCGCGAGTTCATCAGCATGTCCGAAGTCCTCGACGACGAACGCAAGGAAGCCTTCCTCCTCGCGCTCCACGGCCTTCGGGAAGAAAAGCAGCACGCCGCCCTCCGCGAAGCGGAGCTCGCCCGCCAGCAGCGCGAGCAGCTCGACCAACGCCGCCGCGAAACCGAGGCGCGCAGACAAGAAGAATCCCGAGCGGAAGACGAACGCCGGAAACGCGAGGCTGAGACTTCAACCAGCAGCAACCGCTCCCGACGCCCCGCCGCCCCCAAAAACCGCAACAGCCCCCCGGAACCCCACGCTTCCCGCCGCCCCGCCGCCGCCGTCGGCACACCCCGCCACCCCACCCCTCCCACGCCCTCCGCATCCCGGCAGTCGCACCGCCCGGTTGGGAAGAAACCGCCGACGCCGCCTCCCCCACCGCCGCCGGGCTTCTACACCCGCGCCTCCTCCCTCGTCGCCCGGCTGCAGGCGATCACGGTGCACGCGGCGCACGGCCTGACGCGCAACCCCTCCGCGCTGCTGCGCACCCTCCTCTTCGCGCTCGCGCTCGCCCTGGCCTTCGGCCGCCGGGAGGTGCGCGACCGGATCCGCGTCTGGCTGCGGCAGGCGGCGGATAAGGTTCGCCGGACGGTGGGGATGGGGGTGCGGGTGAGTTATGTGTAGGGCTGGCGGGCTATCGTTTTTTTTTCTTTTTTTCTCTTTCTGCTAATCCATTTTTTCTTTCTTCTTTTGTTCCTATCCCTGGTTCTTTTTCTGTTCTTTTTCTTCTTTGGCTTGTTCTTCACTTCCACCCATGCCTTCCCGTCTGTGGATGATGGGTTTTTATTGTTACACCCGATGCGTGATGGGTGGCGTAACCCCGCCTACCTTGTTTGTGGCAACCAATTCGTCGTATCGGGCGGAGTTGGCCGGCTTGCATTCTTTCGGTTCCTTCGCCAGAGAGCTCCTCGTCACACGTGTCTTACGTGACTTCCGCTGAGCGTTTCTCTGTGTGTGTCACACTCTGTCAAGCTCCTGTGACCTACCTATTTGAGCGGAGGGAAATTTTTCTCTTCTTCTTTTCCACTGCCGGCGCAGTGGGATTGATTGCCTGCGTTTGGTCGTGTATGATTATTTGCTTCTTCTCCTTTTGTCCACTTCTTATCTTTTTTTCACTGCTCTTTCTTCCGCAACTGAATCGTGCCGGGTTGATCACAGAGGATGTTACTTTTTAAGGAAAGAGACGGTTGCGGACCTAGCAAGAGCTTCTACTATTGGGAAGGGATTCTTAGAGTTCTAATATCCTGTTCTTCTTCGATTCTATTCTGCGTCTTTCCAACGTTGAACGAAGCTCATCTATGCTCTCTCATGCTCGAGGCGCTCTGAACTCTTCTCCGCCATGTACAAGCTCTCCCAAGCCCGGTGTGTGTGCTGCCAGAATAGCCAACCACCGAAAGGAGAATAAAAGAGAACGAGGCAGAGTTCGAAACCCCATCATCACTCCTCCTCCTCCTCCTCCTCCTCCTTCTCACCCTCCACATCCTCCTTCCGCACCACCTTCTCCCAATACCCAACCCGATCCCAAGGTGGAAAAACAGGCTCCAGGCTCTCGGGAGCCAGTTCCGGATACGCTTTCCGAAGCACGCGCATGAGCTCGTCGAAGAGGTACTGGTACCCGAGCGGGCCGAGATGAAGGCCATCAGTGAGGACGCGCTGGAGAACGGGGTCCTGGGGACGCGCCCTGCTGCCGGGCAGCGGGGTGGACTCATCGGAGGTCTCCGGCCGCCAGTCCGTAAGCGTCATGCATGCGGCCCAGAGGTCGACGACGGGCAGGCCGAGGGCGGCGGCGAGGTCGAGAACGGCGTCGCGGTACTGTTTGGCGGCCGCGGCGGTCCGGCGCGGACCCGGGAACCCTTGGCCCTCGTCCACGGCGGCTTGGGCGTGCTCGTCGATCGGGGGCGGGGTGATGAGAAGGAGGGCGGGCCGGTGGGCGGCCAGGGCCGGGTGCTCGATCAGGCGGCGCAGGTTCCGGGTGTAGGCCGGGAGGGGGACGTGCTGGTTGGGCACGGTGGGGTGGGGGAGCGGCGCGGCGGCGTCGTTGGCGCCGAAGAAGATGGTCTGGATGGTGTGGGAGGGGGAGGTGGTTGTCCCTTTTGTTTATTGCGGTGTTCTTTATATATTCGTGTGTGGGGGTGGGAAGAGGGTAAAGGGATCGAAGGGGGAGGAAGATGTAGGGATGGTGGGGGTTTGGGCTTTTTTACTCTGTTTCTCTTTTTCCGTGGTGGAGGTCAAGAGGAATGGAGACGACGTACCATCAAACGAATTCGGGCCTGGTCTGGGGACGGGATGATTTGGGGGAGCACTTGGAGGGCCTGGGCGGTGTTGTAACCGTTGAAGCCGCGGTTGATGACATCCAGCCGTCGGATGTAGACTGAGATGATCGGATGGTTTCGGTGTTGGTTTTGGTCGATATGGAATGAGATTAATGCGGGATGCGTTCACGTACCGTCTTGCAAGGCGGGACCGAAGGCAAAGCCACCCTGGAGGGCGAAGGAGCCTTGGGTGATCTGATGGAGTTTAGTTAGATGAGATTGAGAAGGAGTGAAGCAGAGCAAATTGCGGGGTTGAGACAGACCGAATCACCGAAGAGGATAAACTGGTCGTATACCATTTCCACCGTTGGTGATGTATGTGCAGAGGAAACGAAAATATCACGACAAGAACACGCGGTGTACTGTATACTAGTAGTAGTGATAGAAGCAAAAAAGGTACGGCGTGAAGAAAGATATCAACAACACCCTCGCAGAATGATGATGAGGAGGAGGAAGATGTGCCGAAGCAGGTCCAAACGGGACGACGAGGCGTCCGGGGTAAGAAAGGTGGAGCGGCAGAAGGTTAAATTAGGCCACCGTAAGGCCATGACGGATGCACCCGAGGACCTTCTCGCTCCGCGCCGGAAAGAGCTTGGAACGGCATGCCGATAAGCCTCGGGCTCCCGCCGTAGCGAATGGGCTATCAACATCACAGACGAACGACCTTCCAACAGGTATTTACAAGAGTGTTGAATTTAAAGTAGTAGTAGAGACGCATATAATGGATGATAACCTCGAACTACTCTAGTACCTATCAAACTGTCGTGACGTTGACGTTGCAGAATCTCCCCATCCTCTCTATCCCTGTTCCTCGATGCCCCGCGATTCTTCAGTGCAGGGGGAGAGCAGAGGAGAATGACGTGCTGTCGCAGGCAACTTCCAAGGGTTCCCAGCAATTCGTCCGTCTCCGGGATTCTTCAGACGACTCTCTGGCTGGGCACGTTGTACTTGGCTACCTTTAGCGAGCAGAATACAGAATAATCTCCTCCTCACCCTCCAACCCTCGTGCTCCATCCCACCCTCATGCCTCGGTCACACGCTGGCCCGGCTGCTAGCCTCGCCTTAGCCCTTCGGCTTCACACGGTGCGCCATTCGAACCGATTCCATCACGACCAGAGCAGCAGCATCAGCAGTCTTCCATTCATGTCTTCTTGACTTGGCCATTGGCCATAGATTGAGTATCACCCACGCTTAGGTCATGGCTTACTTCAAGAAAGAAGCAGACCAGAAGCTGATGGATGAGACGTGCGATCCATCCATCATGGTGGCAGGTGGGAGTGCTGGGAGTGCTGGATGATGAACGCAACCGTTGGGTACCACCACCTGCTAGTTGCTAGACTGGCATCCCCTGCCACCCCCGGACTGGCCTCTGGGGCCCGGCCTTTGCTCGGATGGATGGCGCGACGGGAGCGTTCAGAAGGGTCCAGTATGACCTTATATCGGCTCCGCGGTCCCTTGGGCCTCACCTTACTGATATCTGCCACTCTGCCTACCTCTGTACCTTCTGACTGATTCACCTACATCTCCCTACCGCCCCCGCCCCTTCCCTCTCCGCCTCATCTCCTTTGCCCTCGCCTCTTTCTTCACGCATCATGCGCAGCCCTGTCGAACCGACCTCTGGCAGTGTTCTTTAGTTCTCTTCCTTTCACATCACTCGTCTCGGTACCACTTCGGCCGACTCATGCAGGTCGACATGTCTAAATCACTTTCCAGCGTCTCCTTCCATAGCGCAGCGAACGATACCGATACCGACACTTACGATGGCTCCAACGATCGGGACGAGGACCGGTACGACGACAGCCGGCCCCCTCGTTCTCCGACCGCTTCCCGCAGGCACCACCGAGATCATCCCGACTACGATCATGACCCTCGAGGATCCGAGCAGAGCCAGCTGGACGAGAACACCAGTCTGCTTGGAGCGTCGCGCGACAGGCTGACCCGCTCTTACAAAAGCGTACCCGCATCGGCTGGCTCCGAGACCCCCCGCCCTTATCATACCCGTCACAATAGCCATCATGGTGGCAGCATACGACTCCCCCGAGATCTCAGCCGCAAGGGCTCTTTCAGCAAGCGTTTGGTCGACGCACTTGGCTCGCAGCGAAGGCAGGCACTTGGTAGGCCAACCGATATCTACAAGCATCCTACTGTCGTTAACCGTACAGCAGAAGAGAGCATGCACTCGCCTAGGCACACCTTCTGGAACGAGGAGCGCGTCTGGTACGACCAGTTCACCTCCACTGACTGGGTGCATGACAGCATCGCGGACGCTTACCGCGTGAAGACGCTCCGCAGCCGGAAAGATATACGTGGGAAAATGATGGCATGGTTCGACGGCGCTCAGGGATGGGTACTCGTCGCGATCATCGGCTGCTTGACGGCTATGGTGGCTTACTTCGTCAATGTGGCCGAGACGGCTTTATTCGATTTCAAGACCGGGTATTGCAGCAAGGGCTGGTACCTCAACCGGAAGAGCTGTTGCGTTGGGGCGTCAGAATGCACTGACTGGCGTAGCTGGTCTGAGGCCATCAGTGCCCGCCCTCAGGACTTTTCGAAGACGGACTTTGCTATGTTCGTCCTTGGGGCTATCGTCCTTGCTTGTCTTTCCTGTGTTCTTACCTTGACCACCAAGACAGTCATACCTTCCGCTGTATCGCTGGTCACCCTGGACGAGAATCTAGGCGCGGACATCGTGAGACCTCCACTCGAGGAAAATGGCCGCAAGACCAGCCTTACCCCGAGCCAAGAGTATGCAGAGTCCATGCGTAGGCCGCCAATGGTTTATTATTCGGCGGCCGGCAGCGGTGTCGCAGAGGTGAAGGTGATCCTGAGCGGCTTCGTCCTTCACGGGTACCTTGGTATCAAGACGCTCGTGATCAAAACCTTGGCACTCATTCTCAGTGTAGCGTCAGGTCTCAGCTTGGGAAAAGAAGGGCCGTATGTCCACATTGCAACGTGCATTGGAAACATCGCTTGTCGTTTGTTCTCCAAATACAACCACAACGATGCAAAGAGGAGAGAGGTCCTTAGCGCTAGCGCCGCGAGCGGTGTTGCTGTTGCGTTTGGTGCCCCCATTGGCGGCGTCTTGTTCAGTCTGGAGGAGGTCAGCTATTATTTCCCGCCCAAAACGCTCTTCAGAACGTTCTTTTGCTGCATCGTAAGTGAGAATACTCTACCCTGGACGCTCAATCTAACATTACCAGGCGGCCGCCCTCTCCCTAAAATTCCTGAACCCCTACGGTACCAATAAGATTGTACTGTTCGAGGTGCGGTATCTCACGGACTGGCAGTCCTTCGAGATGATCGCTTTCATCATGGTAGGTATCCTCGGCGGCGCGATTGGCGCTCTTTTCATTAAAGCCTCGAGGATCTGGGCTCGCACTTTCCGCCGCATTCCCATCATCAAGAAATACCCGATGCTGGAGGTGTTCCTCGTTGCACTTGTGACTGGCCTGGTCAGCTTCTGGAACAGGTACACGAAGCTGGCTGTTACCGAGCTGCTGTACGAGCTGGCTAGCCCATGTGATACCTTCACGGATGATGGTACTGGTCTTTGCCCGACCAAAGAGCATATCCCGCATATTATTTGGTACTTAGCGGTTGCCTTCGTCGTCAAGTCGCTGTTGACGGTCATTACCTTCGGTATCAAGGTCCCAGCTGGTATTTACGTGCCGTCCATGGTGGTTGGTGGCCTTATGGGTCGTACGGTCGGTCATATTGTGCAGTACCTCGCTCTGAACTACTCGGATAGCGGGTTCTTCGGCAAGTGTGACCCAACCGCTTCCCCTGAGACATGCGTTGTGCCCGGTGTGTATGCCATGGTCGGCGCCGGTGCTACAATGGTGGGGGTGACACGTTTGACTGTAACGCTCGCCGTCATCCTGTTCGAGCTGACCGGCAGTCTCGACCATGTCATGCCCTTTTCCATAGGCATTTTAGTTGCCAAGTGGACGTCAGATGCCATTGAGCCGCTGAGCATCTACGACCTTCTCACAGACATGAACTCTTACCCATTCCTCGACAACAAAGTCAGACCACTTTTCACGTCAGAGCTCGGCGACATCACCCCGCGGCCTCGAAAGGAGCGGGTTATCGACATATCCGATTCACCGCTCGTCCCTGCCAGAGAGCTCCGAGAGAAGCTCGAATTTCTCCAGATGGCGGGAGAACTCGACGGCGGCCTGCCCATCGTCAAGAACGGCATCCTCGTGGGCCTCATTCCGGCCCCGGACCTTGAATATGCCCTGGACAAACTTCCTAACGAAGAGAACACGCTTTGCCTCATGTCGTCCCAGACACACTGGTACCAACGTGGGGAGGAGAGCGAGGATGACGATCCGACTGATTTCACCCCCTACATTGACCCGGTAAGCTTGACTTGACTTTTAAAGCCGCTGTGAACTGTTCTAACCATCAATTGCTCCCTAGGCGCCTGTTGCATTGGATGTGCACTCACCTATGGACCTCGTCTACGAATGCTTCGTCAAACTCGGTTTGCGTTACATCTGCGCCTTGAGAGATGGTCATTTCGCCGGCCTGGTCCACAAGAAAGCCTTCGTCAGATATACCAAAGAGATGGAGGAGAAGGAGCATAAGCACCACGTTTGAAAGTTCTACTTTATACCCTCGGATCGTTTCCGCTCCGTTTGGCTATTCGTACGCTACGTCCAGGCCACAGTTATTACCTATCCGTTTTCCCCCTTTCGTTCGCATTTTGAAGACGGCTGCATGGAGAGAAGCATCATGAAGATCGGACGGTGCTGTTTCTTCTGGCGCATATGATCGTTTTTGATGGAGATACAGTACATACACAGATTATAGGCCCGCATTGGTTGGAGATTGGCGTTATATCAGGACCGGTTTTTGCATTTCTGTAGATGGGATCTCTTTGCTGCCAGACGTACAATATCTAGGTGATTCTTATCAAGAGTTCCTTCTCGGCTTCTCAATAGACGTTGCTCTCATACCGTTCGAAAGTACTAGTATACAGAATGGTGATGCGTTGAGACAGCCTTCCCTCGGTTCCACCTTCAGGGTAACCGGCCCCGTCAGGGAACGCTAACCGCGCCTCTGACCGATCTCTTGGCATCCCGGACATATCGAGTGGAGCGCCGCATCGCCTGCCCATGTCCATCCCGACCATTCATTCCGTGTACAACCGCAACCGCAACCGCCGACCACTGCACTTTCCATACCCATCCGCCTGCATATCATCCGCGCCCTCTTCTCTCCTCCTCCTCTTCACAACATTACACGGCGCAAACTCCACCACGCTACCAGCGTACAGTGCGAACATCCCGTCCCAACCCGGCACTGATTGATTGTCCCCTTCTCCCCTCGCCTCCTTCCATCGCTTGACGCCGCTCGCCCTAACCTCACCTCGCTGCACCCGTCAGACGTTACGAGGCTTCCCAAACCTCAATCAACACCCCTTTGCCTCCCTTCACACGCAACGAAGAGCATAATTGTTCAGGACTTGCCTCCTCTGTTCTTCTTATCCTGCCACGGCCTCCAACAGCGCTGACGTCCTTGGGAGTCCCGCTTGCACGCCGACGCCCCCGCCCGCTGCCGACTTCCTGCACCTAATCGGCCCAAGCCCGTGATTCGAGCACGCTACATACAGGGCACTTACCGCCGCCGACTTACCTCGCAATCTCACACAAGGTGACCTGGGAATCACACTGAAAGAGCTTCGACAGTAGACGGCGAAGCCGTCTGCGGCTCGGTTACTCGGTGAAGGCGGCAGGGGCTGGAGGTGTTCGAACAGCGTTACCTATGAGACCGTGACGGAGCAACCGCACTCCCTCCCTTTGTTATTTTCTTCGGATCGTCCCCTCTTTGGCTCTTCGTTGGATGTTCCCCGGGCCCGTTCGGTGATGAATCCCCAGAGCGCCGCGTTCACTCCCCGAGACCTCTGGACCGACGTCTTCCGCATGCAGCAGACGCAGGCGGAGCACGCGGAGAGACTCATGCGTTTGGAAAGGCGACAGGATGAGGACGCTCGGCTGAAGTCGGTCTGGGGGGCCTCGTCCCCCTTTCCCGGCGTGCTGAGCGGCACGCCACAGCAAGGTAAGAGGGTGTAGCTTCAGGACTTTTCGGTGCTTGGGCTAACGCTTGGCGTTCTGCAGTCGCTTTCCAAGACCCTCCCGCCGATGCCTTTGCGGACTTCGATGACCATTCGTCCAACTTGCTGGGGAGCCTCCGTCTGGACGCGGACGACGAGCCAAGGAGAATAGGAACGACCTCTCGGGCCAACAGCGTCCGCTTCGACGAAAGCGCGAACTACGGCCACTGGGCGCACGCCTCGCGGTCTTCTGTTGATTTGATCCCCCGCACGGGGAGTGGACTAGGTGGACATCCCATGATCGAACGAAGCTCCTCGCACAAGTCTGACGGACGCCAGAGTTCAACAGGGCAATCGGTGCATTCCATGGCCTCCGGGCGCGCTAACAGCTTGGGCCTCGAGACATCGTACAGCCTCGGCCACAGCAGCGCGTCGCCCATGGAAACTCCGAGTTTGGCGCCTGGGCTGTTCGTTTTGGGCACGGTGCCGGCAATCATCAGGTGTTGGCTGAATACGGACTTCAAACATGCATCGCTTCTCTACGCTGCGATATGTACTGGCTCGTATGCCTCTCACCTGGACATCTGTTTGATCCGGAAGTTGGGCTTCGAGGATCAGATATATCAGAGCAGTGACGGTGCTGGTCGCAAGGTCAAGTTACCCGTGTATCTCCCAGAAGCTGTCCCACATCATGCTTCTCTCCAGCCTGTTACCCCGGCTCCTCCGCAAATTCCTTTCTTGACGGCCGAATTCAACGTAGTCGAACGATCTGAAGTCTCGGATGATTCTAAGGGCATCCATATTTTCCTTGGAAGTGACCTGTTGCGTGCTCACAATGCCGACATCCTCTTCTCGACAAACAAGCTTACGCTCTTCGATGACGACCAGACCAAGCTCTCGATACCGTTGTGTCGGCCCGAGGATGAAAGTTCCTTCAAGTGTTTGTACGCTAGCAGCGGATCTCCGACACACCGTCAAAGTCGAGCTCATTCTACGGATGCGAGCACCAGCGACCGGGAAACACCCGTCCAGCCGCCCATTGGATATCGAGGTTCAGTGCCGAAGCAGCCGCCTCCATCTGTCAGTGCGAGCGCCTCGGACGACGGCTCCGGCGCGACGTCCTCTTCTAGCCGTCCAAGTGTGGAGTCCCGTCCCTTCTCAAGGCTACTCAACTCTCAATCTGAGCCCAAGAGCGATCAAGAACGGCCTTCTACCCCCGTCGCCACCGCACCATCCACCTCACGCGCCGTCTGGACTAGATGGCGCCGCGACACCGTCACCGATCCTCCCAACCAGAACAACGCCAACGGTGGCAGCACCAGCAAGCCTTCAACCCCTTCCAACGACTGGTCCTCGCTCGCCAAGTCGAACGGTCCCGGCTATCAGCGACGGGAGCAGGGCATCAAGGTCCTCAAACCCATCAAGCCGAGCGCACGCACGCAGTCCACCGGCTCCGCCGCTTCGGGAATCACGGCCCCCGCCAGCGCACCGATGCCCTCTACCGGCCATCAGCAGCAGCAGCAAAGCCGCTTCTTCGACGAGGGAAAGCGACGTGTGAGCACGGGCGCTGGCCTCAGGGAGAACGGGTACGGATGGGGAAGCAGCGCCAACGCCAACACCAACGGTAGCTTGGCCAAGTCACGCAGCGCGAACCCGATCGGTGGCGCCTCTGCGTTTGCTTGGTTGAATGGGGGGACGCATGTGCAGGGCAAGTAGCGGGTCTTTCACACCGCGGGAAGATGTTTCATTTTTTTTTTCTTCTTCTTCATCTTTCGTGTGCGGCTCTTTTCCTGTTGGTGGCGGGAGAGTGGATGGCTGGGAATGGAAAAGCAAAAGGGCAAACGCGAGGGCTTCGGCACCACTTACCACTGGGTGATGTACGTAGCGCACTGTAGCGTAGCGGTTTCGCGTTTCCTTGTCGGCAAGACAGGGCAGGCAGGTCATTGATTGCTGCTCTGGCGGCGGCGAGGGATCCTGATCGTGGTTAGGTAGCTGGTTCTGACATTGCCAGTGTGTTAAGAGGGAATGCATAGCTTCGCTGGCGATCCCTGGCCGTAATTTACTCGTTCCCTTTTACGCGGAGAGATGGGGGGATGGAGAGGATACTTCTGTGTGTCTTCTTCTACTTCGTCTTCTCCTTTGTAACTGGGACTTGTCAGTTCTTTCTTCCCTTTCAAAGTATCTTTCTAAGTTTTCTACAGACAGGAGAGAACACAAATAAGAACCAGGTGCCGACGGTGACTACTGCGACTTCCGACATGTGCCCGGGTGTTTAAGGTATGCACCGAGATTGAGGAGGCAGGAGGCAGCACATGAGAACGAGAACGATGACGGATGAGGAAGGATGCGGAAAGAAGATGATCATGAATAGTTTTGCTCCTTTCCTGTACTGTACGTACGTACGGATGGACAGACCTCACCAACCCCAACCTAACACAGAAACAATCATCCACGACTCTCCTCTCTATCAAGAGATATCCCCTTTCCGCCCTCACCATCATTTACATCCGTGTTTTTCCCTCCTACAATCACTCGTCACCCCCGTGCCATCTATCTATCTACAAAGCGTTGTCTTCGTGGTCGTGGGCAACACCAACACCAAGAAGAACAACAACAGGAAAAGAAAAAAAATACTCCGAATACAAGCACTTCCCCAATCGGACCTCTGGAAGATAGGTGGTGATTCAAGAAGAAGGGATTGAGTTAAGGCTGATTGTTTCTGTTCCCTTAAGCCCTTCCTACAAGAGAGAGAAAGGGGGTTGTCTGGCGGAGAGATGAAAGGTGCGTGAAACATAGAATATAGAAATAAGACAACACAAGTGTTGCGCGTCTTCCATTTCCCCTCTTCACCCCCTCGGCTGTATCTGTGAGGAATGTCATGTAATCAACAAGACGACAATGACCAAAAGGATCCACCGGCATCAACTATGCAAACGCCTCCGTAAGGATTCTCAAGCCCCCATGGGCGGAGGGGTCTTCTTCGCCAATGACGCCGCGGGCTCGGTGGTGGAAGGGGCAAGCGTGGGCGGGCTGACGGTATCGTCCTCGTCCAACCGGACCTCGTGCACCACGTCGTCCTGCTCGGAAGGACCGACATCCTCCATGCCCACCACGAACGCTCCGTCCGCCCGCTCGGCGCCCGCAAGGGGCGGCATGTCGTCCTCCTCGCTCAGCGGGGTAGGCATGCGTGAGGTCTGGCCCGCGCGCTCGCCGCCGAAGGAGCCTTGCGCCGTGGCGAACAAATCGTCGCCAAAGTCCGTCATCATCCGATCTTCACCCGCCTCGCCCAAGTCGCTGCCACCAGCGGCCACATCGGACGCGACGTCCGTCTCCAAGGCCTCGTCGTCGGTGTTAGCGGCGTCAGGCCGACCGAGTGCCCCCGTAAAGCCCCAGCTTGGCTCGGCAGCGCTCCAGGGCGGTTGCTGGTAAGAGTTGAAGGTGGCATTCAGCTCATCTGCATCCGCATAGCCTTCATCATCATACGCGGGCGGGGGAACATCATCGTCCAGCCCAACATCATAGCCTGGCAGAGGAACCAAGGCGTTGTCAGTCAGCGAAGCTGTGGTCTCCGTGTCCGCATCCATATCATCATCTCCCATTCCGCCGTTCCTCGCTTGGCTCCCGGCTGCCAGGCCAGCTAATCCATCCGCTGATGTCGAACCAGCTCCCGCTGTATCGCGAGGGCGACCCACTCTGGCTCCGGCTCCAGCTAAGGCGTTCGACGACCCATTTTGAGACGAGCCGCCGAGACGTCGGCCGTTTGGGGACCCAGAACGGGAAGAGGAGTCTGCTTCAGAATCGGCTGTTTGACTGTAGTGCTTCTCGACCAGCTGTTGCAGATACGGCGGCCCCAAGGGACGATCCGAGCGACGGCGATAGAACAGAAGGTATGCAGCAGGTGTGACCACAGACTGCGGGTTACGCTTGGACACCTGAGAGTCATTGTATTCGTACCACTGCTTGTCGTAGAAGTTCTGAGCGCAGGCCGTGTAATGGCCGCCGCCAAGCCCACCGTAGTGGTTGTCCACGGCGAACAGGTCGTAGATGAGCTCCTTGCCCTCTGGCAAGCCAACCCTATCAGAAAGATCAAGGCCCTCGATGGGGAAGTCTACCAGCACGTCGAGCTTGTCGCGAAGGCCCCTATTGGCACTGAAGCGTTTCAAGTGAATAACAAGGATATCGGGCGCGGTCCAGATCTCGAGCGTCTTGCTGGCCCTGCGAAGTTCCTTGCATCTGTTGCAGTACCATGCATTCTCCTCGGAGAGGATCTCGCTCTTGCCAGTCTCAGCAAAACACTCTTCAAGCGTGATGCCTGACTTCTTCCTCGCCGCTCGCTTGACCCGCTTCGCTTGCAATTCGGGATCTTCCAAAGTCTCTATGTTATTCCAAGTGCTCACGCCACGGTTGTCTGACGAATCCACTCCTTCAAACAAAGCCTCGAAGGCGTCAGCATTCCAGTCCAAGACAATCGCCTCGCCCAGGCGGATAAGAGCCGGATTATCGTCAGGCTCAGAGGGCTGTTCCGACGCCTGTCTAGCTGCGTGTCTTGGCTTCCCCTTCCTACCGTAAGTGACGGGTCGACCTTTTTTGCCTCGCTTCTTGCCGAACTTCTGATTTCTGCGGCGGTTGTTAAATTTTTCTGGTGGGGGGCTGCCATCACTGTCGCCTGGTTGCTCGAAAGGTTCCGGGGGAGCAGAAAAGTGGAATTGGTCGTCGTTCGCGTCTGTGGCCTCGGTCCCTTCGCTTCCAGACCCACTAGAACGCGAGTTGGTCTCTGACTGAAATGATGACCTGCGGCTGGAAGGCGCCACTGGCATCCGAGATTCAAGGAGAGGATATTCTTTGTTGTGGTCAACAGCGCTCCATCCGGTGGGGAGGAATTCCTTGCTGCCTCTACTGTACTTAACAGCGAACATATTCCTAAATTCAGGCGGAATGAAGGCGCCAGGGCGGAGCAGTTCAGGGAGATCGTTCGCGGGTCTGCTATCTGGGAGTTCAGAAGACTGCGTCGTTTTTGCGTCGCCGGTGCCAGTCATGGAGACGTCCACCATCCCGTCTTCGCCTTCAACTGAGCGGGCCTGGACATTCGAATCCACGGTAGAAGACGCATCGTCATCGGTAGTGAGAACTGGCTCCGAGCCGGTTCGCGAAAGCACGGAGTTGCTATTGCCGGTGATTTCCTCAACAATGTCTCTGGAGGTCATGGTAGCTACTTTAGCGATGAGCTTGCGCAGAATCTCGTCGTAGTTCTGCGCTTCCTCGCGGTCAACGACGATGAAGAATGGCTCAAGCTTCAAAGGCTTATTATTGGAATAAGAGCTTGAAGTTTGCACACGATTGAACACAGGCACAAGTAGCTGATCGGCAAGGGGGGATGAAGCATCGGGGATTTCGTCATCGGAAGAGGCGTTGAACGAGAGCATCGAACGGACCTTCTTCCGCTTCGGAGCCGGAAAGTTGGTCGGCTTCCTCTCCAGCTCGTACAAGACGATGACGTCGCGGTCTTGGATATTCGACTCAGCGATCGTTAGATTGTCTTCCAGGTGACGATAGAACTTGGAACCGTAGGTTTCGGAGCACATCAGACGGTCCCACCTGAGGCCGGGAACTTTCTGTGCGACATATTCCTTCAAAGAGCGGATCGTTGAGTTCTTGCTCAGATCCACCTCGATAGCGATCGGGCGGCCACGTAGTGGAGCCAACAGAACCTTGTGTTGCCAGGTCTGCTCGACAGGCAGTTGAAGAGTGACTAACGAATACGGGTCGAAGGTAATGCTGACTTTGTCACAATCCGGACAAACCATAGTGTTCTTATAGAACCCATTGAAGAGATCCATAGCAACGGAATCGTTGCGAGCATGATGGATCTCTCGGAACTTGTCGCCCAGCGCTTTTATCGCTTCGGGGTCACCCACAGTCTTATCGTCCGACTCAGGATTCTCGACATACGGCTTCTTGCGGATCCGATTGAGGTCCTCGTGGACTGCATCGACTAAGAAACTCAAGAATTCCTGTGAATCCTGCTGACCATATCCGGAGAATAAAGGCTGGGCACGCCCCAAGGCCGATTTGAAATTCTTGGGCGAGAAAGATGATGAGGCAGAATCATCGTAGATGGCGGCAAGGAGTCCGGCGTAAGCCTTCGCCATCGAGCCACCATGACCCAATGGGTTGTCGGAGTTAATCTCCTCCTTATACTTCTGTTCGAGGAAATATATAGTGAGCTCTTCGACGCTTCGAATGCACTGCAGAGCGGAGTTCATGTAACAGGTGTTCCCCAAGTTCGTGAGACCGACTGTGCCACGGGTACGACCGCTTCTTGCCGTCCGGCCTCCGGTCGTAGGACCATTTGACGCGGAACTGCTCCTGCCGTCAGCCACACTTTTAACCACTGCCTTTGATGACGCCTTGTCTGCTGCAATAGATACTCCGTTCTTGGCAGCAGACTTTCGAGCATTGGCCGAGACAAATTCACCCCCTCCGGGCCCTCCTATTTGCTCCTCGAGGATCAAAGTTTGAGAAGTTCCTAGGCCCAGCATACTCAAGGTCGATCGCCCATTGTACTTCTCATTGGCGGTTTCATCTTTATGGTCGACCATTTCGCGCTGAGTGCCTTCTTCCAAATTGGTGAACTCCATCACGTCCATGACGAGCTTCTCCTTGGTAACAGATCGCTGCGACGGGCCCGCCGAGTTGTCTCCGGATTGCAGGTTGTCTTGCTCCAATGGCTGCCCGGCCTCCGCGGTTTCCACGGCTCGCCACAGTTGGACCTTAGTTTTCATGTCGATACCTGCAGCCTCCTTGGCTTTCTTCAAGAAGTTCTGGAAGCGATCCTGTTGGCTGAACACAAGCTTAGGCGGAACGGCGTTCTTCTCCACGAGTGACTGCCGGGTGACTCCTGCAGAATCGTTCCGGAGCTTTCGAATAGTGAAGACCGGGGGATAGATCTCATATTGGATGTTTTCGCCGGTAGCGTCAGGGCTGGTGTCATGAGCTCGCCTTTTGATAACGGGGCTGCCATCTTTAAGACCATATACTTGTAGCACTAGTTGCCAGGCCTCCGTGGGGAACACCGTATAGTCTGATCCAAAAGTGAGACCAGGCTTAAGGGGTACAAACTCTTCACCATCCGCATCCCGGATACCCTCCTCCAAAGCCTCTGCTTCTACGTTAGCCAGTGTTGTTGAGCGTGGAAGTTATTCTGAACCCTCACCCTTCCATACAAGATCCGAGTTGTCGACAGGCCCGATGTCTCCTTCGCGAGCGGAGGGGTCGAAATCCTTCGACGAGAGACCGTCGCTCGTCCTCGCGAGAACACGTTCAAGCCACTTGTTCGACACAAGATAACCATCCTGTCCCTCCACTATTGGCTCCTCGACTATCCTAGTCACCTTCACCACCTGCTCATCTAGACTCATATCCAAGCCTCCCTCAACTGACTGTCGTGGCGGAGAGTCTGCGACACTGGTTGCTGCTGTGCTCGAATTGTTGGAAGCTTGATTTGTAGAACTTGAAGTGGAGGGAGTGGAATTGTTGGCATTCGTTGCGGAGGGCGCTGCTGTCGCCCTGGGCTCCGGCTCTTGGGTGCCTTCCATGACGGCTGCCGTTCGTTTCGTCGGCGATGACGAACGCAACGAGCTTCTAGGGGAGCCCTCCTTTTGCGTAGTCCTTGAACCCGGGCTAGGGATTTCCGAGTATGTCTGGCGCGCGGCGGTAGAATCTAGATGTTCTTGTTCCGAGCCGTTCATGCTCATCACCGTGTCGGCGCTGTCCAAGGTCAGCCCTGCGTAGGCTTCACTAGGCGAACTGGCAGCAGAGGCGGTCGGGTCCCCGGAGACGTAGCGGGATTCGGACGGTCCGTCAAAGACCTCTTCGTGCAGGTGCGGAGGAATATAGCGGGGCGGAGAAACGGAAGGCGGGCGTGCTGTGTCTGCTCGTTGAGGATGTGGGGAGGAAAGTGGCGGAGCTAGCGGAGGGTGGTCGTCATGCAGGACTGTCGTTTCGACGGTCTGGTCTGTTACAGAGCCTCCTGAGGGCGAAAGCTTTCGCTTCTTAACGGAGGCCGTTGTGAAGATGCGTGGCCGACCCGCGGAGCCCTGGAAGCTCCACCGGCAGGCAGAAAAGGAACAGGAAAGGACGCTAGGTCTGCGGCGGTAGGGGGTTGGGCTCTGCGCCTTGAGCTGCGTGGCACGGCAAAAATTCTAGAGGGCGATCACGCTGGCGTGAGGAAGCAGGAATGAACGATATGAGGCCGCCAGGATGGGGAGGACGGGCAGTGTTTAGGCGCGAGGGCGTTTGCGTGTGATGATGGAAAAGGTTGCTTCTGGAATTTGCCGAGCGTTCAGCCCTACGGCGTTGGGAGTGGGAAGGAATGGCGGTCCCATGTTTGCACCGAGTGCGTGAGGTATAGATAGTCCCCTGAGAGGAGATGACCGACGACGTGACTATTCCGCCGTGAAGCGTTCTACTGGCAGTGGGATGCAACCTCGTTCGTGGGGGGTTGTCAGCGTTCACAAGACATCGGTGCCTGACCGAATCACAAGGCTCTTGAGTGCGAGAGTTGTACAGTTGGTGGATCGCAGGCCACGCTCTTCTCACTCTCTCCATGTTCGATCAGACTGATATCTATATTGCATCTGGTGGTGAGAGCAGCGAAATAGATACATTCCCGAGCCCTCCGCAAACGATCGTAGGTATCAGACGCACGAGAAGTGCCAGTCGGTCTACATCATTTACCTGGTTCAAGAGGTCGACGTGGCGCACGGTTCATGCTATTTCTGGGGTTGTTGTTCAGGACATGGTCCGTGCGCTGAGACACTGGCTGTCCCCTTGCGGTTCGATGGAAGGAGATGCCTGCCTGCCTGCCTGCCCCAGGCCAAAGGAAACGGGAAACAAGAAGACTTACTAAGGAAACATTTGCTTCTCCACGGTCCTCCATATACAATGTTGTGAGACAGATCTATATCGTTACAGTAATTGATGACTTTTCTGTTGAACAAGAGAAGAACAGAAACAAAAGTGCCTCTCCCGATGACCCGACGCAGAGCGATGTCTTTCTTCCAGCGAAGAGACAGGCCTCTAGATGTCCTTCACCCAGCTACCGTCGTCCATCCTGCCGCTCCCACTATGCCCTTCCGCACGGTACGTCTCCGCCAGCCCAAACTTCGGATCCTCATCGGGCCAGCCCCTCTTTCTCCTGAGCTTCAACACCGCCTCTCGTACCCGCTTCGTACACTCCAACCGCAGATCCACCGCCTCTTTCCCGTACTTCAGCTCATCCGTCAGCTCCCCAAGGACCAGCTCCTTCCCAGGCGGTAACCGCTTCACCTCCCGCTCCATCAGCTGCTTCCATTGGTTCCGCAGATCCCCGAACTCCTCCTCGCCCAACTTGTCCCCGAAGTTGACGCTGACCTTCTTCCCTATCCTCGGCAGGAACCGGGGGAACTCTCGCGACTCGTGCATGATCTCCTGCGGCCCTTCGATCCACATCGGAACCACGTCCGGACACACGTCCGTCTCCAGGATCAGCCGGGCCACACCCCACTTGAAGTATCGCATCGTCCGGTCGTCCTTCTGGTGCACCTTGCCCTCCGGGAAGATGTGGACCCAGGCGTGCCTGCGCGACGCGTAGGCGCTGGGCGCGGGATGGCAGTCCAGCCCGTTGGTAGTGTAGGTCAAGACGGAGGAACTGAAAGGGTCGGAGATATCTTCGAGGTGCTTGGGCGCGCTTGAGACGGTCGGACCAGCAGCGGGCGGTTGGTAAGTCGAGGGTAGCGGGGTGGGCTGGAGAAAAGGCCCACGGGAGAGGAGGCGGATGGTCTGCGTAATTGTAGGTTGGAAAAGCCCACCGTGTGGTGAGTGCGCGAGACGATGGCAAGGCAATGTCTGGCCTAGCATGAAGAAGGTGGAGAACAGCCTGATATGCCCGTGAGCGCCTGTCTAAAGAGACGACAAGGGAGGGCATTACTTGTTCGTGTAGCAGAGGTCATGACTTCCGAGACTCCAGCGAAGGTTGTCCGGATTGGTGGTATATCGGAAGGGAAGGACTCCCCAAATCAATGGATCATCCAGCCTAGGCTGGTGTTAGACAAAGTCCACGGTCATCGGGCGGTCTGCATGAGGTGGAAAGCACCTACGTACACAGAGACATGATTGCATACTGAAAGATAATCAGCATCGCTAATCCACACGGCGAATTGGTCTCACGAACCTGTGATGAGCCCCCTCTCCCTGTGTGCAACATCCCTACGCGCATCCAATAATTTCAGGAATCCATCAAGGCCGCTGACTTCCAGCTGATTCGCCCCCGAGATGAGACCTTTTGCCAAGATGCCGGTGACGCCCATGATCATGGTGGACGCCGCGCGCCATGGCAGGCTGGGAGCGAGCGGCGCGTCTTCGCTCGACATTGAAGAGACGATTCGACTTTATGCAGAAACCATGGAGGGGGGAAGTGGGAATATGGTCGGGGCGCAAGAGGCTCAACAAGGTCGCGCCCTTTTTTTTGCGCCGGGACTCGAGCTTTGACAGGGATCGGCGGCGGCGGGAGCTTTGTGGCACCTCCGCCGAAATCTCCACCGGGACGGGAAGGGGCCATCCAACCTGCATCATCGCGCGTTAACGGACCGCGATTGCAAGGAAGAACTGCAAGTCGCAAACAACTTACTTCTCACAGTACCAACGCGCGCAAAATTAGCACCTGTCATCACCATGGCTCACAGTAGTACGATATACCTATTTGAACAAACAGATCTTTTCGTTGCTCACCCATCCCTGTAGAACGTAATACCTCCTTAGCGTTCTTCACCGCACATGAGCGCCAACAGCTGAAATCGCACTGGGGCTCCCAGTCCACACATCTCACGCGTGATTCCTTCCTCCCATTCGGCAGCTGTCAGCTCTGCCTCCTTCCCGCCGTGGACCCCGTCGCCTGTCCGCAAGGCGACATCTTCTGCCGGGAATGCGCCATCAACAATCTGCTCGCGCAGATGAAGGAAATGAAGCGTATGGAGAAGGAGGCTGAGAGACGAAGAGCAGAGCAAGCGGAGGAAGAGGCAAGGCAGGAGGAAGAGGCGCGCCAGCGAGCGATTCGGGAGTTCGAGCTAGTACAGATGGGCTTGCAGGAGAAGTACGGCCCTGGGGCGGCTGGGCAAGTTGTCGGCAGAGAACGGGGGAAGGTGGTGGTGGAGAGAGAGGTTCAGGAACAAGCCAACGGGACGCAGCAGTCCAAGGGTGTCAAGAGGAAGTTCGAGATCGACGAGGCAGAGCTGATGAGGATTGCGGAAGAGGACAAGAATAAGATGAAGAAGCAATTACTGGAAGAGAAGGTATGGAATAGTAACCCTCCTGTTACATGAGGTTGGCTAACACTGTACGCAGAAAGCAGCAACACCCCACCTCCCATCCTTCTGGGTCCCTTCAGAAACACCATCAACAGACTCCAAGGCCTCGGATCCAGCCGCCAACAAATCCTCCACCAAAAAGCACAAGCACACTCCCACCTGCCCTTCCTCCAACCCTTCCAAGCCGCACCACTACTCCCTCAAACTCCTCACCGACGTGCACTTCACCATGGAAGCAACCACCGACGCCAAAGACGCCAAGCCCGTCTCGAAACCCAGCTGCCCATCCTGCCACCGCGCGCTCTCCAACGCGACCAAAGCGTACCTGGCCATCCCGTGCGGGCACGTGCTCTGCAAGCCGTGCACGGAGAAGTTCATGATCGCCGACCACGCGCACGATCCGCACGAGCAGGTCGAGCGAGGCGGCGCGGCGGGGGAGCTGGCGTGCTACGTCTGCAGCGCGGATCTGAGTGGCAAGAAGGAGAGTGGTAGGGATGAAAGCGAGGTCGGGAAGGAGGGGAAGAAGAAAAAGAAGGATAAGGAGCTCAAGCCTGGGTTGGTGTTGATTCGAAGTGAGGGGACGGGATATGCGGGCGGTGGGACGAACATGGTCAAAAAGGAAGGCGTGGCGTTCCAGTGTTGAGAAGGCTGGGATCTCGGGTCTCACTGGTTGCGAGGGAGAACTCGACGCTGCATGAGGCGATCAGGGGACTTGAGGCTATCTTAGATGTGGGTTGTAAAGCTCCCGTCAGACGCAGATGGGACATATTGCACAATATATGAATATAATTAGGACCAAGTGTTCCGACGACGTAGATCGTTAACGGGATACAGCAATGCTGCGGGCGGAAGACGTTGTCTTTTCCATCACCTAAGAGGGTGCTATATTTACGCAGCAGATATGTACATCTGGATAAATGCAGCAACGATATATAGCCTGGCGATATCTATATTGCGGGCTCCTCTGCATGCTAAGCATCGTCTCCATCGTCCACAACTCCCCCTTCCAGATCGCTCAGTGTCGACAGGAATAACACAATCCGACCTCTTGAACCACCACGCGGATAGGACGTTGTCAGATTAGATCAAGTAATTAACCCTCATGGGAGCACGTCGTCGTGTTCGCTTCAGCTGAGGCTGACACATCCTCACCACACACACCCTGCTGCCTACATAGCCACAGACAACCACCGCGCACCGGACGAGGGAAACCGCAACTTCCGCGCGAGGCGGGATCGGGCTTCCAACATCACAGGCAGCCGCAGTTGCGAGGAGTGGCGAAGGGAAAGCAGGTTGTGAGATAGAGAGTATGTTTTTGACAGACCTCGAACGCCGGAAGGAATGCGATTTCACAAGCCTGTCTAACAGGCATGCAAGAATCCACGAGCGCGTGTTGCTTTGGACCTCGAGAAGTAGCTCTTTCTTCATCCAACGTCTCGCGTGTGGGGGGAACAAGAAGACAGACAGAGGAAACGGATGGGGAACGGCCATCCTCGGACGCTGTCATCGCACAGGGCAGCATTCCAACGATGTTCTTTCCGGCGATGAGAACCTCCGTCTCTCTCTCCAGGTTCCAAGAGGTAGAGTCTGTGTTGTTGACGGAACGCGGGAACGAGGGGAGCAGAAAGTTAGGGTTGCAAGCCGTCGCGGCGCGGGCTTAGCCCACCACCCCTTCCCAGGTCCCGCCGCCTTTTGCCCTCTCCAGTGGTAGGAGTAGCAGGTAGTGACGACGGGCGGACGCCTGGGCCCACCCCTGAACAACAGAAACGGCGAACTTGCCAATAATGACGCGGGCAGATATAAAGGGCTGATGACGCCCGCCCTCCTTCGCCCTCGAGTCAAGTTCCCCCTACCCTAAAGTCCACAAGTTCCCCTTCCAGAAAGGCCTTCTTTTTTCTGTTTATAAAGCAGCAGCAGCAGCAGCACCGTGCACACCCGCCGCCGCACCCGCACCCACCCTCCCCCGATAAGATAAAGCCCTCGGCTGCGTCGAGCGCAAACCGAAGGAAATAACGACAAAACCTCCGATCATTTCGATCCGCCTTTCATCGAGTCTTCTGATTGGCCCTCCCTGCCTTTTTATTTTTACACCATTTTTTCTTACCCGGCTTCTTTCTCCACATCCACACAGCGGAGCCGGTTTTCTTTTTTGATTGGGAGCCGCTCAGGCTGTGTTCAAAGTCCAGAGTACTTGATACCATCCCACACACCCTTTTCTCCCCGTGTCGCCGTGGCACAGCAGGCACCGGTTACCATCGCGATCCCTTGTAACATCCTTTTCTCCCTGTCACCGATAGCCCTGATAGCCGTCGTTGGATTCCTTGCGCCTGCATTCGGTGTAATTAACGACGTAGCAAGGGCATCGCCCGCTGTACCGGATCCAAAGTTTTCTGCGGAGCACGCTCTGTCGGGCCTTAGTCCTCCATTAGCCTGCAAGGCCGTTCGTCTGCACGAGCTCCCAACTGGTCGGTGGTGACCTCGCACAGTCCCGCCTGCGTGCAAGATCTAAAGGGAAGGGAAAAAAAATAAAGCTCCGAGTAGTAGGGCGCTACAAGGCGGTGTCGTAATATTTAAGCCCTGTACCCCGGGCTCTTGCGCAGATGGATACATCATACCGTCCCCAATCCCCGGACATTCCGCTGGGCTATTTCGCCAACGAACAGGAACCGACAACCCACGCGCAACACACAAGCTACGGTGGAAGCGTCGCCTACGGCCAGGATTTCGCGCCGTTCAGCAGCCTTTCCGCCTCCGTCATAAAATCCGAATATACCCCACAGAGCCCCTCCGGCGTCGAACCTGGTTTTCCTTCGCAGCCTTCGGTTACCCTTCCATACGCTGGCTACGCCGCTGAGCGCTACGTCCCGCCCAAGCAGGAAGAGCACGACCAAGCGCCGTCGGATCCGGAGCCGGTCCCCGCCCCTAAACGCGTCAAGATGGAAGGCAGCAGCGAGAGCACATTGGTGGAGGGTGTGCAGGTCAAGACGCATTTCCCTGTCGCAAGGATAAAACGCATTATGCAGGCCGACGATGACGTCGGAAAGGTTGCTCAAGTAACTCCGGTCGTGGTTTGTACGTCGCGCCCCTTCAACACCTCCCCTCCTCCTCTACCTGCGCGCTTATGCTAACCCGATCCGTTTTGCAGCGAAAGCATTGGAGCTCTTCATGATCTCGCTCGTCACCAAAGCCGCGTCGGAGGCCAAGAGTCGCCAACAGAAACGCGTCACCGCCTCGCACTTGAAACAAGCAATCGTCAAAGACGAACAGTTCGACTTTCTTTCCGAAATCGTCAGCAAGGTCCCGGATGCGCCGGCGCCGCAGGAGAAGACCGAAGACTCCGAGGATGCGGCCGTCGGCAAGAAGAAAAGAGGCGGTGGTAGGAGAAAGCGCAAGGGCAGCGACGATGACTTCTAAAGTCCCATCCCTCTCTCTCAATTCACTTGCGGGGTCTCGCTGGTTGGGTCTCCGACCTGCTTTTTCCTTGGCGTATAGAAATTCCTTGCTGCTTTCCTTCATAACGTGTGGCATGGGCTTGGCGAACCTTTTTCTTTTCTTTTCTTTTTTTTCACGCCTAGTTTTCATAAGGCTCTGGGAGTAACGGTTACCCTGGGTTTTCATGGGCTGCAGGGAAAGGCGTTTGAAACAAAAGAACGACTTGCGGGTGGGCATTTCGGGTCGAATTTTGGGCGGATCTCGCTACGGATGGATGTGTCAGTTATCTTGCGACCTCTGCCTTGCATGGCTTGGGCGTATGGCAATTATTTGAATGAAGGAATTAAGGGAGTCAGATTGGCGACCCTTCTTATGATTTTCTACGTGTGCAATGTTGAACATGCTGTGCATACGGACAATATGATATTATGCGTGAACGCCAAGCCATCAACACCGGGATTCTCGCTCGCGGACTTCGCGATTGAACCTCCGACTCCCACACGCCTTGACATTGGGACACCCGAACCTCAGCTCGGTTGACCATCCGCCCGCGGAGCGAACCGGCGTGGTCAAGAAATCTACAACCGCCGCTGGACCCTTGAAACCACACACACATCGCCAAACCGCCGAACTTTTTCCAACGCGCTCGCAAACTCCCGTCGGGGATTGCTCTCCATCCGTCGCCGCCATGTCGAAGACCACGCTCGCCATCATCGCCGCGGCCGGAGCTGCCGCAGGCTCCGCCGCAACCGCCGCCTTCTATTCGAGCAAGAAGACGACCGCTCCGTCGCCTGTTCCGACCGCCACCGCGCCGACGGTGGCCACGCCCTCCCCGGCCGCGTCGGCACCGCTGCAGATCCCTGTCCCGGGCAAGAACGTCGCGAAGCTCGCGGGCGCGCCCGTCGACCCGAACGGGCTCTTCCAGTACGGCTTCCCGGGGCCGGTGTCGGACCTGCGGAACGCGGCCTCGCTGACGTCCGCCTTCGACCGGCGGACGCGCAACCCGGCCTGGGTGGCGGAGCACATCACACCCGAATCGCTCGCGCAGAACAACGCGGACCGGAAGCAGTCGGTCTTCTACGAGGACGCGGCGATCCCGGAGAAGTTCCGGGCGAGGCTGAAGGACTACTTCCGGTCGGGCTACGACCGGGGCCATCAGGTCCCGGCCGCGGATGCGAAGTGGAGCCAGCAGGCCATGGACGACACGTTCGCGCTGAGCAACATGTGCCCCCAGGTCGGCGACGGCTTCAACCGGGACTACTGGGCGCACCTCGAGGACTTCTGCCGCCGCCTCACCGGCCGCTACCCCAGCGTCCGCGTCGTCACCGGGCCCCTCTACCTGCCCCGCAAGGAGGCCGACGGCAAGTGGCGCGTCAGCTACGAGGTCATCGGCAGCCCGCCCAACGTCGCCGTCCCCACCCACTTCTACAAGGTCATCTACGGCGAGGACCCGGCGGCGGCGGCGGCGGGCGGCAGCAACAAGGTCGCCCTCGCCGCCTTCGTCCTCCCCAACGCCGTCATCGACAACAAGAAGCCCTTGGCGGACTTCGAGGTTCCCGTCGAGGTCGTCGAGCGCGCGAGCGGGCTCGAGTTCGTCAGCCTCCTGCCCGCTGAGCGCCGGAAGCGCCTGTGCGAGGAGGTCAGCTGCTCGCTCATCGTGAAGGAGTACAAGGACCGGCAGAGGAGCTTCGGGAAGAAGTGAGAGAGAGAGAAATATAGCGCGGTCAACGTCGTTGTTGTTGAAGAAGAAGCACCTGCTTCCCTTCCGGTGTGTGGGCTTGGGCCGGCTGGCTGCTGCGCACTCTCTGCTCTGGGTCCTTCGAACATTGTACCCCTTCTTCGGTGGATCCCACCTGGCGTTTTCTTTTGGCAATTTCCTACTGTTCATAGCAAGCATATGTATCTATGTGTCCATCAGCATAGCGGAGGAGCGAAGTATCCTGTTCTTTTTGCCCCGATGCAATCTTGAAACCAAATTTGACATGGCTTTCTTTTTGTATAATGTGCTTTTTATCGTACAGGTGGACGCTTTGGTTTGACCGTCCGGATCCATTCCCTTGCCCCCCGGGATCAGCCCAGATCATAGTATACACAGAAAATCTTCATCCAACAGCATTTCATGAGCCATGCGGTGTTCATTCCGATCGAGGCTCTGCCTCCCTTT
Organism: Myrmaecium sp. VS I D KN 1; assembly: GCA_019775845.1. Taxonomy (NCBI): domain Eukaryota; kingdom Fungi; phylum Ascomycota; class Dothideomycetes; order Valsariales; family Valsariaceae; genus Myrmaecium; species Myrmaecium sp. VS I D KN 1. The sequence continues at coordinate 1,013,859 of JADQAV010000002.1, read as the reverse complement.
CCCTTTCCCATTCCCATAACCCTTTTTTATCCTTTCCCACCCCCATCTTCTCCTTCTTCTTCTTTTTCTTCGTTTCTTTTTCATCTTTAAGGCAAGCCACCGGACGAGGCCTCCTTCTGTATCCGGGCGACGTACTGCTTGGCGACGACGTTGTAGGCGCCCATGTACTTCTCCATGCACTGGGTGAAGCAGGTCTCCTCGCCCTTGGAGAGGGAGCCGGCGGGTTTGGGGATGCAGCGCTCGAAGCAGTGCTCGTTTAGCTTCTGGAGCCCCGGTCGGCAACTGTTAGTGAACCGGTCCAAATCTCGTTTTTCTCTTTTTAAAACCGGTCTAATGGGAAGAGGTCCGGGGAAGGAGCGGGGAATTGTGGAGATGTCAGTCACGTACGTCGACGAGCATCTTTGCGTTCTCGATGGCGGCGGCTTGCTGCATTTGCCGCATGACGGCCGTCTTGGGGTCGGAGGAGGCATAGGCGGAGATGTCGGAGAGAGACATGGTGGGCGGGCGGTCTTGGTTTGCTTGTGCGGTGGATATACTGGAGGAAATGGAACGGTTTGTGTCGGCGCAATTGGATTGTGTTGTTCGTTCGCAAAGTGAAGTATGGAGATAGTACAATAGATTCTCGTATCGATGGATCAGACCCGAAAGCACTTTTCCGAAAATGACGGAGGGCGCTCGGAGGCTACGGCGGCAGCAGCCGACTCGGCGGGGACCGGGGCGGGCATCCATCGATCGGCTCCCAAGCTTCTTGAGGCCAGCTTGACCATTCATGTGAGAGAGCAGCAGACCCGTCCTTTCGTACTGCAGCACGCAGCACCACCAGCCTTTCCCTTGTCCTTTCGTTTCTCTCTTTTCTCTTTGCGCACCTTTTCCCTGCCAGGCCTCACTGTTCTCCCCAGCGACGCCCTTCTTCTCTACCTTCCTTTGTCGACCCCCCTTTTACCGTCCACCGGCGCCACTTGTGCAATTGTTTCCCTTTCCGCTCCCTCCCCCGTGAATCAACACGACCTACCACCACCCATTTCCCCACACCGATCGTCCCTCCCCAGCGGGATACCGAACACGCCCTGCGTCACACGCAAGATGCTTATCCTACGACCATGGACCTTCCTCGGGCTGCTGGCCGGCGGACTGCTGAGCGGCCTGGTCTCCGCCCAGGATGAGGAGATCAAGTCGATATCGGTATGGAGCGAGCATCCTAGCGAAAAGCCTCGCGCATGAGCATGCTGCTGACCTCGCCTTGTAGCTGCGAACACATAGCTTAGAACCCGTAAGAGACCTCGACCGTCTAACCTGTGTACATGCTCGAGCTCGACGCTGACGCTGCCGCCGCCCTCGTGTAGCCTTACCTGGACTCGGACATGCAGAGCCGTTGGTTCGACTTCGGCGGCGACACCATCGTCCGCACGGACAGATACATCCGCCTGGCTTCGGACAAGCCCTCGCGGAACGGCTGGCTCTTTTCGCGGGTGCCGTTGACAGCTACGAACTGGGAGGTATGAGCCGTGTCCGCTGCTCTCTGTAATCTCGGCGGACACCACGGAAGGCTTACATTGGCTTCCTCTTTAGATCACCGTCGATTTCAAGATCCATGGCCAAGGCAACCTCTACGGCGACGGCATGGCCATGTGGCTCACCAAGCAGCGCGCCACGCCCGGAAATGTCTTTGGCAGCACCGATATGTGGGAGGGACTCGGGATCTTCATTGATACCTACAAGAACAACCGTCCCGGCGTCGTCTTCCCCCTTGTCATGGCAGCTCTCGGCGACGGCAAGACTCCGTACGACAAAGAGAACGATGGCAAGGCTAACGAGCTTGCCGGGTGCTCGGTGAGATCTTCTTGCCCCACCGGTCCTGATAAGAGGCTCAACACTGGGACCTTGGCCGTCTATGGTTAAGGAAAAATGCTAACTGGATCATGTAAAGGCCCGTGGACTCCGCAACGCCAATATCCCCACCAAGATGCGTGTGACCTACTTCGCCGAGAAGTCCCTCAAGGTCGAGCTTCTGTACAAGTCCGAGGACAAGTGGACCGAGTGCTTCGATGTCCCCAACGTCAAGTTGCCGCCGGTCACTTACCTCGGCTTCTCCGCCGAGACCGGCGAGCTCAGCGACAACCACGACATCATATCCGTGCAGACCAAGAACCTCTACCAGCCGAGCGGTGGCAGCAAGCCTGCCAGCGGCTACTCCAAAGCTAACACCCAGCAACTCCACGCCAAGAAGGGCGGCGCGATTAAGAGCAGCGGCGGATGGGGATGGTTCTTGATCAAGTTCCTCCTTTTCGGCTGCGTGGTCGCGGGGGGCTATTTCGGATTCACTATGTACCGGGCGAGCAGGAACCGGTCGAGGTTCTGATAGTGTCGAACAGTAGCGGTTCCAAAAGTGTGTGTGTTTTTCGATGTTTGACTGGATGCTGTAGGCAGGTGATCATCATTGAGATGATGCGGAGGGCGACTGACGTTGAGGAGGACGCTTCCTAAAGCGTGACGTGCTACAATCTCTCTTGTATCCGCTGTCTCTTGTATTCTTTGTTCTTTTCCGTTTATCTTTTCCGTGCATAGCGCCGCGCATCACAGCAATGAGAAACCTCAACAGTTGCCTAACTAAGTTGTTGTACTATGAAGAAGAATCCATTATCCATGTAGGAAACCGCAAAAAGAAAGATCGCAGGGTCCTCAAATTAGCTCTCTTGGTCATCATCGACGGAACCACAACTCCCAAAATGCTTCTCTGATCGAGAAAGCGGGCGGGTTGTCTAGCAACAATGGCTTGTTTTCATCATCGGACCTTGCTTCTGATCGCCTCTTTCTCGCGAGAAGGTGAAGGAGATGGGGAGAGGGGAGAAGGGATGGAAGGAAGGAAGGAAGGAAAGCATGCGACCTTCCTCTCTTCCTCTCTTTTTTCCCCTTCGACCTGACCTCACCTCCCCTCACCAACGCATGCTTCCGCCTCTCCGAAACCCCTCTCGTTCCCACTCTTACTCATCCACAGCACCCCGCACCACACCACACCAACCCTTCCCGCCTCCTGGCTAACAGCTCGGATTAAAAACTATACACGAAACAGAAAGTAAAAAGGAAAAAAAGGCAGCCCTCATGGTGTTGATAGTTCCGAAACAGCAGGCCCGTTCTTCGACCTCGATTCCCCCTTTCCCTCTTTTTCCTTTCTCTTTCTTTCTTTCTTCCTTCTTTTCTTTCTTTTCTTTCTTTCTGCCACTCTCCTCACCACACCGCTTCCCATCTTCCCTTCCAATTCCTCTTCCCTCCTCCCATTCGTTCAACCGGCCTTCCGTGCCTGCCCTTTGCTTTTCGTGCCCCCTTTCCCGTGGAAGATCTGGGGGGAAAGGAGGAAAAGAGAGGGGGGGTCGAGGAAGGGAAGAAGAAGAGGAGGATGATGGGGAAGAAAGCAGATGAAGATGGATGCAGTGAGGTAGTCAGATAGAGAGACGGAAGGATAGAGAGGAGGGGGTACAAGGGGGAGAAGAGAGCGGAGAGCGTTGCGGACGAGTATAAGGAGGTGCGAGGGTGTGTGTAGAGCGCGATGGTCGGGCGGTTGATGGATCGTCATCGATGCGTTCCTTCTGTTTCTTTCGGAGGAGGTGCGCGGGGGCGTTGGAGATTGGTGAGGTTGAGTGTGCTTGTGAGTGTGGAACGGATGAAAAAAGAAGAAGGGAAAGGGGTTTTTTTATATACAAAAGAATGCATGAAGAGGATGTCAGGAAGGGTGGTTGCGTCTCCTCCCCTCCCTCCTGCTCCTCCTTTCTCCTGCCTTTTCTCAAAGACGAGGAAGTAGTGAAACGAAGTTAAAAAGAAGAAGAAGAAGAATGAGAAAGTTCCTCAGATATCTGTTCTCGCCAGGAATCAGGCATCGCAGGAGCGGGACTGGTCAGGTACTGTAGTCCCGGCCGTTCTCATAGAACGCCGCGCTCCCGCGCGATCCCGTTTCGTGCAGAAGCAGGAACGCTGGGTGCGGACGTCCGTTGGATTTTTTCGTTGCTTGGCCTGTTACATCTGGGTAGCTCGGTAGATTGCTTTGTTTCGTCATCGGAACTTGAAGGTTTCCCTTCCCTAAGGGATGTCAAGGGAGAGACGTTGATGGAGGATTATCAGGGTGGTCCAAGCTTCTTCCTTGTTTTGGTCTAGGTTAATCGGATGCCTCAGGCGCGCGTACGGATTTTCTGGTGAGCCGGCGATGGGGTTCGTAACCGACGGTACTCGGGCGGCAGGCTGGACTTTGATATTTCCTGGACGCTGATTCATTTTCATTTCTTTAAGGGGCATGCACCTGGATCCTATCTGATCAGTTTTCCCCCATTGATGATCCGGATACGAAGCGTCCTGAAAGAGCTAGGAAAAGGAAGCGAACGATGAGCAACTGGGTATCCGGCGCGACGGCCTCGCACAAGGCCCAATTAGTGACCACCGCGGTGGTCTCGGGCGCCGTCGTCGCCGCCGGCATCCTCGGGTTCCAGACCTCGCGAAGAAAGCATCGGATCGAGGAGATCAAATCGTCCATCCCGGATGTTAGCCAGGAGCACGTAGCGACGCGATTGACGGAGTACGGCGCCGCGGCCGACGTCTTCGCTCCCTCGAAGGAGGATGAGCGCAGTATCGCTTTGGCGATCAGGGCACGGCAAGGCGATTACGATGATGGTATTGTCTGCTCATGTGGATGCGGTTTCATCCATGCTAACCTCCAGCAGAACTCATTCTGGAACAGCTCGCTCGCAACCGCGTCTTCCTCGGCGACGAAGGCCTCGCCAAACTGCGGTCCGCGTTCATCATCGTCGTCGGATGCGGCGGCGTCGGTTCCCATGCCATCGCCGCCTTGACGCGCTCCGGCGTGTCGAAGATCCGCATCATCGACTTCGACCAAGTCAGCCTCTCCTCCCTCAACCGGCACGCCGTGGCCACCTTGGCCGACGTAGGCACGCCCAAGGTTCGCACGATCAAGAAGCGCCTGGAGCAGATCGTTCCCTGGGTGCATTGGGACTGTCGCAACGAGCTTTTCAACGAGAAGACCGCCGAGCGCCAACTCGAGCCCTGGGATGGCCAGACGCCCACCTTTATTGTCGATGCGATCGACAACATCGACAGCAAGGTGGCGCTGCTGCATTACTGCCACAATAATGGCCTGCCGGTCATCTCCTCCATGGGCGCCGGCTGCAAGTCCGACCCGACCCGCATCCTCATCGGCGACATCTCCACCAGCACCGACGACGCGCTCTCCAAGTCGACCAGGCGGCGGCTGCGTCTCCTCGGCGTCAAGGAGGGCATCCCGGTCGTGTACTCCACCGAGAAGACCGGACCGGGCAAGGCCCAGCTGCTGCCGCTGCCGGAGGAGGAGTTCACGAAAGGCCAGGTCGGCGAGCTCGGCGTGCTGCCCGACTTCCGCGTCCGGATCCTGCCGGTGCTGGGGACGATGCCGGCCATCTTCGGCCTGTGCATCGCCAACCACATCATGCTGACCATCGCCGGGTACCCGCACGAGTACCTCCCGGCCAAGACGCGGGAGCGGATGTACGAGGGGATCCTGAGCGCGCTGCAGGGCGGCGAGGAGAAGCTGGCCAGGCACGCCGGCCTCGACGCCGTCGGCTTGCGCATCCCCATCACCCAGGACGACGTCGGCTACCTGGTCGAGGAGGTCTACCACGGCCGCAGCGTCGTCAGCGGGTTGGCGACCAAGCTCTGCTTGACCCGATGGCGCGCCCCGCCCTCGGACTTCGTCGACCTGAGCGTGCCTGGCCAGAGGCGGTCGGTCTTGCGGATGACCGACCTCGTCCTCATGACCAAGGAGGAGGCCGCCCGTCATGAGAAGGAGGTCCTCAAGACTGGCAGGGCGCCTGAGGACTTTTACCCGAAGGAAGTGGTGGAGCGAGTCGAGCAGCGGCTGAAGGATGAGGAGCGGTTCGAGAGGTTCCGGTAGACGTGCGGAGCATTCTTCATTCTTGTAGCATGTTGTTCCCAAGCAGTCGAGTGTGTGGGCAGGCATTATCATTGGAGCCACTGTCACGAAGCGCTTCTGTAAAATAGGTACATGTATAACCGGTAGACGGTCGTGATTATGAATTGAAGAGTACTCGAGGAAATCAATGTTCCTTCATCCGCGAGATTCGTACTGACCATGGACACATACTAACTAGTACATAGCGGACGAGGAAGAAGCAATCTGCATGATCGGTCCTCTTCGATCGCATCTCGTATGTTTACTGTTTCGTTCAGTTCTCTAGTGATCCTGCGTATGTGGCATTACACATCCTATCAGACCACCTGCTGCACGAGAGCATCGGACCGGTTGTTTTGCGGGCACTGAGCGCATCCAGTGCACGAACCATCTGCGGAAGGCTGTCACGGTGCGAGGGCGACAACACCGTCCTGCCATCGCCAGCTGGTCCTGTTTTGGTTTGCAGAGATCAATATCTGGGATATGGCACCTGCAGCATTCCCATGGAGAGTTCAGTTTTAGAATTTACATAACAGGTCAGTTGCATGCCCCAGGCAGCAAGCTTGGTGTTGATGATGATCATGATGTGGGCATGCGGTGGGTGTGTGTCATCGGTTCGGCGCCGATTGGCTGGGGGCAGGGTCTCGGGGAGAAGAGCGAGCCCGGCCGTGACCGTCCGACTTCGCAGCCGGTGACTATTTTTTGGGAAGGATATCTCACCGGCCCACCATTGCTCTCTCTTCCCCTCCCCTTTCGAGTGTTGCAGCAGCTTGCTCTTTTCTTTCTTTTTCTTCCCACCTCTCTCCCCTCTTCATTCCCCTCCCCCTTCGGAGCCGCCGCCATGCTTCTCCCCAGGATCGCGGGCGCCTGCGCGCGCCGCCCTGCACGCTTCGCTCGGGCGAATTGGCAGAATGTGTACGTTTCTTTAGCTCCCTCAATGAGGAACGGACGGAGATGTTCGATCGCGCCGTGGTGAAGTTGGTGGAGGAGAGCTGACGCTTCGCCTTTCGAACAGGAGGGCTCTGTCCACCACCGTGCCTCGCCTGCAGAAGGAAGATGAAGGCCTCAACAAGGTCTCGAGGGCCATCACCCAACCCAAGTCCCAGGGTGCGTCCCAGGCCATGCTTTACGCCACCGGCCTCAGCGAGGAGGACATGAACAAGGCTCAGATCGGTATCTCGTCCGTGTGGTATACCGGCAACCCTTGCAACATGCACTTGATGGACCTCAACAACAAGATCCGGGAGGGTGTCGAGCGCGCCGGTCTGGTGGGCATGCAGTTCAACACCATTGGTGTCAGTGACGGTATCTCCATGGGAACCAAGGGCATGAGGTACTCGCTCCAGTCCCGTGATATCATCGCCGACTCCATTGAGACCGTCATGGGCGGTCAGTGGTACGACGGTAACATCTCCATCCCCGGATGCGACAAGAACATGCCCGGTGTCGTCATTGCTATGGGTCGTGTCAACCGGCCATCGCTCATGGTGTACGGTGGTACGATCCAGCCCGGCTGCGCGAAGACCATGAACAACCAGCAGATCGATCTGGTTTCCGCCTTCCAGGCCTACGGCCAGTACATCACCGGTCAGATCAACGAGACCGAGAGATTCGACATTATCCGACACGCTTGCCCTGGCCAGGGTGCTTGCGGTGGCATGTACACTGCTAACACTATGGCTACCGCTATCGAGACCATGGGTATGACTCTTCCGGGCTCGTCTTCTAACCCTGCCGACTCCCACGCCAAGGTCCTCGAGTGTCTCGCTGCCGGAGGTGCCATGAAGGAGATGCTCAAGAAGGACATCCGTCCGAGAGATATCATCACTCGCCAGGCCCTCGAGAACGCCATGGTTGCCATCACTGTCGTTGGCGGTTCCACCAACGCCGTCCTGCATTTGATCGCCATTGCCGACTCCGTCGGCATCAACCTCACTATCGACGACTTCCAGGCCGTCAGCGACCGCACACCTCTGCTTGCCGACTTCAAGCCCTCCGGCAAGTACGTCATGGCGGACATCTTCAAGATTGGCGGTACTCCTGCGATGCTCAAGTTCCTGGCCAAGGAAGGCCTCATCGACACCAGCGGCATCACCGTCACTGGTAAGACTCTGAAGGAGAACCTCGAGGATGCGCCCGACTTCCCCGAGGACCAGAAGATCTTCCGTCCTCTCAGCAACCCCCTCAAGCCGTCCGGCCATCTGCAGATCCTCCGCGGAAGCTTGTCTCCGGGCGGTGCCGTCGGCAAGATCACCGGTAAGGAGGGTCTTCGCTTCGTCGGCAAGGCCAAGGTCTACGACGAGGAAGACGCCTTCATCACTGCGCTCGAGAATGGCGAGATCAAGAAGGGCGAGAAGACGGTGGTTGTTATTCGCTACGAGGGTCCGAAGGGTGGCCCCGGTATGCCGGAGATGTTGAAGCCCAGTTCGGCGATCATGGGCGCCGGCCTGGGTCAGGACGTGGCGCTCATCACCGACGGCCGCTTCAGCGGCGGCTCGCACGGCTTCCTGATCGGCCACATCGTTCCCGAGGCGCAGGAGGGCGGGCCCATCGCTCTCGTCCGCAACGGCGACGAGATCAGCATCGACGCCGAGAAGAATGAGATGAACCTGCACGTGAGCGAGGAGGAGCTCGCCCGGAGGCGGAAGGAGTGGAAGGCCCCGCCGCTCCGGTACCAGAAGGGTACGCTGTACAAGTATGCCAAGTTGGTCCAGAACGCTAGCCGGGGGTGCATCACGGATGCGTAAAGGCTGGATTGAGTTCGGGAGGAGTGAATGCATTGAGGCTTTGTGTCTCTAGGGGGAAATGGATAAAAGTGTATCATGCGTGTTGGGATGATCTTCCATGTTTGGCCGGGGGCGACTGGCCTGGATATGACCGTTGTATTGGGACTTGTACATTTCTGTTCCTTTTTTTTTCTCCTTTCTTTTTTCATCATGTATCTTTTCATCCTCAGGCGCGCGGCTTGTCATGTCTTTCGTTTTGCGGGGCATATGGTGTTTGAATTACTTTCCTTTTCTTTTCTTTTGCTTAGTTCCTATCTAGGGCTACAATGAAGCGAAGGCCATCATAGCGAATGGACGGTTGATCACATATAAAATAGGAGCTCGTGCATCTTTTCTTCTTCTTCTTCTTCTTCTTCTTCTTCTTTTTTCTGGCTAGACCTTCCTCCCCTTTTCCTCTCACTCTCTCGCCGATGTCCGATGGAAGGAGAAGAGGGAAAGACGAGGCGATCGATCCGGTCGATCATTCGGAGACTACTAGCGAGAGAGGAAGAGAGGACCTAAGGAAGACGATCTCATGCGGGATCCGCGCCGGCGGAGGTCCTCCCGACGGGTGCAATGCAGTGCAGTACAAGCGAACGAGGGCGAATGGGGGCGAAATTCACAGCAGGGCTGCTTTGACGTTTTGGAGCTGCATTGTCTTTTCCTCTATGGATATTTAGCGAGTGCATACCGGTTGATGGTGGTGAGGATGTTGAGGATGCAGTTTTAACGCAAGGCTGCAGATGCTGCATCGCCTCTCTTTGCTTTTTGTTTCTACTCCTTTCCCTTGTTCCCCGGCATGCCCGGCCAGCCACCGACCCGCCTCTTCTGTGGCGTTCCGACTCCCGAGTCGTGTATGTGGCGAACGTGCATCGGAGGGGGGAGCGAGCGAGGGTGCGCTGCTCTTGCGCCGTTCGTTCGTGCACGAGGCGTTGTCGATCATCTTCTCCATCCGTTGTTGTTGTGTAAGGCGAGGAGGAAGGGAAGAGTCCGGGGAATCGGGATGGCTGCATGGGGGGTGGGGATGGGGATGGGGGTGGAAAGAGATATAGCCTCACTTCCTCTTGCACCTTGCGTATAAAGAATTATCTTGCCTTGCGTTTTTGTTGTTGCTATTTTTATGTTCTGCTCTCGAAAGTGACATTCAGGGACTTTTCTCTCGGGTGGCACAGGGCGGGCGGGTTGCGCAAGGGAGATCATTGATTGTTCGGAAGTATTACGCATGTGGAGAACGGATTGTATGTAACGGCGTCACAGGCGTTGATGTGGATGAAGATGAAAGATGATGAATGAACTGGCGAAGCCACTCGTTGCCTCACTTTCCTAAATCCCATCTCCTATCTCCCATCTGTTGCCATCTGAGCGGAGTCCAGACTCCTGGCGTTGATAGATCTACACTGCTCTTTTCCTCTCTCTCTCTCTCTCATCGTGAACTCGAACATCCATCTACGTTGTTGTTGACAGGGCGTTTCTGCCTCGCGTTTGTATTGACGACCTACTGTACGGATGTACCTCAATTTTAGATTAGAGAGAGGTCCGCGGAAGGGCGAGGAAGCCACTAACTAAGGTAGCGAATCGACGATGTCACTGAACTACTTCTTTACTAGTAAACTACTAGCTAATAAAACTACCCGGTGACGGATCTCTCTCGATTGGCTGCATTATTCATCCAAACTCTCTCTCTTCTCTCTTTCTCTCTCTCTCTTTCGCCCGGCATATTGATCTTCTTTTTTTTTTTCCTCCTCTCTCTGTTGCGCCTCAAGTTTACGATTTACGAGTAAGGGAACGTCGACGGCAAATCGCAAGGGGGGGCGGTTTGAAAGGATACATATAAAGAGAGGTCCACCGACTTCAATTCCTTCCTCCTCTTCTTCTTCTTCTCCCGGCATTCACAGCACGCATCTGTTCTTTCTTCTTATCTTCCTTTTTTTCATCATATCATGAAGAGAGTGATTCTGTGACCGTTATGAAAGGATGGTGAGTGCTACGATTGTTTTCGATATTTCCGCCCCCTTCTCGTCTCCTCTCCTCTATGGGTCCTTCTCTCTCGGCCTTATTTGTGTCCTTGCTTTTTCCTTCCCGATGGAGATGACCATTGATTGAAGACGCGCTTTGCTCATTCGGATCCTTTCCCTCAGTCTTACTTGCAAGCAACGTCACCTTAAATGTATGTTCCTCTCCACCCCTCTCCCTCCGCACGGGCGGATCTCCTCGGACGGCGGATCATGGAGTTGACGAGGCCCGGTCTTCCTCCGTAGGTGATAAGGCCGAACCGCATTGCGTGCAATGCCTCAAGTCCGGCCGAGCGTGCGCGTACCCCATCGAAACCCCGGAGCGCATCCGCTTCCAGCACGGCCAGAACCCGTCCCGCCAGATTGAGGGCCCGCTGCGGTATGGCGAGAGCTCCCAAGTGTTTTCGCCCGATCAGCCGTGGGTGGATGTGCCGGGAAAAGGTGAGTGCTTCGACCCATTGTGGAGGTGACTCTTCCATGTATTCACCACCGCTAACATCCGACGCCGGCAGATCTGGTGTTCGAGGACGTCACGGCGGAGATCGCGTCTGAATACGTGGACACCTCGACCAGCAGGCGGCTTCCCGAGCACGTCCGGCGCGATTCGCGGCCCCGATCCTCGCCTGTGAACCAGGTCGTGATGGGTGTGCGCTCCTCGATCCGTTCGCAGTCATCCTCGTCCATCAACGATCTCCTCAACCCCGGAGTCCCCAGCTTCCCCGCGGGACCGCACCCGGTGCCCTCTCCCCTCAGCAGCATCTCCAGCACGGTCGACGGCCGGGAGAAGCCGCAGCTCAGCCGGCTATTCCTTGGTGAGCCGCAATTGACCGCCCAGAGCGAAGCCTATCTACTGCGCCATTTCGGGGCCGTTATAGGACCTTGGGTGCGTCGCTATCCATCCCTATCGCCCTTCTCCCATTGCTAACGGCTTGTTTGGCGGAAGCTCGAGATCTGTGACTATGAACGTCAATTCTCCGTTGTCGTCGTGTCCCGGTCGACGAGTTGTCCCTTGCTGCTCTTCGCATGCCTGGCCATGGCGGCGCATCATCTCGCCCAGACCCAGGGCTCGTCTTCTCACGACGCGGCGGAGTATTACCACGAGCGGTGCATCGAGCTGCTGATCCCGATGATCAACAGCCCCAACTTTGAACAGTACATCGACGTCTTGCTGGCGTCCACCGTCATCCTGAGGTTGTTTGAGCAAATGAGCTGTGAGTCTCCATGGCACCTGTCTTGCCTTGGATAGGACGGTTCATAAAGCCAAGCTCAGCCATACTGATATCAGAACGCAGCGTCTGAACCCTCACATGACCGACACCGGCACCTCCTCGGCGGGTCCGCTTTCGTGAACGCGCAGGTCGATTGCGCCGTCTCCGGCGGGCTCACGGAGGCCTCCTTCTGGGCCTTCGTGATCCAAGACATCCAGTTCGCCCTGGCCTACCAGACGCCGCTACGAATGCACTTTCACGTCTTCAACGAGAAGCTGCAGCGTGCGTGGCGAAACGAGCGGAACCTAACGGAGCGGAGCTGGACCAAACGCGCCATCTGGCTCCTGGCCGAGACGATCCAGTATTGCTACTCGGACGAGCCGAGCCGACCGCGGTCCGAGTACGTCTATCTGAAGCAGAGGATCGAAGAGTGGGAGCGGAGCAGGCCGGATAGCTTCCGTCCGCTCTTCGTCGCTCCGGCGGATCCCGCTCGCGGAAAAGCCTTTCCGACCGTCTGGCACTCACATTCATGGCACGGTTCGTCTCTACTGTTGCTAGGAACGTTTTTCTTCTGCTCCTAATGCTGATATACCGCCGTCCTCCAGTCGCCGCCACCCAACACATCTGCATGGCTCGCATCCTGCTGCTCACCTGTGAACCAGGCCGCGTGAAGATGGGCCTCGGCTCCGGACGCGAGCAGCTAAGCCGGCTGCACGCGCATCCTCCTCCTCATCCCCATCCCCATCCTGCTCCTCCGCCACCGCCACCGCATCCCGGCTCCGTCAACTCCCTCATGCTCGCCCCGCGCCCGCGCGCCCCCGCCGCCGCCGCTGCCAGCTTCCAGAACCTCCTCCTCACCGACAGCCAGGAGCAGGTGGACGAGTGCTCCAGCGTGCTCTTCGGCGCCGCGCTCTCGACCGACGACGCGCCCGCGCGCTTCGCGGCGTGCCATGCGGTTTGCGCTTGTGAGTGCCAGCCCCTTTCCCGGCCCCTCGTCGCCGTACTGACCCCTTTCTTTTTCCCAGCCGGCCCTTGGATCCGCGACCGCGGTATGCAAGCCGCTCTGCTCACTATGTTGCGTCGTACGGAGGCCGAGCACGGGTGGCCGTGGCGATATATTGTTGATGAGCTTGTGCTGGACTGGGGATGGCCGCTTGAACGGCCGCCGCCGCCACCGCCGCCGCATCCGCTGCTTGTCCGGCCCTGAGGGCTGGGTTGAGGTGCTTGGTGACGTACAGGCTTTCAACCTTGACGTTGATGTTTCGAACGGGCTGGACTTCTTTTAGTGCATGTGATCCTGCCCCTTTCCTCTCTATTTGTTCAATGCTCTTTATCTCTCTCTGCCTAGATCAAGCGGTCTCCCTTGTGCTTTTCTCGGAGCTTCGTCTGTTGATGAGCAGCTTTTTATTGTTTACATGTGTACACACGGCGTCCGGAGATTGGAAAAGAGGTCCGTTGTTGCAAATTCCTGTCTCTGCTCTCTGCTACAAAAAGCATGTTATCGCGTTTCTTCCTTTTTCTCTTTTTGGCGCGTGCGGCAGCATTCGAGAGCGAGACAACGCGTGTCCGGCCTTTCTACCTTCTCTGGGACGTGAATGCAAATAGTTTCCCCCTCCGTGAACATGGCTTTGTGTACTGTATTCCAATTGTTCGATGCTCTACTACCTGGCGTGTATTCCTCTGCATTGCCGACTCGTGTTGTCATGAGCATATGTATATATTTGGCTTGAAAGTTTATCGTCTTCTTTCTGACTTCAGGTACTGTAGTCTGTCGGGAGCTAACCGAACCGCTGCCTCGGTAGGTACCTGATGCATGTACCTGCCCGTATGTATTATCGACAGTCTGGGGTATTTGTTTATCTATCATTCAATTAAATTGAAGATCTCGCTGATTGGACCGAGTCTCTTGGAGCCTCTGAGAACGCTCTCCCGGTTCTCCATCTAATCTACCCTCTCGACCGGAAACGAGTGATCATGCACGCTGGACGCAGACCGGATTAAGGAGTGTACATATGTACCGTGCCACACGATTGCATACCACCGGGCATGGGTCTGCAGTGCTTTGGGAAACCCGCCGACCTGGTCCGCGGGAAGGGAAGGCTGGAGGCCGGGGACGGGAGGCTTGGTGGCTTTTCGGTTAGGGCTTCGAGGGTTGGGGGCTTCTTCGGTGCAGCACCGCGGCGGCGATGGCGGCGGTTATCTTCACAGAGCTACGGTCATTCGAAGCGGAGTTCACAGTGACTTAGATATACAATCGGCATTATCCTGTTGAGTGTGGAGGCTGGATGGCGGATGGCGGAGGCGGAGGCATCCGCCAACTAGCTCCGTGGAGCCTCGAAAGCGGCGAACTGCTCTCCACTTCTTGAACCTTACCGAACTGGGGAAAACCCTCCACTTGTTCCTGACGACCTTCCATCCCATCGCCGATATGTTACCCCGGACTTCCACCTCCTCACTCCATGTCTATCCCTGGGCCATGATTGAGGATGCTTTTGCTCGCCTCTCACCATCAGCATGACCCCCGACGTCGCGGACTCGTCGTCTCCTTCGAGCAAACCCGCCACCGTTCACACGAGGGAAACTCAGGGTCGTAGCGGTGGCGACGCGGACGACGACTTCACCTACGATGCAGCCTCCAAGGACGACATCAACAGCTGGCTCGCCCTGGCCAGGAACGCCCGAGACGCCAATGCCGGCGAGCATAGCATGACCCCGCTGGATGGCCTCCGAACCTATCGCAAGGCCGTCTTCTGGTCCTTCGTCTTCAGCTTAACCATCATCATGGACGGCTACGACTACAGCTTCATCGGCAGCCTGTACGCCCAGCCTGCCTTCCAACGGGACTTTGGCAAGCCGCACGGGGACGGCTACGAAGTCGCTGCGAGCTGGCAGACCCTGCTCAGCACCATGGCGTTCGTCCCCACCCTCATCGGCGTCTTCCTGGACGGCTGGCTGTCCGAATGGCTCGGGCGTCGTCGAGTCGCCCTGGGCGCGTTGGTTGTCGTCGGTGCCACCGTCTTCTGCCAGTTCTACGCCCGGTCTCTCGCCGTCCTCCTGGTCGGCCGCATGCTCTCCTGCGTCCCCTTCGGCATCTTCGCGGCGTCCACCACCACGTATGCCGCTGAGATCTGCCCGGTCGTCCTCCGTGGCTTCATGACCACCTACGTCTGCCTCTGCTGGATCCTGGGTCAGTTCGTGAGCGCGGGAGTGACCTACGCGGTCGAAGACAACATGACCCAGTGGGCGTACCGGATCCCCTTTGCGATTCAGTGGGCCTGGCCGGTTCCGAGTACGTGCTGCCACCTGTGGTCGATTGGGATTCGTGCTGTGCGTGACTAACCCTCTCTCAGTTTTCATTGCTATTTACTTCGCACCGGAATCCCCCTGGTGGCTTGTTCGAAAGGGACGTTACGCCGAGGCCGAAGCAACCATCAGACGGCTCTGTAGCGGCGAAGCGGCCGCCAACGCCCGGAAAACCGTCGCCGCTATGATCCACACCAACCGACGCGAGGAGGAGACCAAGGCCGGCTCCTCGTATCTCGACTGTTTCCAAGGCATCGACCTGCGCCGGACCGAGATCGCCTGCGTCGCCTACGGCATCCAAGCCCTGGTCGGCTCGCCGCTGCAACAATACACGACCTATTTCTTCGAGAAGTCCGGCCTCCCGACCAGCGACGCCTTCGCCCTCAACCTCGGCAACAACGCCATCTCCGTCGTCGGCACCATGCTCGCCTGGCCGCTGCTCGCCTCCGTCGGCCGCCGCACCATCTTCCTCACCGGGCTGGCGCTGATGGCGCTGCTCTACCTCGGCATCGGCCTCGCCTCCCTCTCCGCCAGCCCGGCCGCCGCCTGGGCCCAGTCCGGCCTGCTCGTCCTCTTCCTCTTCGTCTACTCGCCCTCCGTCGCCGCGACCCTCTACCCTATCGTCGGCGAGGTCGGCGCGTCCCGCCTGCGCGGCAAGACCGTCGCCCTCGCCCGCGCCACCGCCTACGCCGTCGACATCCTCCTCGGCGTCCTCGTCCCGTACATGCTCAACCCGACCGCGTGGGCGTGGATCGGCAAGGCGGGCTTTTTCTTTGCTGGTCTCAGCATCCCCGCCCTTGTTTGGACGTTCTTTCGCCTGCCTGAGACGGGCGGCCGCACCTATGCTGAGCTGGACGCGCTCTTTGAGCGGCGCGTCCCCACTCGTGCTTTTGCCCGCTACGCCGTTGATGCTTTTGATGGCGAGCTGCTGGATGATGGCGGTGGCGGTGGCGGGAAGGAGACCGCATAATATTTATTTTCTCCGGTGCTCGTCGTATTGAGCTCTATTTCCTTGTTTTTCTTGTGATCATCTATCTCATCAGCCAGGTGTTCTAGATCGGCTCTCATGTTGGGCGTTACTTCTCGTTTCTTCGTCTCCTCTCGTCCATGTATGATTCTGTCAATATGGTGGGTGACGCTTTTTTGCATTTGTTTTCACGGCGGCGCTCCGCTCGAAGGATAGGAGAAAGAGAAGATTCTATAAGATTACGCATGCTGCATGGGAGAACGGACCGGAGGGGGAAGTGAGAGAATACAGAGGGACTTGGCATTCGGTAGATCACCTATCTAGACGGATGATAGACGGGGTTCTGGTAGATGGGTTGAGGGTTGAGGATGGGGTTAGGGTTAGGGTTCGACGTTGATTTTCTCTCGCCAGTAATGCGCGAATCGAGCAGAAACAAAGTTTTTGCCTGAATCCGAGGAAGAGGACGAAGACGACCATTGAGGACTGCGTGTATTTATCCAAGGCACGGTGGGTGACGTGCTCGTATCTGTTTTCTCCGTCCTTCATGAGTCCAAATTAATGGACGATTTTAATTACTTTTTCTTCTCCTTCCCTTTCCAGTCCGCTACTTTTACTTAATACAGAGCGGGTGGTAAATGAGGATGATTACGAGGGGCGAAATCGATGGCTGATGAATGACGAATAGGTTATGCGATGCGAATTAAAGAAAAGAAGAACACCTCCACGCCTAACCGCTAACCTCGCTGTCTCCCTCTCGTCTCTCTCTCTCCCCTTCACCATCTCAACAACAAACACACTCAACCCACCCACCCCCACTTTTACCGACAATAATTCGCCGGAAAGCTGCCACGGACCCCGTCCAGCTCGCCCTCCCACCAGTCCTGGCTGCTAGCCGTCTTCTTCAGGACGCGGATGCGGTCGCCCTCGCGGAAGCTGAGGTCGCCGGCGCCGGCCTCGCCCGCGAAGTCGTACATCGCCGTCACGTACTCGGCCTGGTAGGAGGGCAGCTTCTTCTTCGCCGGCGGCGGGGGCGGTGGCGGTTTCTTCTTCTTGCTCGCGACCGCGGCCGCCATCGCGGCCGCCGAGGTGATGCTGTTGCTGGTGGGTGTGCCGATGGCGGTGGAGGAGGAGGCGGCGGAGGTGGAGGAGGATGGTCGGGGCCGGGTTTGGGTGAAGTAGTCGGAGCTGGCGGATGTGGCGGAGAGGCGTCGGCCGGGGGCGAAGGCGTCCGGTGGGGATAGAGTGTTGTGCGCATGGCTGTTGCCGTTGCTGGAGCTGATGGTCGGCTTGGAAGCGTTGAGTGCGGTCAAGGGGGGAGGGGAAGGGAGGGGCGGGGTTGACTCGGCGGATTGCAGGTGAGGAGGCCGAGGTGTGCTGCTTCCGTTGCTGCCTTTCCGGTGGTTGGTGATGCGGTTGCGGATCCCGAACCCGCTGATGCTGCCGGCCGGTGATTCGGCCGGGTTCATGGGCTGATGGACGGCCTTGCCGTCGCGGATCATCCGGTAGTTGGTCTCGATGTCCGTCCGGAGCGGGGTGTGAACGGCGTCCCAGTCCCGGACGATGTCTGGGAGCTCTAAGGGAGGGGAGGAGAAGCCATGCTCCTCGGAGTACGTCACGAGAATGGTGTAGAAGTTTCCCAGGAGACTGTTCTGGATCATGATCTGATTGGCGAGGAGGTTTGGAAGGAGGTTCATGGCTGCAGCGGTGATGTAGGGGAGGCGGTTCCGGAGCTCCTCATCTGCTAGCTCGTACTGCTCCGTCGCCCGGGCCAGGTCGGCCTCGTGCTTCTCCAGCGCCTGATTCTCGCGATCGGAACGGTTCGTCTTCTTGTGCGCATTCTCCACGCGGTTCTTGAAGCGTTCGTAATCCAGCTAAAGAGGTGTAAGTACATACAGGGACAATGTTTGATCGTGCGTCGGAACCCTGGAGTTACCTTCTTGTCCTCTCGTGCCTTGATAACCTTCTTCAACGGTTGGATATGCTGCTTCGCAGCCGTCGCAGGCTCAATGAGCCGGCTATTGACCAAGCGCAATTCCTCTTCCATGTCTGCCTTGAGATCCGTGTACAGTTCATGCAGCCTCCGAACTTTCCGCTTCACGTCCTCGGGTGGCTCTACCGGCGGGCGGGCAGTGACGTCCGGGTTGTTTGATCCGAGCGGCTGGCAGACGGTGTCGTACGTCTCTACGAAGCCGAGCTGATACTTAAGAATATCCGACCATGCATCTCTCCATTGCTTCGCGCCTTCGATAAGCTGTCGCGGCCATGGTTAGCTGGCGTGAGTCGTTTGCCTGGTTCCCCTATTACGTACGACGCTCAACATCTTGTCGGCCGACTCGAACTCATGGAGCATTGCTCCGACCTGGGCTTCATCTGCCGTCCGAGGCAGGAAAGTGCCAAACTTGCGCTGTATGCGCTGCATCGTGGCGTGGAGATGTGGTGGTGATGGTGAGGAGTAGGAGGCAGGAAGAAGCTCCAGTCATTCGCAGCTCCGAGAGACCGGGCGGGAACTGAAATTGGGCGGGACGGAAGCAGGAGACGTTGAGTGACGTGACAGGTGGAAGGATCTCTAAGTGGACAGCTCAAGCATTCGCGGCTGCGGCGTACCCTCGGAAGCGACTGTAGTCTAATTTATTCAATCCGGCTGCTGTGAACTGCTGAGGTACCCCTCATTCGTAAGCTCGGCGAGAGGGGCCGGGCGGCTGCTTGGGAAGTTACCCGGACCATGAAGTGAGGTGAGGACGTGTAGAGCGACGGCTTCGGCCTGCCGATTCTCCAGCGAGCAGTAGTAGGTAGGTAACGTTCGGTCAGGTACCTAAGCCCCGATGATGCAGGGCGTGAAATAGTACCTAGATATTAGGTTTTCGCACTGTGATCCTCTTACTAACCCGTATATACCCTGATGCCCAGTTTCTTACGGGGAAGAGCCCCCTAAAATAAGTTAGCGGACTTCTTCAGCCTCTCCCGGGGGCTGCGGGGCTCTCCCGGGTCACATGTTGTCGCGTCGCCGTGTTCGTACCACCTACCTTACTACCCGCTGGTTCCTATCGACGTAGATTGACCCATCAGGACCATCTCGCAACGCGCCCAACACGACAGTCCGGCAGCATCCAATCAACTCGGCGATGAACGTTGCGCCGACATGAACCGAGACATGAATGCAGCCATAATCCCACCATCTTATCGCAGCCCGTCATGACCGCCACGTACGCGAGCACAAATGCCCCCCTCCCTCACACGCAGAACACCGCGCCCGTGTTGGAGTTCAGATGCCTCTACACTTTCGATGTCCGGCGAAAGAATCAGAAACGATGGCAAGATGGATTCCTTCGTTTCCACACATTCAATAAGAGGATCATGGTGTATGACGTCCCGCGAAATTTCATCGGGGATACGCACTGGAAAGAGAGCTGGGACCTGCAAGAGGGGGACGAGATAGCTTTGGAGAAAGGGATACTGGTCCAGGTTGAAGATCCTGTCGCAACTACGCAAACGGATTTGACACCGCTATTAGAGAAAAGGGCTAAAATGTCACCGTCTACGAACATCAACGACAGGAATCCCACTAAGAGACTTTCGGTGGCTCGAAACGTATGTCAACCGCGCAATAAGCCCTTGCATGCATTGCTGGGTACACCACAAGGAGCTTATGGCAGAGCATTGCTTCCGACAAGGTCACCATTCGAGGAGCGGACCAATACTCGTCGCGACTGGAATGCGGACCGGCCGCTGAAACGACCAAGGCTAGGAGACTCGGAGACTGGCTTCACCGTGACAAAAACTACTAGACCTTCATTATTCGCCTCGAAGACGCCGATACTGTCTAGGATGATCAACCTCAGCGCTAAATGCAAAGCAAAGGCCATACCCAAGGAACCTATAGCGGAGGGCCAGACCCGACTTTCAGTGAAAGAGGTGATCGATGTAACCTCGGACGACGAGAACGAAAGGCCTTCCGATCTGTCCCTTCTAGAGACGCCTCATCTGACCAGATCGATACGGACGCTCCCAAAGCCACCTTCGCAGATGACTCCGTCACGTCCTGCCATTACTATACCATCTTCGCCGCCAGTAAGTGTATCAAACAAAGTTGTAAACGTTCAGAGGCTTGCGGACGAGGAACGCCGCACTGAGGCGCAAAAGTCGCCGGTACAGGCCAGATTACCAGTGAATCCGCAGACGAGGGCTCTGAAGCTGGGACGAGGAAATTCTCGAGCAACGCTGCTTTGCCAACCACAGGTAAAACCTAAGGCACAAGCCTCGTCGCACGGAACCCGCAATGAGTCCAAACCAGACGATGACCATCCATCGAATATTCTACCTGCCGCGCCAGAACATGGCTCGAGAGCCGAGCGCACGGGAACGCCTATAATCATCGAGAGTTCAGATAGCGAGCAAGACATTGCGGACAGGACTGCTCTTGTTCGCAGAGGAGCTGCCAATGAAGATCTTCATCCTGTTGATACGCGCCGAAGTACAAGCATGAGCAGGAAATCGGTAGCTGAAGCTATTCGTAATACTAGAGCCTCCTCTACTCGACAAAGGGGGCGAGTCAATGCAACTGGGCTAGAAGCAATGGCCTTAGTACATGGACAGAGGGACCAGGAGGCACGGAATGGGACAGGGGCGGCCATTGCAGGCCTTGATGAGAACGCCGTCCAACGTGATGGCGTTGAAGCTGAGGAGAATGCCTCTCGCCCTTTTCGGCGGGTGCGCTCTGAGAACGACGCTCCTTCACCGACAGATGAAACAACTGAAAGTATTACTTCGGCTGTTCAAGCAAGACCTCAAGCGAGAGCTTCAACAAAGCGTTCGCTACGTCGAACAAACAGTCTAGGGGCAGGGAAGACGGCACGGCGGCCTGAGCCCAAAGTCGCTGTGGAGGTGGATACAGATGTTGGCCCATGGAGCACGGAGGCATTTGACCTCTTCGACTGGAGGCCCCCGGCCAAAGATCAAGGCGCGGAGTGATATTGATGCCTCAGGCATTCAAATGTTAGATCGTTTCACCGACGGTTTCATCGCCGTGGGTTTGCATTGCAATGCTAGAGTACTAATTTTACCTTGCTTGATTCATCTTCTTGCCTAAGTAGTGACCGTGCCTCGTTCTGTAGGCTCGAAGAATGTTTACTCGTGACTGCGCATCAACGCGACCCAGAACCCCTCCTGATGCTCCCGACCACCTCCGCAGAAACCGCTTTCGCATACTGAGGAACCGTTCCACGCCCATGGGTGGCGACAGCCTCTGAGATGGATTTTGTAAGTCCCGTGCATATGCTCACGTTACACTCGTTACTGACGCCGCCGGTCCAGTGGGCACGCTTGATCGGCGGGTCGAAGAAGCAGGTCGCGGCGAACAATCCGCAACAGCGTCTGGCACGCTTCAAGCGGGTGTATAACCACATCCTCGTACGTCGACGCATCCCATGGGAAACAGCTTGATCTCCAAATAGCTAAGACCAGCAGCAAACATGGCACAAAACCCCCTCCTTAGCCAACGACCCCGCCGCCATTGAGGCCATCCGATCATGCTTCGAACGACTAGCGACCATCCTCACCGAGGAGTCCCGCTCGCCAGCGCCTCACCTCTGCCTCCAATATGCCGCCGCATCCTACGTCTACACCGCCGTCTCCAAGATCGCCACCACATCGTACAATGAGGGCGTCGTGCGGGAGGCCGTGGCGGTGTTCAGCGCGCTTATCGACAGCGAGGAGGAGGACTTCCTGGGCAAGGCGCGCTTCGCGCAGGACCTGATGGCCTTGGTCGGGAAGAGCGCCGGGTCCGGGACGATTGGCGAAGACACGGAGGCCGAGATCGTCGAGGTCCTCTTCGGCATCACGGCGAAGATCCGGCTGCAGCCCGACATTTTGGCCGTCTGGTTCACGAAGAAGAAGGACAAGGAGCTGGATTTTGCGAACAAGCAGGATGCCTTCGCCGGGGCCACGCAGAAGGAGGACTTCCCGCTCTGCTATCAGCTCATCGACCATGTACACCATGAGGGCCGAATTGGCGATTTTGCGCGCACGGGGCTGTTGTACATCTTTGAGTCGGCGTCCAAATCCCCGGATCTGGAGCGGTGGATTGTGGAAAGCGATCTTGCGACGCTCATGGCTACTGGATTGGGGGCGCTGTACAGCCAGCTTAGCAGGTACAGCAGCAAGGAACACTAACTTGCAGCAGCTTCGCTGACACTGTCTTGCAGGAAACTCTCCATCGTCCATGCCGCGCCCGATCTTCCTATAATTCTGGCGCTGTCGGATTACACGGAGTCACAGCCGGCTACAGATGCCGAGAATATGTTTTCAGACGAGTTCAAGGTCCACATGGACACTTTCATGTCATATCTAGCGTTTTGGCAGGACGTGCTCGAGCACTGCCGGTCCATTGACGTGCGACAAACGTTGACCGACCATTTTCAGATCCTTTTCCTCCAGCAACTTTTGTAGGTCACTTTCCTGAAAGCTTCAGGGGGCAAAACTAACAAATTACCCATCCAGATACCCCTCACTCCTGGAATCGTCCGACATTGATGGGGGTTCCTCCGTCGCTGTGCTCACATACCTGAGGCGAATCCTAGATGCTCTCGATCACCCAGAACTGATCCACATGATCCTGCATTATCTCCTTGCACTTCCCGAGCCTTCGTTTCCCAAGAAAGAAGGGCCCGGCTCTCCACTCGCAGAAAGACGACGACACTCGCTTATGCTTCTCAATGAGGGCACGCAAGACGAGGATAGACCGAATCCCTCTTTGTTCAACCTCGTCGATTTGATCCTTGCCAGCATAGGGTCGAAGAATCCGCATACCGTCATCTCCGCACTCCGTCTCGTGACGATCCTTGTCAGCAAGAATCACAATTACGCCGTTGGGACCCTCCTGAAGGTGGTCGACGTTCATGTGCGGGACCCGTTCCGGACCATCGGGGCATTGAACGCGGAGATGGATGCGTATCTTTCGCTTGCGATTGCCATAGGAGGGGAACACGGTGTGGACGAAGCCTATGAGACTCATTGCAGAGACATGCTCTGTCTTATAGAGTCCCACCCTTGCTCGCTGCGGCTACTGGACACCGTGGAAACTGGATCGCCTAGCATGGACCACTTTAAGATAGATCAACCGCGGAATGTCGTGGCGCATTACCTGGTGCCGGAAGACCCTCTCTTCCGGTCTCTGCTGCGCCTGCTCTTGCAGTTCTTCGTCAACGATGTCGAAACCAACCTCAGTTTGACGGAGACGTTTGTAAACCTCGTCGCCTGTGGTCAGCTCCGCCTCGAGTCCTGGCTTGCGCTCGAACCGCTGAAATACAAATTCTCGTCAGAAGAGGACGACCAAAACGAGGAGCAACCGTTTCCTAACTTGTACCAGGCTCGCCGGCGTCCCAGATGGACGGCTACGGATACGCCTCCGGTTCTCGGTTGCCTCCAGTCGCTCCAAAGTCAGCTCGACGTGATCCGCGCGGATGTTCCCAACCTCGACCAGCTCGTGCAGGATCGCAAGCACGCATTCCGTATGCACGAAGACATCAGCGAAGCCATCCGAGCGGCTCCACCGCCACAGCCTCTTCCGTCTCGCTCCTCCGCCGACGCACCAAGCTCGGCGTGGACGCAGATACCCAAACGGGTGTTCGAAAGCACCGTCAGCCCGTCGCGGTCCCAGTCGCCCCGAGGACGGAAAGAAGGTGTGGGAAACATGACTTCGCCTGCGCCGCCATCTCGACATGGTGGCCGGGCGCTCGTCAGCCCTGACCGTGGAAAACCGGACTCGCGCGAGCTTTCACCGTCCAGCGAGACTCATGGAAGGCTGATGGCCGACGTGGTCAACACTGTCACCAGCATGGGCGACTCGGCTGTGTGGAGGCGCCGGGTCAAGTTCAAGGCTGGTGTTGCGGTTGAGGTCATGCCGACTGGGGTGACCGAAGCAGGAGATGACCATCACACTTCTAGTGCGGCGCCCGCGCCCGCTTCTGAAGCTGAAGCCAAAGAGGCTGCCGAGGATGAGGCGGAGATGAAGTACGCCAGCCTGGGCCACGTCGTCACGAATGTGGTCATCCTTCAGGAATTCATCCTCGAGCTGGTCGCGTTGATGCAGGTCCGGGCGAGTTTGTTCCAGGAGGTGAAATTTGGGTAGGGTGCTGTTTTAAATGATATATGTTTCTGAGTCCCCCTTTTCTTTTACATGAAGGAAAGGACCTTGATACCAATTTTTAGAGGAGCAATACCCATGTTTTTATGTCTTGCGCAATCGTTGCGTGATTCTGCATTTGGTTGTGATATTGAATAATACCTATGTGGTTGCCTTAGGTATGAATGCGGCAGGAATAACCGGATCGCCGAGAGCTTCGCTCGCCCGGCGGGCGACATCCTGGCATCCAAGCGAACGCCCAGGCTACTTGGAGCTCTTACCTACCACTTACCTACATTCACCTTCCCAACAACTGCAACGTACTACCTCTCGCGTCTTCGTCGCCAGAGCTCTCACCGGGCGTCAAGACCGCAAAATGCCCTCAAGTATGTGGTTTGCGCATGTCCAGCTCTCTCCCCATCTCTCCTCCGTCAGGCATGGCACGATGCGCGCTCCTCGCGAATGCCTACGCCGCAGCCAGACGTCTCGCGAACCTCCATCACTCGCAATGACACCTGAAAGATGTTCGCCGTATGCTAACATCTCTTTGTCCAGGCCGTCCCAACAAGGATCTGCCCCCGTCCGTCGAGACGGCGTACTACCGCAAGTGTGTCGAGCTGCGACGACGGATCAACGACATCGAAGAGAACAACGATGCCACACGGGCGCGCATCCAGCGGCTCCGGCGTGGGATCAAGAAGATGCGTTTAGAGCGCGCATTCCTCCTCGAACGGCTGGCCGCCCGCATGGAGTACAATGTCGATGACAGCGACAGGAGCGAGAGCCCACCCCCTACGGTACGCTCATAGCAACCAACCCTCCTCCAAACAACACGCATGGTTCGACAAGCGTACTGATTTCGATTTGTTTGCGCCACGGTAGCCCCACGAAAGGCCGATGCGGACCAAACGCCCACATAGAAAAGGGACACCTCCAGCCAATGCCTCCACCACAGGACTTCCGTCGCAAGGATCTCCTCCCACCTCCGTCGCAGGCCAGCAATCGACGGCCCACGGGGCGCCCGCGATGTCATCCGCGCACTCAACCCCAGACCCGTCCCGCAGCGGCATCCTCTTCAACGGCACCGCCGCTCCCACCTCCAACGGCGCGTCCGCATCGCCGCTGGCCCACCCATCCGGCCCGCAAACCCGCGCCGCCGCCCCCCTCTTCCTCGACAACCCCTACGCCGACGAGCCCGGCCGGAAACACGAGAACGGCGGCGGGGCGGATGCCAAGCGGCCGTACGGCGCCGGGTCGGGCGGCCGCGGCGCCACGGGCGAGATGCTCGGCGCGGGCCCGGATGTCACCGTGGACGCCAACGGCGACCGCGGAGTCCCGCCTGATACCGAGATGACGGATGCGGAACCGGCCGCTGGCTCTAGCGGCGGGGGGTTCACGGCGGTGAATCGGTAGGGGAAAAGCAAACATGCTCATTTGGGTTCAGGGTCACCTGGGATATTGGGTGGGTGGATGGTGGGCTTTGATTCATCTGATTCCAGAAATAGGCGTTATAAGGGTTTTATGGGAGCTGGGCACTACACGGTGGTTCTATACGGTGCCACGGATTGGTTTTGTTTTCGTTTCCTTTTCTATTGTCATCAAGGACTCTACCAATGACAGGGAAGATCTAAGATCTCGATTACAACACTTGGCGGATGATTGTCTTTCATTGAGGGGTATGAGAGGAGCTTTTAGACCAACACGTACATCCTATCTGATCCGATTCACGTCTCCTCCGGCGCGCGTGCAGCCGCACTTTGCCTCGTTCTAGAAGAGGGATTCCTCTCCGTCCGAGTCCCTCTTCGAGCCTTCCTCTTCGGCTCCTCGTGTTCCGCGTCTCCATCCTCTTCAGTTCCATCCGCCGACCTCTCCGCCTCCGCAGCCTTCTTCCTTTTCCCGCCCGTCGCCCGCTTGCTCGCTGCAGCCTTCCCCTGCTCAGCGCGCCCGGAAGCCTTCTCCCCATCCGGGACCTTGCCCGCCAGCTTCCCCAACGCCCGCACCATCCGCTGACTGCCCTTGTGCGCCCTCCGCCCGTCCGCCGGTCCCGCCGCGCCCGCCGCGCCGACGCCAACGCCGCCGTCGAAGAAGCGCGTGATGTTGCTCTGCGTCCCCTCCTTCTCCCGACGGTTCATGTCCCGAATGACGGGGACGAGGACCTCGTCCGTCCGGTCGGGGCCCCAGCCGATCGTGCTCATGAGGAACTTCCGCAGCGCGCCCAGGTCGGGCACGCCCCACTGGAACGGGCTCGGGTCCTTGTCCACCTCGGGCTCCAGGTAGGCCTGCTCAACGCGGGGATCGGGGAAGCCGGGGGGCAGGAAGAGCTTGGCCGCGTGCGTCTTGCGGAACTTGCGGCGGAAGGCGTTGTCCGCGTCGGCGGCGGCGGGTCGCTGACCGGATTGCACGTCCGCCCACCACCGGGCGAATTCGCGCAGGTCGCCGAACTCGCTGAGGATCTCGAGCGCGGTGACGGGTCCGATGCCCGGGAGACCCTCGGTGTAGTCGCTGCCCAGCAGCAGGGCGGCCTGGATGAGCTTGTGACGCGTCAGGGAGAAGGAGGACTCGAGGTCGGAAAGGAGGTAGCATTCGACGAATTTGGCCGCGTTGAACATGTTCTTGTACACGCGCGTTCCGCCGAAGAGGAAGCAATCGCTGTCGTCGGTGACGATGCCGTCGACCAAGCCTAGCTTGACCAGCTCAGCGCACTGCGCCTCAGCTTCCATGGGGGCAGTGACGTAAGGGAGACCGAAGAGTGCAAGGAGCTGTTGGCATTCCGTGATCATGGTCTGCGTTACCTCGTCGGCGTCCCGGCGGTCCTTTTTCTGTTGTGAGCGGAGTTGCTTGAGCTCGCGTTCATACTCGGCGATACCCTGGGCAGTGGTTGCTGGCGTAGACTCGTGGTTGTTGAGAGAGGATGCGAAACGTGCGTGTTCTTCAGCCTCGTCGGCGAGCTGTTGAAATAGTTGAGCATCCTCCGGATCGGAGTATAGCTCCTCATCGGAGTCAAGATCGATCAGCACTTGATCTTGGTTCGCAAGACCGCTAGCTGGCGCCGGAATCGTCTCATCCTCTTCATCGGGCAGGTTAGCTAGTTCCTCGTCCAGGGGTTCCGGCGAACGTTCTTTGGCTACCGCGGGCGACTTTGAACGTGCTATCGGCACATCTTCGAACTCGGGGGACACAGATTTTGCTGGAGCAGGCTCATTCACGTGAACGGGTGATTTTGGTCGCGCCATTGGTACGTCTTCGAACTCGGATTCGGACTCTGCAGGCGATGGCGTGGTCTGAATTATACCTCCCGCTGGTTCGAGCTGCTGTTGTCTAGCGGCAGCGACGGTGTTATCCTCATAATCGCTAGCCTCCCACTCCAAAAGTTCATCGTCCGAATCCTCGGTGAACGGGACATTATTAGGAGGAGAAGAGTTTGCCGTCTTTCCAGAAGCTTTCACTGCTTCAGCGGCATTCACCGCTTCTTCCACCGGCTTTGGGGGTTCCGCTCTCACTTTATCTGCCAGATCGCCTAAGCGGAGCTCATTGTCCACAGGCGCTACATCCTGTGCTTCGTCTTCGTCGGAAGACTCAATGCTGATGATCTCCTGGCTTTGGTTTGTTTGTGATGCTTCAAGGTCGATAACTTCATGTGTATGGTGACGACGTAAGGTCGGCTCATTGAATATGAAACTCTTTTCTTCCTGAATTCTTTTTTGTTCTTCTTTCTCACGCTGAGCCTTCTCTTGGGCCTTCCTCGCGCGGATCTCCGCTTCAATATCCCGCTCTCCAGCAAACCAAGGTGGAAGATCGGCCGGAGGCTTCTTCTTGTGATCGGTTAGATCCCTCTCAAATCCGCCAGACATGTCTTCTTCTGTCTGTTTCATTTTTTTCTTCCCGAGCAGGGAACTTCCCAGGTCAAGCTTCTCGAAGGGTAGAGGCCCATCAAAGCCCGGCGCATTACTCGACGTCTTAGACTTCTGTGGTGGTTGGATGGAAGGGGCTGGCAGAGCCTCCCTTGGCCCTTCTATCCGTCTTCTTGGTGGACTGGTCTTGCGTTTTGATATTCTTGACTCAGTCAATGCGGCTTGCAGGTCAACATCGTCGTCTTCAGTATCACTTGCCGTGAAGGGCTGCGGTTTAGCTGCGGCAGCTTTTGTGCTTCTGGCATTCGCCATCCGAGCGATAGCAAGGCCACTTCCGCCAGCGAAAGGTTTCGCTGCCTCCGCCTTCGACTGCAGGAATACCTCCTCAAACTCGTCTTCCTCCTCTTCGTCCGAAGGCTGTGATTGCTGAGGCTGCACGTTCTCAAGTGACATCTGGATTGCCCGTTGAAGGTCTTCCTCCTCCTCATCAACACGCTCTATTTGTTGGTCTTCAAAAAGCTCATCGATGTTGTCACCTGCTTTGTCGCCATCAGCTGCCTCGCCATCTTCCTGCTCGAGGAAAAGAGAATCCGGATCCTGTGCAACCGGTCTCGAAGGACGAGATTGTCGATTGAAGCCTTTCCTCGACGCATAAAAGGCTTGTCTACGTTTCACCAGCTCGTTTGCAGGATTACTGCGGTGAGAAGAGTCAGGCTTTGACTTCGGAAGACGATTGAGACCTTCAATAGGCACATCCTCGAACTCATCATCTTCCCATGAATCATCCTCATCCTCAGGCTTCGGTTCCTTCTCGTCAACATTGATAGGCTTGCTGCGCTGACCCTCATCCCTGCTAGTAACAACACCCAACGCCCATCCGCCTTCCACGCCATCGTTCTTGACCAAAACGTACTCGCGCCCCTTTTCACCTGCCACCCTTCCACCTACTCCAAATTGGTCTTCCACCATGCCGTTGAGATGCATCAGACGCTGAGTGAGCTCATTTCTCTCCTTAACGCGCTCAATTTGGAATTTCGAGAAGGCCATCCTGTCGGGAAACATAGTATCCAGTTGCTCCTTGGAGTAGCCCATCCTCAGTCTACTCCTAAGCCTCGCGGCGTTCAATATATTGTAACGATCGGAAGCGGGTAAGCTCTGGAAGAAGACGCTATCAAAGTCGATCTTCGAGAAATCGTAGACATTGATATCTTCTCCCGAGTCGAATTGCCTGGCATAGCTTTGCAGCTCTTCCAAGGACATGATCCTTGGGTCGTTTGGCCCGCTCATCTCCGCTAGCGAGACGTCCAAGTCAGGTAAGTGGTAGGCATCCGTCTTCCTGAACTTGCGAGTCTGTTGCCTCTCTTTTGGTGCCATGTGAACCTCCTCCGCGTATACCAACTCATCAGGAAGCTGTTCCTCCTCATCTTCCGCCCTCGGTTGCCGTCTTGCCTCCTTTCTCTTTCTCTCTTCCTCCTCAGCCCTCCTCTGCATCTGGAGCGCCAGTAGTTTCCCAGCGGTCCGTACCGCATCCTCCCTTCTACCCTCCCTCCGTTTCTTCCTTCCCGCGATTGTCTGCCTCTTCAGCGCCGGTGCCCCGCCATCGAACACAAACACCGGCTTGATCCCGAAGAACAGGAGCTTGCATATCCTTCGGAAGAAGCCCACCACATGGCTGTTCCGAAGCGCGTTCCCCTCCTTATCGCGCACCGCCTTCAGAAACTGGTATATCCAAATCGAGGCGTCGACCGCAAGCCGCTTCCGGTTCAGTGTTTCGATCTTGATCGGGCGCGCGGCGGGCTGCACGACGGTCCAGAGGCCGGTAACACCCATACTTGACTACCGAGCGCGACATCCATCGGCACTGAAAAGGTCAGAGGGTACGGAGAACAAGATCAGTGAGGCGGCGCGTTGGAGCTTTGGTAGTTGTCTCTGGGAGGCGAGTTGCTGACACCGCGCGCGCATCGCTTGCGGGATCGGATGACGACATGAGGTCGACGCTGATTGGGTGGCCTTCTCTGCAAGGCTCCTTTGATGCATGCCGAGCGAACAACATACAGTAACATGGGCTATTCGATCCATAACATACAATATTGCCCGGAACGCGTGAAATGATGCTAGAATTTATGTTTGTAATGGCCTTTGCTTCGCTTTACTCCCGACAGGCGTAAGCTTTGGCGATTCCTTAAGTGCGAATATATTCATTATATTTATCCCACCTATATATACAAAGTAAGAGGGATTGCAAGCCAACACAGAATCTAACCAGGCAATAAGTATCAAGGATAGGGTGCCATACTCTCAGAGTATTTCTTGAGGCTGTTCCATATAGTTGTCGATAAAGAGGCCCGCTCACTACTAATTTAAGATATGCAAAACGAGCAGAGTATCTGGGTAACCTGATGTCCTAAGTTTTCTTTCAGTGTATGAGCCAGGCAACTTGGATTTTAGGAAATGGGAACCCGTGTTGATTAATATTAAAGACCTCATCCCTTCCGAGGTAAGCAGACGAGTGGATTCAAAGCATCTCGCCGGTAAATGCTTCAGCTCGATCTATGTTTAACTAATATTGTTTATCCCACGTTTACCAATCCTCACTAAGGTGCTTTTGATGCTGCGGTAACTAGTGTTAAGGCTGCAATAAACATGGACACAGGCATATGTCACTGCTGGATGGGCCAATATGTAATGGTACTGTGACAGACCCGGGTATTGACAGCTTAGAAATAAGTTAAGAGCCGCATCCTCATATGGAGAGATAGCCTCGGATCTAGTGGTACGTACATTGGCACCAGATACGAGAGAAATGTGGGCGGGATGTACTTGACATCCATGAAGAATGATGTTATATCAATCACTTAAGGCTAGGCTTACTATTATGGTACGAACTGCACGCCCCCTCCATTCGATCAATTTCCAGAACTCCATACGCATAGATGCGCCGTAGTACCTCAAGGCATGGCAAGGACAATCCACTCAGTCGGCCAAAGAGTAGAAGAAGAGAAGCAGTTAGCGGGCAATTTTTACCATCCCTTATACCCTCCTCTGCAGTCCCTCTTACTCGTCGACACTTTCATAGCTGCTCTCCGACGCCTCAGTCACGGGGACTTCGTACTCATCGATCTCTTCCTCTTCCGACACGGGGACTTCGTACTCATCGATCTCTTCTTCCCCCGCCTCACTCTGATACTCTTCCTGCGAATCACCAATCTCCAGACCTTTGTCCTCAACCTGCACATACTCACTTTGCGAGTCCTCATCAGTATCCGCCGGTAACGAATGCAGCCTCTTCCTCTTCAGGCCGGTTGATCCCGAGGCCTTCTCCTTGCCCTTCCTGCTACTGGACAGCGCCACGCCAGGCGCAGTGAAGGGAGACTGTGAAGTATCCCTCGACGATGTCTCGGACGGCTTATTCTCTCCAAGCGTAGCCGCAAGCCCGGTGCTTCCCTTCACCCGCGTCAACTTCCTCTTTGATTTAACAGACACTACCTTGCCGCCAGCGCCTTTGCTCTTCGAATTCGTGTAGCCCTTCTCCCAAAAATCCTTGGTTTGCTCGGGTGGGTAGCCGTAGTTGAAGAACAGCTCCTCGCCAGCTTTGATGTCACGCTTCGCAAACATGCCAATGCGCGTCACAGTGTTGCAGAGCA
The DNA here is from genome assembly GCA_019775845.1 of Myrmaecium sp. VS I D KN 1. Lineage (NCBI taxonomy): Eukaryota > Fungi > Ascomycota > Dothideomycetes > Valsariales > Valsariaceae > Myrmaecium > Myrmaecium sp. VS I D KN 1. Next base: position 982,043 of record JADQAV010000002.1, on the reverse strand, counting down.
TCGTCTTTGGATAGCAGTTCAGCGTGTGTTTCTCGTTGGAGTGGTTGATAAACCGGAACTTATTCCCGGCGCGTGTGCTGTCGACATCTTGTTCTATAATAGCGAGTTAGGGCTTGAGAGCACGCACACCGGTGTTATCTGCTACGCCTATGGCTTACCTGAATTGAGCGTGAACAGATAACACGTCTTCAGATGCTGGTAGATGGCTCCGCGTCGAGCGGTTTCATTCGAAGTAACCAGCTCTCCCTTGTATTCGCCAAGATACTCGTCAGCCTTAACTGCCTCGCCCATAAAGAGGCCGAAGCCTTGAACTTCAGAGTGTCCCATCAGCGTTCGTTTAGGGAGGTTACGTTGTATGGAGACGTTTCCGCAGCACTTCTTGACCACCTCCTCGTTATATCGGTTGACAGGGTCGAGGACCTCCGCTGCGCCGCAGGTAGCACATAAGTCTGAATCGCACTCGCGGTTCAACTTGAAACACTCGCAGTTCTTACTCTGCCAACAAGCTTTGCCACGCTTAGCGCAGGTACACCCGCGGAACCTCCGAATGCAATTCGGTGGGCATGCGCAGGTCTTCTCACACTGTACCTTGTCAATGAAGCATTGGCACTGCGCTTCTTCACAGCTACCTTCATGGCTGCAAGGATAAAAAGGTTGTCTTTTTTCCAGAATCCAGGTTTTGGAGTGGCTGTGCCACCAGTTAGAGCTCCTCCTTGGTTGTGATGTCCCTGCCCGTATGACCGCTTCACCGTGCTCTCTAGGTTGGACAACGACATGCTTCTTCAGATTATTGATCTTCTCTTCGTCGGACTCAGCCCCGAAAAGGCGATCTTCTTCGCTATCGTATGTAACTGGAATGTCGACACGCTCTCTGAGTTCACCGTGGTACGGACAGTCATGTCTAGCTTCTTTAGTATCCCAGTCCAGCTTGTAGCCTAGGGTTGAACTTACATGTGACACACACGACATGCACGACTCCGGAACTCGAAGTCTTTCTCATCCGGTCCAAGTGCTGATGCCGGCAAATCTGACCACATAACCTTCGTGTCCTCAGTCTGTTTTGCTAAGTGCCACAGACTGAAACCGCAAACTTCGAGGAACGCTGCGCACGCCAGACCTGCTGATACAAGCGCCGTATCCGAAGACTCGGGAAGACGCATCAATACCGTACGCCACTTTCGAGTGTTTCTATTGAAATCTTCCTGGCAGTATTCCTCTCGCTCCCTCCACACTTGCATCGTCTCGGCCGGTAGGTTCAACTTTCCCTTCAGTTTAAGGTCTGGAATCAGGAGGTACCGCAGGACATCTGCCCATGTACACTTGATCTCATCTATGAAACTATCCATGTATGATCTTAGTGCTGTGCACTGTTGCACATGCAGAATCCGACGAGGCTTCTGCTCATTGATGATCAAGAAGCGTTCGTTCAGCTCCACCCAGAGAGGCTCTTTGCTCTTGTCATTGTTTTGATCTTCGTCGAAGTACGGCCAGTATAGCAGTTTGTTGTCATTTTCAGCGAGAACGTTGTTCTTCAAACTGAGGTAGTCTGTATAAGGTGGCACATCGACCACTTCAGACTTATAGGGCGTCACTGGCACGTTGAGAACCGATTTGATCCCCTTGTTGGACCTGTCGAGGAAGACTTCCTGGCTCAACTTGCCCAAGGATTTACCATTGCCCCTGGACCTGCTCACAACCTGAATCGTCTCCATATCGGCGAACGGCGATCTCTCCTGTACCAGCTCTGCCGGCAGGAAATGCTTCCCACTGACGAGATTTTCTTTACGCTGAGGTCTTCCATCTGCTTGGCCGCGCTCATAGCATCGTCTTGTACGAGGCAGTAAATGCTACAATTCCTAGGTTAGTCACTACGATAGTTGTAGCTGTAAATGTCCATTTTACCTTCATTAGATATTCATGATCATTCCGCATTTCCTTCACATATTTCCTAAGGATCGCTTCAACACCTGGAAGTGATAGCAACTGCGATGGCACGTTTCTACCATGGCCTGGTTTCACCCGTGCAGGTCCTAGACAGTGTTAGTATATTTCTGACTTAGTGCCTCGTTTTCATGGACTCTTAAGACCAACTTTCTGATTGCACATCCTCGTGGTCGCTCAGTTGAGTATGCGTAGCCTCAGCATATGCGGTCTGCCACTGCTGGCTCGTAGGACTAGGCCCAGCTACGGCCTCTGTAGGTTCAAGAAGCCTATGGTTGCTAGGCTTCCTCCCGGATATTGGCTTGGCACTGATGGAGGGCGTGTTTGGTACGTTAAAGTTCAGAGATCCCAGTTTCGAACGGCTTCGAGGAGCACTTCCCCCTGAGAAAGGGTTGCCGATCTTTGGAGGTGACTTCGTGACGTCGAGGCCTTGCGGCGTGGCCGACGTTGGTTGTGCCGGTGCCGTTCTCATAGGGGCACTTTGTCGTGCTAGGGGTGTAGTATGCTGAGATTTGTCAGGACGCGCCTTATGATGTGAAGTCGAGAGCGACTCTCTAGAACCATGACCATATATTGAACGCGCGCTCTTCTTCAACAAGATTGGTTGTTTCTGGCCAGGCTTTGTGGTTGTTCGATCGCCAGTTCGATTCTCGGACGCCGTGGAATCCTTGCTCTTTCTGGGGCCCATCTCTGCTCCCGACATTTCGTGACCGGCTGACCGGTCAACACTCGCATCAGCCTCAACAGTCTTCGAGTGGCTTTTTTTAAGTTCCGTGTCTTTCCTCAGTGCTGTTTTGTTGTCGGGGTATGTTTGCGGCGTGTTTAGATCCAGGGTCCGTGTTTCGCGAAACACAGGTAGGCTACTAGCCCGTCGGTTTTGGGCTCTCCGCACGACGGGATCTACCTCTCCCGTTCCACTCTGCGCCGGAGGTTCATCAGGTTCTATACAGCCGTGGTCTTGGTGGTTTGGCGACGTGCACGTCTTGGGAAGCTTGTTGTCAATGTTTGCTGTTAAGTCACCGCTAGTCTTTCCAATCGATGTGGGTGGTAGCGGTGCGACATAAGAAGGACCGTCTTGAACAACAGCTCCTGTTTTGGAAGCCGAAAGTATTTGTGATGAATTAGGTGCTTCGCGGAAGGCAATGCCACCATGTTCTGCACCTGAGCCTGGCTCACCCATGACATTCCTCATATCCGTCTCCTTTTGTAGAGCTGTCTCAACGGGCTCAGGGGGTTCAGGTGTCGTAAGGTCAACATAGTTTGCGGAATTTGAGGCTGATGCTGCTACAACATTTGTATCTTGTTCTTCAGGTTCAGAATCAATGATAACCACTGGGTCGTTGAAGCCCCCAGAAACCTGCTCCCTTTTGAAGTTGGTCATATTCGTGTGGGTCACGCTCGATGCAAATGGTATAATTGGAAAAGAAGCAATGATAACCGTAAAGTCATGCTTAGTTCCAACGTAGGGACAGGATGGCTATGACAGAAGATGTGACATTTGACGAGGCGTAGCTGACATGCAGCAAACATGTGAGTGCTATCAAAGGTGCGGCTAACCGCCCAGCCAGCCGGGGGCTGAAGGTCGCCTATCAGAAGCAGAGCTACTTCAAGCACCAGCTCGCTATTGAGGTGAAAAACGAGAGAAGTTCAGAAGATCTTGCAGAAATGAAAGAGAATATTACCACCCCTCATGTTTCCAACATCAGCTATACTCGCTAGTATTACCTTCCAGCTCACGCAGGATACCTGCCAGTGTATCACGAGGGTACTATCAAATTGACCCAAGCCGCATTCTGAGGGCTGGATTATGCAGAAAGGGGGACATTACTAGGGAAAGACAGTATCCGGTACGTTCATACTACATGCCCAGACACGCTGGCGTACTACATGCCCAGACACGCTGGCGTGAACAGGCACCATATCCAAGCGCATAGACGCACCTCCCCATCGGTTGTTGTTCAGACTGTCAACGCGAAGTACCCATTACGAAGGACGCTGGCACATAGGTAGGCAAGTGTTCGAAAAAGGGAGCCAAGTTCATTTCAGGGGTTCTATAAGTGATTCAGTCGCATATCCGTGAGCCAACCGGAACACCCCTCGTTGCCTAGTTTTCGACATGGATAACCCCATGCACCGGAGAAAGTGAGTAAAAAGGAGGCAGAACAACCCTCTGAACGACCTTCGTCGGGATCATTGGTCGTCATTGAAAGTTTTGATTCCGCCTATGCTACATGCACCCATTTTGGTAGCTTATGCCCAGAGATCCCGTGAACAACATTAACCCAAGACACCCGCTTAGAACTTGTTGAACTGCTTGACGGCCTTGCCAGTCCGGGGGAGAACGCGGAGGACGTTGAAACGGACCTATGACAATAGTTAGAAAACTGGAAAAATGTTGCTACTCGTGCGCCAAGCCACGGCGCGCATCAATGACAGATCGATCGCGTCCCAATGGTGTGCGCTCCAGGGTAGCACGTACAGTCTTGCTCAAAGGCCTGCACTGGCCAACGGTAACCTGGTCACCCTCCTCGACACGGAAAGCGGGAGAAACGTGGGCGGCCAAGTTCTTGTGCCTCTTCTCGTAACGGGAGTACTTGGGGACGTAGTGAAGGTACTCGCGGCGGATGATGAGGGTACGGTGCATCTTGGTGGACACAACGGTGCCGGTGAGGATACGGCCACGGATGGAAACAAGACCAGTGAAGGGGCACTTCTTGTCTACTCAAAAATTAGTCTTTGGCAACCAGAACCAGCTTGGAGCGTGGCTGCTTGGGATTCCGAGTCCGGGAACTCGTAGAGATGGCTGGGACAGAATGGGCGGCACCAGCAGCGGCCGTCCTCGAATCTGACCCAGCCATCCCATACCGTCTCGTCGACCCTCGCAGTCGCTGGAAGACCACCATACCAATGTAGTGACCCTCAATGGCGGTCTTGGGAGTCCTGAATCCAAGACCGACGTCCTTGTACCATCTCCTGCCGCCCTTGCCGACACGCTTGCTCTTGCCGCTCTGGACCTTGGAGTTGAGGAAGATGTGAGGCTGCTTCTGGAAAGCGCGCTCGCTCTGGACGGTAAGCTCGGTCGCCATTGTGGATGAAGGGGGCGATCGGTGAAGTTGTCGACGGGTTGGGCGGTGGTATCGTCGGTCGGAGGTTGGTCGATAAATTCAGGTCGAGTGTGCCGTCCTGACCAAGACACAAAATTGCGATGCGAGTGGTGCGTGCACGGCCCACCCGGACTCGCTTCGCTTACGGTTTGAGGATAGCGTGCTTGGGGTTCGGGCGCCTGACCGCCGAGGCATCAACAGCCTGTTTCGGCTTAGCCCGTCATCTGCATTGGCAGGTTCGCGACCCTGGGCCTTGTTTACTTGGGGGGGAACATCAAAACATCAACGGGTCCAGGAAGTCAATACTGTACCACCATATCAAAGGACCCGCCGTCCGATGACCACTCTTACCGCCACGCAGCCAGCAACACCACAACATGGCTGAGTTCGATAAAGAGAACATCGCCGACGGACTCCTCGTAGAGCCTCGCGGCACCAAGGCCGCAGCACCCTCGCCCAAGAAATCCACATCCAAGAAGTCGCGCAGCAAAAGCATCGGCCCCGGTGGCCTCGAAGAAGTACCCCTAAAAGAAGCTGCCTCGGCTGGGAACCGCAGGAAGGTACGGGCTTGCGCTCGCTCTCAGATCTGCAGAGTCTATGTACTGATGACATACAGTCTGCATTTCCGGTGGTGAAATCCATCTTATCAACTAATGAAGAAGATGTCAAGGCTCGACGAGAAGCGCGCCGCAAATCACTAGGTAACCCTTGCGAGTGTAGAATAATGTATAGTCTCTGACTCCATGGTATAGCAAACCGACGCGTCTCCTTCGCCCCCGAAGCTACTCTACACACTTGGGATGTCATTGAGTACATGCGGGATGCGACGACCTCATCCGCTTCGTCCGAATCGACAAGGAGAGCATCATCAGTCTCCCAGTCCTCTAGCGTTCAGTCTCCTAGGTCCGATGTTGCTAGTTCAGATCCCGCCGAGCCGCCATCGACTCCCCCGGAGCATGTTGAAGAATCAAAGTCTCAGCCAGGGTCGTCCCCTGCCAACCAGTGCGATATCCGCCAAATCAAGAAGCGCAGAAGCTCCGGAATCCCACCTATGAACTTCAACAATCCCGACGATGACTTTTCTTCAAGCCCGATCAGCGGCAATAGCTCAACAGACGGGAGCGACGACGCTGAAGGAGGATCTGATGGCGAAGACGGGGGAAGCACTATGATGAGTATCGATGCGGAGAATGATACCCAGCGTACCTCAGCCTCCGTGCAATCGGTCAACTCCAGTGGTTCTAGTGCGCGCTTGGACGACGCTCTTCGTCTGGCCTCTAGGCAAGCTGGTACACAACGATTCGACTTCGACGAGGATGGAGACATGTCAATGGAGATGGCCGATGACGAGGTTACTGCTGCATTCAAACCATTCCTGCAGAAGTCGGCTCAGCCGCTGCGGGGCGCTGAAGAGAACCCTTTCTTCTCAGCCAATGAGCCAAATTCCCCTGCGACAACGGTCGATGACGATATGAGCATGGATGTAACCCGCGCCCTCGGTGGTATTGTTCGGGCACAGGAGAACGGCAGCCCCTTGGTAGAAGATGAGACCATGGAGTTTACGACTGCGCTCGGTAACATTCGTGAGAATGGGCCCAAAGCATCGCAGAATCGGCGAGCAAGTCTTAAGCGACGACGGTCCGCCGTGGATATTGAACAATCTGCACATACTCAAGGAAGCCCGGCAAAGAGGCGTCAGAGTGTCCGCAGGCGACGATCATCTGTCGAGGACTCTTCCGCTATTGGAGAAGAGACCATGGACCTGACAACAGCAGTGGGAGGAATCAAGGAGAAGGCCTTCCAGCAGGAGAACCGCAGCGCCAGTGTCGACACCTCTTTTGGTGAAGAGACAATGGAGTTCACCATGGCTATGGGCGGGATCAGGGATCTAGATGCTGAGAAAGGCCATCTCGACCCTGATGTAGAGGATGATGAAGGACTGGACGCGAACGAAGATCTTTCCATGGAGTTTACGAATGTCTTTGGTGGGATCAAGCGCTCCGCAGTGTTCCAACCATCCGACAACGCTGCTACTCCTGTCAAGATTCCGAGTCCCCCCTCCCGTGATGCCGATCGCCATACGATTATAGTGCCGAGTCCTGAGAAGCCGGCTCCGACACAGGAACGGACCGAGAGCATTTCCCAAAGCAGGACGCCACCGAAACCGCTTCGACGATCTTCGCGCCGTAGTCTGGTGCCAGCGACCCCCGAGGCACAGACTTCCCCTGCAAAGTCTGCAAAGTCAGCGGCTGAGCCTTCGCCTCTGCCACTACACAATGCTCGATCTAAGGATGAATTCAAGATTGCGACCCCTCAGACCACTACGCCAAAGGACGAGCCCGGTCCCTCGACACCTGTGGCAAAGCCGGATCTTGATGTTGTGCAAGACACCCCTGAGAGAGTAACTGAGAAACATCAGCAGACAGAGCAGTCTGATAGTGGATCTGTCACGGCTTCGCAGCTTGAGGCTCCCGTCTTCAAGAGTTCCTCGGCATTGGCAGATTCCATCAAGTTGCTATCCACTCCAAGAAAACAGGTTCCGAAGTCGCCAATGAAGCGCGCCGTAGTTTCGACACCAAAAGAAGCTACTCTCAAAATTATCACCCCCCAAGTCTCATCGCCGAAGGCCACGACACCAAAGCAAAGTCCCACTCCCCGGAGGAAGTCGCCGAGGAAGAGTTTGAGCCCGAAGAAGAGTGTTCGAATCGCCGGAAGCCCTCTCAAGCAGGTGGAGAATGCAGACGACGTGCAGGAAGAGCTGGAGGAGGATCAGCCGGAGGTTGAGCAGATTGAGCTTCGAGATTTCCTCAACCTTACCGGCATCCGGTTCATGGACATTTCGACGACCAAACGCCGACATACTGTTGCTCCCTCTCTAGACCAGCGTAGGTCACTTGATAGCCTAGCTACCGATGACAGCTTCGAAAACTGTGTGGTCGCTGCCGCATGTGTTGTTCCAGAGTATAGCATGTACAGGCATGCGTGCCGCGAGCTCAAGAGTTACATCGCGGGAGGCAAGGATGCCGTCCTTCAGATTGAGGAAGAGGTGCGGGAGGAGAACCCTGCCCTGTTCAGTGAATACCTGGCCGCACCGCCAGACCAACGCCACGTGATGGATAACCAATTCAAGAACCTAAAGACCCATGCTCGCTTGAAGAGCAAGGAGCTATGGTATGGGTGGCGCAGCACTCTCCTTGACAATTTGAAAACTGCATTGCTAGAGACGGGAGAGGAATTCAACCTTGATGAGGCAGATCTAGCGAAGCAAGAAAAGAAGCTCGACGCCGCTCTTCCAGAGCTTATCGTCCGCCACGAGTCTCTTTCCGCTGAAGCCAAACAACTCCAGCAGCGCGCAGATGAGCTTTCCAGCTGCGACCGTGAGGAGCTCGAAGCCGCCCGTGACCGCCTCATCTCCGTAGACAGCGAGATCGAAGAGAAGAAGCGGCTCATCGAGTCACTTGAGAAGGAGCTTCAGCAGAAGGAATCTGCAATTACCGCCACCCAAGAGCGCAAGATCACCTGCGCTAAGCAGATCAAAGCCGCCGAGCAGATCCGCGAAGAGTGTCGTGGGTGGAGTGTGAGCGAAGTCAACACTCTGCAAGGTAAGCCACCGGTGGACATGATCTCAGGGCGCAGAAAATAAAAAGCTAACTTTATCCACAGACAAGGTCGATGCGCTAGAACGCACCTATGGATGGAGCATCACGTCCGCCTCTCAGACATCTGCCACGCTCACCATGACATACCTTTCCGACCTCGAGCTTTACTTCCATCCCGCTTCCTTCGGCACCGGGAGCTCGACCCAGCAGAACTCCCGCATCTCGCTCATGTACATCGGCGACGTGGCGATTCCTCACCCCCGGCCGTTGACGACGACCAAGCGATTCTTCCTGCAGCTGCTGCGGGCGCACCTGCAATGCATGCCGCAGGCCACGACGTCGGTGCGGGAGCTCTTGGGCACCGTCGGACGGACGTGGGACAAGGCGAAGGCGGTTGCTGAAGGCGTGCGACGGCTCAACCTCGAGTACATCACCGTCGAGTCCATCGTTGGGGACGAGAGCATGTGCATCTCGTCCGTGCTGTTGCTACCGACATTGAGCACGAAAGTCAAGGTTTACTTTGACATTGGAGCGTCGGTGACGGGCGAGAAGGATGGGGTGAACGTGGATGTTGGGGTGCGGGCGGAGGTGTTGTATGGAGAACAACTGAAGGAGGATCGGATGGGGAAGTTCTTGATGGAGAATGTGGGCAGGGGCGTGAGGCCGGCGAAGGAGATGGGGGTTTGGAGCGATGCGGTTGGTGAGTTGAAGAAGAGGCTGATTGCGAGGGGGAAGAAGGAGAAGGTTTGAGAGAGGGATGTTGGGAGGAGAAGGGGAGTGCGTTGATGATACCACCATCTTTCTTGACGAGGTTTACGAGGCGTTTTTGTTTCCTCTGTAATTGGTGAGGGGTGTGTGACTTTCAGGCGGTCTACTCTTCTGTTTATCTGGAGTGTGCTAGCGGTACTTGGGATTGGGTCTACTTCATTCCTTGGGTGTGGTCAATATAGTATTTACTATTGCATTTTGCAACCTTATCGATGGATCATTCGTTTTTGTCCGGTTGTTGACATATTAATGGTATTCGTGTGCAATACGTACCAAGTATTACACTTTCCACTCATTTATATCTAACTGAGGGATTTTGACTCAGCATTCGGAGGTTTACTCGATCTGAGTATAGTTGTTGGCGTTTACAGAGTTGATAAAGTATTTGAAATAGCACACACTATAAATTATCAAATCAAAAGGGAAACAAGTTAGGACTTCGGTAGTGAAGGAGGCAATATGAACGGGTTGACCAATCTAGAAATGACAGCTTTTTTATAATGATATAAGTGACTGCTAAGATGTACCAGCTTCTGGTTTTCGATACGATGGCATTTACTATGTACTATTTAGTAGATTGTCACAAGCAACCAGGTCAGGCATGCAAGGCTGAAAGCGGAACCCAAGACCCTGAACCCTCGGATTTTCCGTCCGCAAGGGCATCCGCGCCGCCGCTATCGATAAGGACTTGAACCTTGTTCGACCTTCGGAAAACATCATTGTCAATCGCTCTTCACGCAACCACGTCGAGAACAATCGGCCCCCCGGCGGAGTAGAGAGCAAATCAAACATGTCTCTGTTCGGCGGTGACCCGCTCCCTCCACCACCGCCACCACCGGCATCATCCCCGCCTCCGCAAGGCGCGTCGACTTCACCTCCGCAACCACAACACCGAGGGCATTCCTCCCTCTTCGGCGGACAGCAGCAGCAGAATGACCCTCCAACCTCTGACCACGATACCCCCCTGCCCGACATCGACCGAGCCGCCGACGCCGACGGAGAAGCTTCCTCCTTCCCCCCGCCCACCTCACCCATCATCCCAGCAACCGGCAGCAACCAGCACTCCTCCATTCTCAAGCACGAAGCCCAATGGGCGAGGCTACGCCACCGCGCAGACCACACCAATGGGGCGGAACACGACGACGACGAGGACTACAATGAGGAAGAAGAAGAAGAAGAGGAGGAGGAGGACGTCCGACCGAACCGGTTCCCCGGCTCCTCGCGGGCGTGGCAGCACCACACGGAAGCCGAGCGCGCGCTCGCCCAGGCGCTCGATCGCGAGCGGGCGGCGGATCTGGGCGCGCACCTGTACGCGGCGCACGCGCTGAAGGCGCGGTTGCGGCGGCCGCAGCCAACAGGGGATGGGGACGCGACGACAACGACGATGTGGCGGAGCAAGAACCGGTGGGTGGACCCGCAGGAGCGGGGGGGGTGGGTGCCGCCGCGGGTGTGGACGGCGTGGCCGGTCGAGCCGGAGCTCGTGCCGCGGGTGGAGAGTGAGGGTTGGTGGAGGCGCTGGGTGGGGGATGGGGAGGAGGCGTACACGGTGGGGACGGCGAGGGCGGTGAGGAGGCCCGGGGAAGAGTTGGGGGAGGAGGTGTTGGCGTTGGTGTTGCGGAAGGCGAAGGAGCGGTGGTGGGCCAGGGAGTGGGAGGATGTGAACGCGGAGGGGGAGGAGGTGGCAGAGGACCGGGAAGTGGGGAGGGAGGCGAAAAGGCGGAAGAAGGACACAGGCGTGAAGGCCGAAGATGAGAGTCGCGGGGATGGCGGAAGGAGGTCAACGAGGAGTCGGAGCAGGGTCAGTGAAGGGACGAGTGAATACGAAGATGCGATGGAAGAGGTGTATCCTGCAGACGGCCTTCCCAATGCGGGCGTCTCGAGAGGGATCAGGCAGTCCAGTGGGGACGAGAGCGGAAGCGATTACGAAGAGACGCAGAGACGGGAGCAACGACAAATGAAAAGACGACGACAGAGCAGAAGCAAATCCCGCTCACGAAGCCGGGCAACTTCAGCAGCCTTTTCCACCCGAGATCATTCGCGAACACCCTCACTACCACGGTCCTCTCCTCCGCTACTACCACCTAAGAAGGGCTCGCTCCAAGAAGACGAGCCTCTGCAGAATAATGGTCGCCCGGACATCCTCGCCGACGACGACGAGGCCCGGCGCCTGCTGCAGCCCAGCATCAACAGCCTACTGGCCAAGTTCGACACCCTCCTCCTAGCCCTCGATCGCTCGAGGAACAACCACTTCTCTCCGAGCCCCGAACCCCACAGCGACGCGGAAGGCGGCAGACGGGGCCGGAGCCGATCGGGTTCGGGACCGCCACGGTCCCGGTCCGGATCCCGATCGAAAGGAGAAGAAGCACAGGGTCGGTCGGCGGTTACAGAGAAGAAGCGAAGAGGTCGGCCGAGGAAGTACGTCCCTGTCCCCGCGGCGGACTCGGCGCCGCAGGAGGAAGAAGGGCAGATGCAGGAGGTAGATGGGCCTTCGGCGGCATCGCCGACCAAGAAGAAAAGAGGGCGGCCGAGTGTGTATCCCAAACCTTTGCCGGGGGAGAGCTACTACCTCATGCGCAAACGGCTTGCTGCTGCTGCGAACGGGGATGCGGAGGAAGGTGGAGGAGAAGGGGAAAACCATGCGGCGAGCGACCACGAGCGCGGAGGAGAGCAACACGAGGAAGTGACAGCGCCGGACTCACCCACCAGATCCGACCGCGGCCGGCGCAGTCGCAGTCGCAGTCGCAGGAGCAGTCGAAGTCGCAGCCACAGCCGCGCCAGTTCCGTAGCCTCCTCTGCATCGGGCGCAAGCTCCGAACATCCTCATCATCATCACCGCCGCCGCCACCACGGCCGCACGGGCCTGCGGGACTGGAGCGAGGTGCTCGGGGTCGCAGCGATGGTCGGGTGGGATCCGGCGGCGGTGAGGCGGGCGGCGGCACGGTGCGCGACGCTGTTCGGCGAGGGGATGGAGTGGCGGACGTTTGGCGCGGATGGGGGACGGGAGGATGAGGTGGTGGAGCGGGTGTTGCCCCGACGCGCCCGGAGTGAGGCGGAAGTGGAGGGAGACGGAGCGGAAGACGAAGAAGAAGAAGAAGCGGAGGAGGAAGCGGAGGAGGAAGCGGAGGAGGAAGCGGAACGACCGTTCTTTGACCCGAACGGGCTGCACTGCCCGCACCGGGACTGTCGGGCGCACGCGAAGACGTTCCGGCTGCCGTACCAGGTCGTCAAGCACGTCCGACGCGTACATGGCTACGACCCGCGCGGGCAGGTTCGAGAGCGGGCGGAGCGGATCGAGGCTGGCGTTCATGCGATCGGCTGGCTGGAGCCTGTCGTTGGTATGCCGGCTGTGAGGGGAGCGGATCGGAAGAAGAGGAGGAGGCCGAAGGGGAAGGATGGGTGGAGTGGGGAGCGTGGGAGTGAGAGTGAGAGTGAATAGGGGGTGGTCGTCCCTATATCTCTCATTCTTGCTACGTATGTATTTGTTAACACTACGGTCACCAAGGTGTCTATACCTACTTACTTTACCAGCTTTTCCCTGGGTACCAAGGTTGCTGATGTTTCCTTCTGCATTGGTGAGCAACGACTGGAATCCGAACCTCCTTCCCTCTCCTCCGGCAGCTCCTCCCTCAGACTACTGCGACGTCACGCCGCTGTCGAACAGTTCTGCTCTACTAGGTATCTCTCACAAACTCACCATCACAGCCTCCCGTCTGAGGCCGGCCCTCTTCAATCTCCCATCCGCCATTCATCCGTCTCAGTATTTCAGTCGTTACCCCAAACGGAAGAAGCGTATCTGCATCAATCGGACACTATAATCACACTCTACACTCATTCAGCATCTGCCTCTGCGCCTCATCCTCCATACCACCTTTCATTCCTACATATCTTCAGATCCTACACCATTTCCCACTATGCTGTTCACCATCCCCTTCCGAAGAGGCCCAAAGCTGGCATCCACCGCTCTCCCCGGCGTCGCCGAACCGTACCCTCTCATCGAATCCCCCAGCCCGGGCCCGCTCGTCCTCCCCGCCGGGCGCGGCCGCCGCTCGCCGTCCCCCATGGCCCGGATCGACGTGTCGGAGCGGGCGCTGGAGCGGTTCTTCCAGCCGGCCGAGGAGGAGGTGAAGCGGATCCAGCGGATGCACCCGTGCAAGTTCGTCGTCCTGCTGTGCGGCGCCGCCGTGCTCGCCTGCTCCGGCGCCCTGTTCCTCGGCATCGTCTTCCCGCTCCTGCGCCACGTGTTCCACCACGTGCGGGAACGGCACCATCGCCATCAGTACCTTCATCATCTGCACCACCCGCCTTTGACCGTACGGCCGCAACAGCGTGTTTGGATGCAGGTCGACCGCAGATGCGACGGTTGGGCGGCGCGGTTGGAGAGCGTGGATGCAGCGGTGGTGACTGCGCCTGGGCTGCAGAGTACCAATGTCGTCAAAGATGCAACCACCCTCCCGACTCCCATCATCACGCCACGCCTTGCCGACAGGCAGCCGCTGCATGATGCGCTACCCGTTTCGACACCGGAACTTGTGACGATCCCAAGCTCAGAAGGCACCCTGACGACGTCAACCGCGCTCGACCCTCTCCTGGCCCGAGATTCCTCCTCGGAAGCACCACTCGAGCTCCGACAACCTTTTTCACCCTCTACGGCGCCATCGCCCACACCCCGCCTCCCTCCAGCCCTTCCCCAAGGCACCTCCAATCAAGGAAGATGCTCAACCCACGCACCCCCCTACGGATGCGCCATCGCTGCACCCGCTCAAGTCTCCGAGAGCGTTCGGCCGATGCCCCTCGACGTGGTCGTGCTGGTGACCTGCCTCTCGCTCGTCAGCGGGCTCATCGTGCTGCTCTGGGAAGGGCACCGCATCGCCGCGGCCTGGCAGCGCCTCCGGATTAGCACGTACCGGAGGGCTCGCAGCGGTAACAGGAGGATGGCAACGGGGGCCATGCGCCGGCTGGTGCTCGGGGCCTGGGCGTTGTCCGCGGTATCGCGACCGACGGTGGTGGGCGCGATGCTGACGCTGCCGTTGGAGCGGAGAACGGGGTCGGTGCAGATGCTCGGAGACGCTACTGCGTTGAGATCTGGTTTCAGCTTCACGACGAATATGGCGATTGCGTCGTCGGAGAATACGGAATCTCGGCTGAGCGCAGGAGAGAAAAGAGGTGTGATTGTGGGGTTTGATTGGAAAGAGCTTGTCAGCAGCGATGGAAATGACGAGAAGTTCGAGAAGAAAGCGGATTGGATTGAAGAGTCGGAGCAGCAGGTGCTGTATGAAGATGACGACAGAAAGGAGAAAGAGAAGCGCGAGATCCGAATAACCCGAACGCCATCCGCAGCGTGGACATCTACGCCCGAAACCCCCGCCTCCATCATAGCAGCTCGGCGAACGCGGCGAGCCATCGTACCCGCAGAAACCGTCCTCGCACCTATTGTGTCCTCTCACGCGGTCCTCCCATCCTTATCCTCATCCTCGTTCTCCCTTTCCACCACGCTCGCAACCATAACCACAACCACCAGCACACCCGCATCCCTCATCACTTCCGCCCCCACACACCCCACCGAAGCCGCAGCGCAGCACCTTGCCCTTCATCACCACGACAACAACGACGACGACATTGAACGTCGACCTCAAGAGTTCCACGGCCTGCCCTGCATCCCGCTGCGGCCGGGGGGCACATGCGTGCGTTACCGGGCCGACCAGCAGCTGCCGCCCGGCAGCAGCGCCTGGCGGGGTCTGCAGTACGTCTTGGGCCTGCGGGCCGACGACGTGGTGACGTTGAGGGGGACGAGGGTGGTGGGGACGGCGGTGGTGGTGGTGGTGTCGTCGGCGACGAGGGGGTCGGGGTGAGGGTTGTGTTGTCGGTTTTGCTCTTGTGCTCTCATTTTTTCTTCCTCTTCTTCTTGTTTCCTATTGTACGTACTCTTGGCTCGAGACCTTTGGTTCTCCTATTTATTGATCTGTTATTTTTCTTCTTTCTCTCACTTTCATTTTTGGCCTGTTGGCTTGTGAGCTTCGTGAGTACCATTACGATGGACTCCTCCCGTGAGTCAGTCACCTTCTTAAGGTAGAACCAGTGCCAGCCCCCCTGCCGCGGGTCTTCCCGCCATTAATCGCCGCCAATCATCCCCATTCCAGCAGGCGGGGTGAGGATGGGCGGATGAGGCAGGACGATATATATCGATGGGCACTTGTTTGCAGTAGTGTCCCGACCAGGACACATTTCCACCGCGGTGGACAGCGGAAGGGAAAACTGCAAGAAACTCGTCGGGAGGTAAGGTAGATATACTACAGCCTGAAACCGCAGACGAGGACGATGATGGTTGCGTATGTAGGAAGGATTCCTTCGTCTCGTCCTCGGTCCGTGAACGCTTGTTCCTCCAGTTCGGACGAGCTGCTTTTCGAAAGCAACGTTGCGAGTAAAAGTATACTTTTGCACGCGGTGCCTGCGCGCAGAGGACATCACGGCAACACACCGCTGGAGGCGTGAAAATCCAGAGCGTCTCCCCACCTCCCCTCACTGCGCCTTATTCTTCTTCTTCTTAGCCAACCTCTTAACCTCCGACAACGCCGCCATGATCATCGGCACGGCGACGGGGCCCAACAGGGGCAGGTAGACCGCCACCTTGTGCTCATCGGGGAAGTAGACCTGGCCGACCATGCTGGGCTCGAAGAAGGCCTTCTCGGCCTCCCGTTCCGCCGTCCGCGCGTTCTCCAGCGCGCCGTGGAAGCGGCCGTCGCGGAGGTCGTGGCAGGCCAGGTTGAGGTGCTCGATCGCCGTGTTGACGGACTCGGCGACGGCGTCCGGGATGGAGATGGAGGGGAGGGCCTCGGTGAGGCGGGCGAGCGCGCCGAGGGTGGAGGACGCGGAGAAGAGTAGGGAGGCGGAGCGGACGCGGGTCAGGGTGGAAAGACGCAGGGGGAGGGACGCGGGGGTGTGGGGGAGCCCGAGGAAGGTGAGGAGTTGCGTGGAGAACGTTGCCATGGCTGGGCGAAGGGCGTCTCGGTCGACGAAGGAGGGGTTGGAGTCGCTGGGAGGGTTCAGGATCATGACGCCGCCCCATTGCGGGACGAGCCAGCTGTTGGCGCCGCTTTCCTTGACGAGGAGCGGGGTCTGCTTCGCGTCGGGGACGTAGAGGACGAAGTTGATGGTGGGACCAGCGCCGATGCTGGGACTGAGAGGCCATTCGGCCGCGTTAATGAAGCCGGGGAGATCTTCCTTGCGGAGCGTCCACGCTTGGAGTCCCGGGTCGTATTCGGGCTGGCGGATGGAGGGTGCGAACTGCGCGTACAGCTGGACTTGCGTGTCCACTGTGAAGTTGCTGATGGACGAAAGCGATGCCAGCAGCGGGGCCATGTACTCCTGCAGGGCGGTCTCGATCTCCCAAGCGGAGGGCGTAGATGTTGGCGTGAACAACGAGAAGGTGAGATGGTAGGTTGGGGCATACTTGAAGGCACGGGTAGACTGGCGCTCCAGCGCGGCGGTGGTCTCTGGCGAAAGCGATTTGATCTTGGATCCGTGGGCTGTAGAGCTCTTCGACAACAGGTAGGCGAGCATGGCCTGCTCCTCTTCGTATATCTTCTGCAGTTCGTTTGCAACGAATGTCGCGAGCGGAGAGGATGTCGACGAAGAATGGGGTATCTGATTCGCAGAGTAATAGATATCCAGGGTAGGGGAGTAAGGCTTGAGCTCGCTTCGGGGAGTCGATCCAGTTTCACCTGGCAACAGTCTGATAGTCAATGCGGCGTTCTCGCCCTTGGACCGGCTATACAGGACATCTCTGTTCCCGTTCGCTGACACTGTTTCCTGCGACTTGTTCGCGCCGGACTGCTCGGAGAGGAGTAACCGCAGATGGTGCGCCGAGAACTCGTTCAAGTCGTCAATGGCATGCTGCGTCGTCCGTAGCAAGTGGAGCGCGTCTATTTGCGGGAGCTCGGGAGCTTCCACAGAGATTGGTAGAGGAAAGACTGGTCGGCAGACCTGATAGCCATCAGTTTGAGACCGTGATATGATAGGAAACGGGTCGCATACCTTGCCTTCCGCCCATTCATTCATAACCTGCAACGGCAGATTGGCACGATATATCGTCGTGGTCTTCCACCATATCGGTAGGCCCAAGAAGATCACCACGACCCAGAAAGAGGCGATCACCAGCCTTCGAGTGCGGATCTCCTCGGGGGTCTCCGGCGGAGGTTGCTTCGGGGCCGTCAGAGCATGAGTGACCTTGGAAGAGGCTTCGGGCTCGAACCAGTCAGGCTTGACCTCTGGGGAGGTCCCAGTATCCTCTTGAGCCGACATCCTGCAGTGATGTTGTCCGGTGGTGTTCTATCGATCGACTTTCGGCGTCTGGCGGGCGGTTGAGGACACCAAGGGGCCCAGGGCAGCTTGAACTGCGCGTGGCACGGTTGCCGTCGGAGTTTCGCGTTCTTGGGCCGCAGCGCCTGCCGTACTCCCCGCTGTCGTCACCTTCTTCACCTCTCCTTCATGTGTACATACGAATACGAATACAAACACACAATCACTACAAAAAGCGCAACCCTCATTCCTATCGACACCAGCATGCTATAAGGCAGGCGCTCCTGGGTCTCGGTGTGACCCAATTATGGTTCTTCCGGAGCCTACCTTCAGCTTCACCATCCCAAGTCTCCATGATGATACACCACTGGACTGCCGGATCTACCGTCCAAACAAGCATGGGACGAACGCGACATCCCACTTCAGAGCTCGAGGCGCCGTAATTGCTCACCCATATGCGCCTCTCGGCGGCTCATACGATGATCATGTTGTCGGTACTGTCGGCCAAGAGCTGCTCCAGCAAGGCATTACGGTCGGAACGTTCAACTTTCGGTGAGCGTATTCCAATGGAATTCATGCAATAATAGTCTAATGGGGTTCGAAAGAGGTGCTGGCATGTCCAAAGGCCGAACGAGCTGGACGGGCAGGCCCGAGTTAGACGACTATATCTCCTTCGCCGGATTCCTCATGCACTATCTGGACCTTCTAGAGCTGCCCTCTTCTCCAGATCGCCCAGCGAGCTCGTCGGATGCGACACGCCCGGCCAAGGTTCCGGACAATACCGAAACAATCCAGCCAGTTTGGATCTTGCTTGGGGGATACTCGTACGGCTCACTGATAGTTACACATCTGCCGTCGACCAAGGAGATTCTCCACCGATTCGCAACCACCGAGCCAGGCTCAGCCGCATCAGAAATCGTTCTACGTGCGCGCAATATTTCAGCGCAGAGCAACAGTGATTGGGAAAGCAGTAGAATAGTCCATGCGGAAGGCACGCAGCACGGGCACAAGCATTCCTCCTCTACGACTATGGGCGGGGAAGAAACCCGCCCAGAAGCCCGGCAGTCAAGTCGCGAGAAACAACGGAATATGGAAGGCCCCGGATCACCGTTGCGGAAACACTTGCGCTCCCTTTCACTCCGGAACCACCATCGCAAGGCTAGCAATGATGTGCCCGCAGTTGATGGTCCGGTGCAACGCTCGTCTATACGCCTGCCGCACACATCCTACCTCCTGGTCTCGCCCATCCTTCCCCCGTTGTCCATGTTCGCCGCGCCGATGGTCGGATCCGCGTTCTGGAGGACGCAACAGGGAGCGCAGAATATCCTGCACCGCCCCACGCTAGCATTGTTCGGCGACCGGGATTCCTTCACGTCCATCAAGAAGCTGACGGCGTGGTCGAAGAGGCTTGAAGCGGATTCGAGCCCGTTTTCCTATGAAGAGATCCATGGCGCTGGTCACTTCTGGCACGAGCGTGGGGCTGAGGAGCGTCTGAGAGCAGTGCTGAGGCAATGGGTGCGGGATGAGCAAAGGCATGTACTGGAGCCTTGAGTCAATAGCCCTATCGTGCGCGCCCATTCTGTTGATCCATTATGTCTGCCATGTAAGCTTAGCCATGTGAGTTTAGATGCTCTTGAGACTTGTGCGATTTTGGATACAACTGAAAGCGGATGGACGCTTTCATCGAAACTTAGACGCAGACGCGCGTTCCGAGGAGGCTTGGAGGTGATGGCGGGTGGTGGCGTACTTGTCAATGTGACAGGTTGCCGCTGTGGGAATCGGGATCGTCATCAAGGGTTCTTCCCCAGGTCTTTGGTGGTGTTTACGTCGTAGCTTGTGAGGGTTTACGGCACGTTCAATTAAGGATACTTTATGGATAACTGTATATATTCAAATATACTATGAGATTTCAGCATATTCAAACTTCAGTCCGTTCACATTTGAGTTCGCAGACACGGTGCTGTCGACGGTGCGCGGACTGAAACAGGCCAAGCAAGCTAAACTCCGAAGGCAGGGAAGGACGACAAAGGATGAGCTCTTGGCCCGCATCCACTCACTCTCACAGCCACAAACACACATCCACATCGCTGGTTGGAACATTTGCCGCTGGCCTACCTACGCTGCCATGCTCACCCACTGATAGATCCTACCGGTAGCCTACTCTGATTGACGAAGAAGAAAACTCGAATACATCCTCTTGTGTTCTTTCCCGACCTCATCTTTTGACCTCCCACTCTGTGCAGGCGTGTTGCATGTTTCCGCGGTGACGGTGCGGCCTGAAACTGGGATGATCATCGCGCATGAATGAACCTGATGTGTCTTCTCATTTGCACCCTCGTTCTTTGATTCACTCACTGTTTCTCGCGCGTCCACCTGAGACGAGAACGTCGGGATCCTTTTGTAATATCGCATACCCTTCCGCTTGGTGACAAGACTGGCTCGCAGTCCTCGACAAAGATCGACCTTGCAACAATTCGAATAGCTCGACTGGAGCTTCATACTCCTCCAGCAACGCAACTAACCCACCCGCCGTACCTCGCCATGGATGCATGGCAGTCGCAGAAGCTGCCTTTCTCTAAGAAGAGGCTACCGAAGAAGGTCATCTTCTCGTAAGCAGGCACCGCAGCAGGATCCATGCGAACATAGAATGCTAATATCCGCGCAGATATCTCGTCGACTACCTCATAATCATGTACGGACATACCTCCAAGCCCGCAGCGCTGGTGAAGTCTGGAGCTATGAATTCGAGCTAAACATCTCTCACCAGCGCACTCATCGTCGCCTTCACCATCCTCGATGCCGTCGAGCCGTACCACCAGCACTTCTCCCTCCGAAACTACACCCTCCAATATCCGTATGCCGTCCACGAGCGCGTCCCGGTGTCGATGCTCATCGTCTACGTCGTCTTCGCTCCCGCCGTCATCATCGCCATCTACACCTTGCTGATCGATGGGCTCTTTTCCCACCAGGATCCGGTCCCGGGGACCGGAAAGAGGAAGCTGACGGGCCGGTATAGGTTCAAGGATCGGGCGTGGGAGCTCAACTGCGGGATATTGGGGCTGGCGCTGGCGGTGGGTGCGGCATTCACTATTACCGGTGCGTGTTGGGCTACGCGGCAGTGAATGTGGAAATGCGGAAATGCTCTTGGGGTGCTAACACCGGAACAGGAACGCTGAAGAATGCGATTGGGAAACCGAGACCGGACCTCATCGATCGATGCCAGCCGAATATGACGCTGGCCCGGACGGAGTTCGCGTTCGATCTGCCGAGCCCGCAGAGCTATGGCGTGGCGGTCATCACGTCCCCGTACTTTGGCCTCTCGAATCACAGTATTTGCACCCAAACCGACAATGCCATTCTAAAAGACGGGTTTCGGAGCTTCCCCTCCGGTCACAGTAGTAGTACGTTTCGAATTCTCGGATCTAGAATACTGACAGGAGGTTGCTGACGATATCATAGCCGCCTTTGCTGGCCTCTTCTACCTCTCAATCTACCTGGCCGGCAAACTTCACGTCCTCGACTCCAAGGGAGAGGTCTGGAAAGCATTTATCGTACTTATACCCACCCTAGGCGCCGCGTTGATCGCCGGCTCCCGCATCATGGACGCCCGGCATCATCCCTTCGACGTTCTATTCGGCTCTCTCCTCGGTATCCTCGTCGCTTGGGCAAGCTACCGTCAATACTTCCCGCCTATCCACGAGTCCTGGAGGAAAGGCCGCGCATATCCCATCAGAAGTTGGGGAAAGTCGCCCCAACCCCCGGGGCCGTATGCTATCCAACGAAGCGACACGGTGGAATCACTCGGTCTGCCTGAAGGCGTCGAGCCCCTGAGGAAGGCCCCGACGGACGAGGAGCGGCCTTCTCCGACGGTTCCTCCGTCCAGCGCCGGAGGGAGTGGTAATGTCTTCCGAGCGCAGATCGAAGCGTCCCAGCGCGCGCGACAGGCTTACGGCGACGGCGGCGCCGTGGCGGTGGCCGGGGAGTACGAGGCCCAGCTCGGACGGAACAACCCGTTCGGCAGCAGCCTGCGGAGCGGGAGCACGCGGCGGCGGATGGACTACTACGGCGAGAGCAGTTCGGAGGAGGACAACGAGGACGCGGCGAGCAGCGCGTACGAGCTCCGGTCGACGTACTCGCTGAGCCGGCCGGACCGCGGGATCAGCCCGGTACCCGTCACGGCGGCGGGCGGTTATACCGGCTTGAATGTGGATACCGGGTACCATGGTGGTGCGGTTGCTGGACGTGGCATGCCGCTTGGCCGGCTAAGCAGTATTAGGGAGTCGAGCGGGACGTTGGTGGGCAGCGGGGATTTGGGAAGTCCGCTGTATCAACAGCAGGAGGATGTGCCGCCGGTGCCGCCGGCGCATGGCGGCGGGGGCCCTGGTGGTGCGGGAAGAGGGGTGCAGTTGGTGGAGACGTATGCTAGGTGAGGTTCTGGAGCCTTTTTTCTTCTGACATCTTGCACATGGCACATTTCGGATTTCGAATCGGGTTTCATGGTCTTTATCCTTCTCACTCTCTCGGTTGCGGCGAAAAGTTAGGGCGTGCGTCTATCTTCCTTTTTCTGTCGGTCCTCTTCGGTCTTCTACTTCGGCATGAGGCGTTTGTGGGATTCCCCAGGGGCAGGGTTGTCTTATGTACAACATCATCGCGTATATCATGTTGGAGTGGAGTTTAGTTTGCTTATGTGGATATTGAGTTTATTCGTTCCCTCGCCCTCTGACTTTCTGTCTTTCATATGATCGGCGTCTTTTTCTCATGGTCCCTTTGCAAGAAGTCTCGATGGCACCTGGGGTTTCTCATGTCACTGGGCGACACCCGCGTCTTTTCATCCGCTTTCATCGCCTCAGGACGCGACACCGACTTACCATGTTGTCCCATCCTTCATACACATGGCAATCCGACATAACGACGCTGCTCACTTACCTTTTCACGAACATCCATACACCTCCGCCCACAGATCTCGAAAACCCCCCTACAACCTCCGATACATCTCCCCCACCCGCTCCCGATACGTGATCCCTTTGCCTTTGCCCTTCCCCTTCCCCTTCCCTTTCCATCCCCTCCACTTCACCCCACCGCCACTACCACCATTACCACCACCCTGCCACCCCTCCAAATCCGCCAACCCCCTCTCCACCCCACAGCACCAGGCCTCCACAAGCGCATCCCTCACCGACACCGGCACAACCGCACCGCCCCCGCCCGCCGCGACCACTGCCGCCGCAAACCGCTCGCCCAACTCCTCCACCCGCTCCTCCCGGCACCGCGAGCCCGGCAGCGCCAGCGCCCACCCCTCCGTCACGTCGCGGACAAGCTTGGGCAGGATGGCGGTCACGCCAGCGTTGGCAGCGACGTCCCTGGGGAAGTGCGAACTGCCGCCGCCGTCATAGCCGAGCAGCGTCCGAACCAGCGTGCCCATCGCCCCCGCGGCGCGCTCGTCGAGCACGTGGCGCGCGCGGAGGAAGCGCTGCTTGGCCGCGGGCACGGTGTGGCTGCGGCGCAGGACGTCGAGGCGGAGGAGGTCGGCGACGGCGACGGCGACGGCGACGGCGCAGCTCCCTGGACCGGGCTGCCCTACGGCCTGCCGCAGCAGCGCGGCGAAGGGGATGGTGGAGAGGATGGCGGGTCCCGGGATGGCGGCCCAGATCCAGTGCTCGTCTGTGCCGCGGTAGCGCATCCCGGTGACCATGCCCCGTCGGTGGAGGAGGGGGATGGCGCGGGCGGCGTGGTAGAGGGAGGTGGGCGGGAGGGGGGCGGTGGTGATGAGGGAGAGGTAGAGGGTTGTGTTTTCTTCCTGCTTCTGCTGCTTATGCTTGTTGTGCTCGTGCGCTGGGAGGATGCTGTCGTCCTCGTCGAGCTTGCCGAGCCCCTTCTTGATCGCGCTGAGCAACGACTCCGTCGTGCTGACGAGCGAGCTCGGCGTGTCGTGCCACCACAGGTGGCTCGCGGCGCAGTGGAGGAAGCGGTCGTCGTCCGCGGCCGGCGGCGGGGGCAGCACCCGTGTGCAGTGCGCGAAGTGGATGGCGCGGATGTCCGGGTGGGGGTGCGGCAGCCGGGACGGGCCGGTCCAGATGCGGTAGAGCAGCGCTGGCGTGGGAGAGGAGAAGTACGGACTCGTTGTGGGTTGGGAGGCGGTGGATGAGGAGGGGATGGAGGTCTGAGGCGATGAGGGGGGAGGGGTTGCTTCTTGATAGATCTCGAAGTTTGGAAGAGTCTCCTGCTGTTTTAGGACGGATGCTTGTGGTTCTGGCTGGTTCACCTTCGCTCGATATCGTGCATATCTCTGCTTGGTGCGTGGATTCGTCATATCAAGCATAGCACTTGACTTCTGCAGGACATCTTCTTTGGTACGTCTGATTAAAGTGATGTCGATCATCGCTGCAGTCGTCTCCAGACCTTCGAACTTGTCTAAAAGCCACTGTGCGCGGCTATCGAACGGCGTGAATTCATACACAGCGAGCCATGCCTTTGCCATGCCTGTGGTAAAAAGAGTCAGGGTTCACACATTACGGTAGGAGACTTTCGCGGTATACACTTACGGAACTTCCTCAATTCCGCCCACTGCGTCTTCAACGTGCCGATACTGATATCCAGGCCATGGTGCTTGTTGAACACAGATCCGGTGTCGGCCCAGGAGTTCTCGTAGAAGCGACGGAGGATGCAAAGCGTAACGCGTTCGGCATGTGTCCAGGTGTGCCGCTTCCTGTACTCGATATCCCGTAGGTCCTTCGCTGACGGTACGAAGAGCTGGCGGGATAGGCTCGGTGCGCCGCCACCACTGGGACCGGCCCTGTTGTCCTCGTTGTTGAGAGGACCCTGCCGGTGTGATGTATAAGGTCGGCCTAGCTCGTCGGTGGCAGGCAACGTGTCGACAATGATCTCGCGGAGGACACCGCTATCCTCATCATCTCCGGAAGATAGAAAGTCGGTATCCTTTTCCACTATGCTAGAGGTAGGCAACGACGTCGTAAGCGCACCTTCAATACTCTGCTTGACTTCCAAGTCTTCACTTTCGATGCTATCATGGGCGAATAAGAATCCACCTTCTTCTGTCCCTTCATTATCCTCAAAATGAAAGTCGTCGATGTTATAATTGCTTTGGACAGATGGTTGTCTTTGTTTAGACGATAGACATTCGACTTCATTCGGGATGGGAATCCATGATCCTGATTCCGGAGCGTACAATTGGACGAGTGGACCTGGTAGTTCCTCGGCAGGATGGTGAGGGCTTGTATCTGACAGTGAATAGGCACTGTCCGTCTCGCATTCATTTTGAGGTGAAGGAGCATCTGTAATGTACTCTGATTTAATCGCCAGGTCCTGAAGTAACCGGGGTATAACATCCGCTGATGGTGTGGTAACAGGAGACCCTTGTGGGACCGGCAGTGTAGGTGGTTCAACCGTCGTCGAGCGTCGATGATGGGGCTCTGAAACGCGTGACAAACCCCCAGGTGGTACGCGGCCTTTCTCAGGGCCCGAGTCATTGGTGATTGTCGTCGACGGATCAGTCGTGGTGACTGGGCTGCCGCCAGAAGCCAGACCCGGCGATACAATCCACGGTTCTGAGCGAACGATTGTATATATTCTAGGCCGAAGACCTCCATATATCTCTGCTTTGGATTCCCATATATGCACCTGGGATCTAGAATCGAGACGTGAAGGTCCCCAAACTGAGCCTGACTTGGAGGTTGACGTTGCCTCCATCGAGTGTGCTGTTCGAAAAGAGCTTCAGGGATATCGAGCAATGATACTCAGTGACGATTAAGACAAGGATGAGAGAGCATCTTATACTATGAAATGTACGATAAAGAAAGGCGAGATGGGTGAAGAATGGTTCAGGACAGTGTAGAAGCGAAGAAGGGGTCGGTTTCGGTTGCGTATACAGAGTGGTGGCATGTGGCGAGAGCGGGATGTAGTGTAGTCAAGCAATAGGGACATCAAGCCCATCCCTGTCGCTAAAGAAATATCCTGATATATGGAACAAATTTTTCTGACGACGACGATTGTTTGAATTGACATGGTTGAATGAGTGGATGAATAAAAACTATCCTACCTATTGGAGTAGTGTGGAATTAAGCATTATGTATTACCTGTACTAGGTGAGCGTGTCGGTCGTGAACACAGCTATAGACCCATAATGTATATGCCGCCTGGGCTACCGAGAATAGTACGCCTATTCCAACTTACCACCCGCCGTTCCGGGGGCTACAGAAACAGCTGATGTATTAGTCATGCCAGCGATAGACATATCAGCTCAAAGATCGTGCTGGTTTTGTAACATCCAGGCTACTTCCGGTAGACTCCTTTCTCAACCATGGTATCAGCTGAAAGAAGCAGAAGGTTCTCTGTACCGAGTTTGTTCTGCGTATATCTCGCGTTATACTTCAAGACTTTCTTGATCTTGTTATAGACCGCGACGTTCAGGGGAAGTGGTTCCTTGGCGATAAGGAATGTGAGGCCCTCGGTACAGGGTGGTGTGGTAAGAGATCCGGTATATTGAAAGAGAGGCGTGGTAGTAAGGTGCTTGATCAGAGGACCGAATCTAAGCATACCTGTATTGACAACGGTTCCTGGGGTAGCGATCGCATCGAGGTTCGCGGTCAAAGCCGTAAGGAGCTCAGTGGTGCTATGACTCTCGGAAAGTTGGAAGAGTACTGAGATCACGGCCAGATCACCAGAACCATCTGTAGAAGTTAGCTTGGAATCAAGGAATATAGGATACAATATACTTACTCGTAGCTTCATGTACCATATGCATTTCCAAAGGATAGTATTCTTCATTGATCCGGTGCTCTGACGGAGTATGAAGGTGGATTTGCTGAAGACCGAAAGTAGTTCCAGATATAGTGGTAGTGCCGTTCAAAATTACTTTGACCGTGGTGCCTATATTCTCGAATTCGGCGGACCTGACATCAGGGATGTTTATAATAGGCGCATTGGCGACAGTCTCGATGGACTGGTCGAGGTTGATGGGCGACTGATATTTGCCAGTTGCACAGGCGATGTTGTGAGGATCCAGTCCAGCCCAGTTGAGAGGTCCTTGAAGATCCGTATATCCATAGCTGCTGACATTGACCGTACTCTGTTTAGCCAGGCGACGAAACTTGGAGGTACCGTGCAGACAGCTCGCGGTTATGTAGGAAGTACAGAACAAGAACAGAAAAAGCAATGATTGGCGCATGGTGCAGTGATTGAAGGAGTGAAATTGAAACAATGAAAGAATGTGTAGAAAATGTTGAATGTTTGAGAGCAAAGCTATGCTCGAGGTTTATATACTCGGCCATGGTGTGAACGTCCTCTAGAGAGAGGTGACTGTGACAAGATCAAGTGAATATGAAAAACTGCAAGACAGCGCGGCAACAGAAGGAACAAGGTTCCTGTGAAGCACATAAACCTATTGTGTGAGTGGCGGGAGAGGAAGACTTGTACTCAAGATTTTGCCCCTTGACTAGATTCACTGGGCCTGGTTACCTGTAGATGAAGTAGCAAAGATAGAGATGGCAGACTCGAAGGAAGTGATGGAGAGAACTCGCTGCCTCAGGCATCAAGGCCTACCATCACATGCATCATCAGTTGGCCCGAGCTCCCAAGCTACCCCGGAGTATCGTACCTGCCATGTCTCATCTTCAGTCACCACGCGACCATAGCGAAGCAAGACATGCTCACCTCCACCATATGCTAGAGCCTGGTCCAGAGCTCTCTCCTCTCCAACCTTCTCCATAAATACCCGACTTCCCTCGATACACGTCTTCTACAGTGAATTGACCCTCGGGAACCGAAGCCCAAGATCACCGTGATCACCCACGAGCAAGTGTGCTAAACCAACCATGTCCTTCCTCTCCACTCTCCTCGACCGCTCGGTCATGCTCGCCTCGCCCATCCACCGTGATCCGATGCGGTCCTCCCCTCCGACGTCGACTTCGCCCGCCTACAGTGCCGCTCCGCAGGTCTTCCCCCCGCCGCCAATCACCGGTAGCATCTACCAGACGGCGCCTAGCAGCCCACAGACAGGCCATCCCATACCCCCCACCTCGGCCATATCTCCGACGCTTTCGTATTACCGCCGCCAAGCGCGAGCGCTGGAGGCGAAGCTGCAGGAGCTGTTGGATTTGCAGTCCGAAGCTTTGCTTAGAGGCTACGGCGCCAACGATGAGGACCCAACAGGCAGTCGAACCCCAACAGCGGCATCCGCATCCGCATCCGTCTCCTCCCCGGGCCGAAATTCGTCCCCTACTTCCCCGCCTCCGCGCCGACAGGCCAAGCCCAGCGTGCAGAACGTCCGCAAGCAGATCACGCGGACCATCAAGCAGCTGAGCGAGGTGAAAGCGCACGAGGCAGAGCTGTTGGAAGAGGAGCTGGGCGATTACAACGACGTGGTCGGGCGGATCCGGGACTGGGAGGAGCGGCGACGGGGCTTGCGGAAGGAGATCGACGCGGTCCGGCAGGGTGAGACGGGGAAGAAGATGGTGGAGTTGCGGGGGCAGGATGACCGGCTGGAAGGGAAGATTAGGGAGTTGGAGGAGCGGTTGCGGATTCTGAAGCGGAAGCAAAGGACGGTGAGGGAGGAGTTGGCGGCGCTGGAGAGCGAGACGGAGGCGAAGGTGGCGAGTTATCGGGAGGCGCTGGAGGCAGTGGAGAAGGATATCAAGAGTTTCTTAGAGGGGCGAAGTGGGCATGCTGAAATCATGACGACGAAAGAGCCGGGGTATTTGAAGCTTCCTCGGAAGAGAAGAACGTTGGATATGGCAGAGGAGTACTGGAAGGAGGAGAGGGGTAGGGCAGAGCGACGGGCTGAACGGGCCGAGTTCGAAAAGGAGGCCCTGGATCAAGGCGCGGTCTTATGGGGAGAGGTGGTTGAGAGGCTGGGGAAGTTCGATCGCGATGTGAGGGAGGAGCTGAAGAAGGTACCATGGGGCAAGGCGAGCCGGGGCGATATCGAGGGCTTGATGCAGCTGATGGTACGGTTCGCGGAATGGCTGGAAGGGAAGTGGCAGTACGCGGAGGAGCGGCACTGGACACTGCTGATGTGCACCATCGGCTCGGAGTTAGAGGCGGTTCGGCAGGGGCGGGAGGCGATCGAGAAGCCGTTTGTAGAGCGCGGGAAGGCGGGGAAGTCAAAACCGGAGCGGGAACGGGATCCGTTCGCCGGGCCGGAGGACATGCCTGACGGCCGCTCGCCGCCTCCTCCTTGGAACGGCACGTCGTCGGCGTACAAGAACGGGGTTCCGGCGCCGCCGGCGCGCTCGGAGGATGTGGATTTTCGGTCGGAGTCGACGGATGCGTCTACGCGCGGGGAACCGTCGTTCAGGCCGACGATCAAGCATAAGCCGTTTGATACGGATGATGACGAGCCGGATCCGGAGCTGTTGATCTCGCATCAGGAGACGGATACGGACTGAGGGTGTGAGCTGGCGTTGTGCTCGTTTTTCTTGGTCGGCAGGGCGTTGACGTTTTGTTTGACATGAGACATGAGCTTTTTGATGGCGGTCAGTTCTTGTGTTCATTCGTCTTTTGTTTTTCTCTTCTTTCTTTGGTCACCGGCGCTGGGATAGCAGCGTGGAGGAAACGAACGGCTCATACGAAGCGCGGGAGTTCTTGGACGGATGATACACGACGGGCATTGCGGAGTTTCTAGATCGCCTTGCCATTCTTTTCCCCTGATCGGGTTTTCATGAACTACTACTGATGATTGATATACACGCGCGAGCGGGACAGCTGAGTTGGAGCATTCATTCTTCCCTTACTCTTATAGAGCATAAATACTATAGTAGTATTATGCATGTACATACTATATCGAGGCACTACAACCAGCAGAGAAGAAGACCACGATGGATATTTCCTCATTCCCCGAGGTGGTTGGTTTCTATGGGATCTACTGTATGTAGTACTTCACGTTCCTATCGGTATCGAGCAGACCGGGCAGTACCTTGATGAATATGTAGGGAAAAAGCGGACCACCTGCCCAGCCCGCCCGGTTCATATGGTCGGATCGGATCGGATCGGTCTCCGAAGGTACCGACTCGCCCGGGCGGGACTGGACCCGACCCGACTCCCGTTCATCGTTCCCCGTTCCTGAACGGTTGGAGATCCGGATCGGGATGGGATGCTTTCTTCTGCCCTCTATTAACGATGATGAGCGAAGGGAGGAGTGGATGGGACCGATCCGAGTGTTTCTACCCTTCTCTTCTCTCTTTTCTTTTCCCTTTTCTCTCCGTCTTAGGTACTTAGGGGTCTTTTCGGAGTCCGCGGAAGGGTTTCTTTCCGTCGGTTTTTGTTTTCCGTCTACCCTGTTTTATCGTTGTAATGCTTTCCTTCGCTTTTACTCATCTTAGGAGACTTATATATTCCTTTTTTTTTTCTCCGTATAAGTTAACTCATGAATGCCTTTGCTGTAGTCGTATACCTCTAGCTCCAATCGGCAGGCCACGTAAACAAGTACCTTTAGGTAACGATCACGAAGCCTGGCATCCTTGCGAGTCGAGCCTTGCAAGGGTTCGGATGGACATTCGTCCCGGCCCGGGTTCCATCAGGAAATGATTGGCCCCCGCAACCAGAGTGGAGGCCAAGTGAATCGAGAAATACCTTACCTAACGCCGATGTTGGTCCCCTATCCCATGTGTACTTTCTCCATGATCGCGTGAAGGGTATTTCTCCAGTAGTCGAAGAAAAACGCACTGTTACTTTTCTTGTATGTTTATTGCTAAGGTATTTATGTTGGAGGATTGCGACGATGGTTCTCGAGTGGCTGTTTGATCAGCTGCTAAAAGGACGACTAGTCCGGTAGCGTCCGCGTCCGTCTGGGGAATGCGCTCGCGTGCCTGTCCCCGCTCGCGGCTTTGCTGACGATGAGCATGACGATGGGACTTTGGAACTGCCAATGGTAGGCGTATGATATCTACCACAATACTCTCACAAGAGATCCTTACTACGTATGTATTACTTGAGTCCTCGGCGTATATAACCCGATCAGATGACGGTGTACAATAGGCAAATACAGTAAATACGAAGTACGCCATGTTTTGTTTGCTAAGTTATGTGTGCCTTACCTTACCTATTCACCTATAGGGACAGATCAACAACCACCCGACTCGTCCATTCACGGCGGACCAACCGGAAGCACGGAAGGAGCTGACGGGACTTCCAATGTCCATCGACGAGGTGCTGTCGTGTCGCCCCCTCCCCTCCCTTTGTCATGCACCACACACTTGCACCACACACTTGCACCGCCCCGGGGGTGCCTGCGTACTCCCTGCCCTGCCTGCCAGCTCCTCCCCTACGCCATGTCTCATTCCACTCACTTCCACTGGCACTTTCGTACCTGCCGATTACGTTCCCTCCCTTCCTGCCCATTCATCCTCAGCCTCAGCCTCCGCCTCACCTCCTCTCCTCTTCACCTCCTCTCCTCTTCTCTTCCTTTCAGCATGACACCGTCGCTCTCTTTTCCCTCCCCATCCTTTTCACCTACACCACCACCATCATTACTGTTACTACCTGTATCGTTCGACCGTGGAGGGACCTTTGTCTTCGTACCGTAATACTACCTTAACCCTCCTGCACTCCCTCCGCGTTCCGTGAACGATGGGCGCGCTCAAGAATGTTGTTGAACCTCTCGGTGAGTTCGCGTCTCCTGCAGCAGCAGCGCGGTATATCAGAGACTAACCACCCACCCCGTGTCTACATAGTTATTGTGCTTACCTTCACCGTCGGCACGCTCATTAAACGTCGCAGCCAACGACGCTCCGTAGGCGACGCCGTGACCGAGGGCCTGCGCACGCCGCCGCTGGAAGGCGA
The DNA here is from genome assembly GCA_019775845.1 of Myrmaecium sp. VS I D KN 1. Classification (NCBI taxonomy): domain Eukaryota; kingdom Fungi; phylum Ascomycota; class Dothideomycetes; order Valsariales; family Valsariaceae; genus Myrmaecium; species Myrmaecium sp. VS I D KN 1. The sequence continues at coordinate 950,542 of JADQAV010000002.1, read as the reverse complement.
GATCGCTCTCGGGCCCGCGAAAGCACGTCCCTGCGTCCCGGACAACTCCAGATTCCGGGGTAACAAGGTGTCCCGCTTCTTGAACCACTTCCCCTTCTTGATCGAGATCTGGTACTGGCTGTTGACATACTGGGTATGTGCTGGCGTCGCGAGCTTCTTCTATAGCCTCACGCGTGCTTACGTTCCCAACAGATCTACCAGCTCGCTCGCGCCTACTCCGCATCCCTCATCCGCCATGACGACGCTGCCTTTGACGTCGCCCGTCAGCATGCGCTCTCTATCCTCGCGCTCGAGGAAAGCCTCCACATCGCGATCGAGCAGCCCCTCCAATCCTGGGTCCTCACGCACTCCCGCCTCCTGATGGATGTCCTCTCCACCATCTACCTGTCCCACATCTGCCTGGGCGTCATGTTCATCGTGTACGCGTACACCTACTACCCGCTCACCATCTTCCAGACCATCCGCCGCACCATCGCCCTCAACAACTGGATCGCGTTCGTTATCTTCACGTCCTGGCGGTGCATGCCGCCCCGCATGCTGCCGGAGGAGTACGGCTTCGTGGACATCCTGCACCCGCGCACGGGGCCCGGCTCCGCCCCGAGCTGGTCCAACAACCGGTTCCAGCTGACAATCGCGGCGATGCCGAGCCTGCACTTCGGCACCAGCCTCCTCATCGGCGTCTGTCTCGTCTGCTTCTCGCCCCACCGCTGGCTCCGCGCCCTTGCCCCGCTCTGGCCCGCCGCCATGCTCGTCACCATCATGGCCACCGCGAACCACTTCCTCCTCGACGCGGTCGTGGGCGCCTTCATCCCCCTCCTTGGCTGGAAACTCAACCACGTCCTCCTGGTGCTGCGCCCGCTGGAGGAGTGGGGCTTCTGGCTCTGCCGTACTGAGAAGCCGAGGCCGACTGAGGGCGTGGCTGTCCAGAAGAGCGTTGGTTGGAAGGACGCGGAGTGGCAGGCATGATGCGGGGAAAGGAAATGAGGAGTCGCGCAAGGTCGCAGCACGGACGGAACCTCCTCTTCTATCCCGATCTGATCATTCTTCTCTCTGGAGCTCCCGGCCAGATAGCGGGCATGCTTCTTTCCTTGGACATCGACCTAATTCGTGGTCCATCATCTCCGGCATCTGACGCCGTCTGGTTCGGCGAATAATCCTGCATTATCTTCTCTCTTTACCCGACTTTCTCCCTGATCTGGTCTGGTTTGGTCTGGTCTAGTTGCGGATATACCCATGCCGTAGTTGTTCTTGGATGGAAACTGGAATTTTTCATTTTTCTGTCGCGACATTGCATTGTCTATGAAGATCTTTGGGATAAGAACGACAGGAAAGACGGGTGAATAGAGAGAGGAGAGAAAAGGAGGCCTTTTGAGATCAAACCCTTGGGACATTTGAGACGGACTTTGCTGGACTGCGCGGAGCCCTATTCCTTGCGAGAGTAAGAGAGTGAGAGAAGAGAAAGGAGGTGGATTCTTCGCTTCGTTCTAGAGGAAAGGAGAGCGATGGTGTGGTGTGGGCCCCCGTTGTACGATTAACATCAGTTATTTTTTTTTTCCCTTCCGCGTGCTGCTGCAAAGTCGGCTACTATTCCTACTACTAATTAGAGAAAATTGCCTGACGACGTCGAGGGTTGACCCTATCCCTTTTCTCTTCTCTCAGCCTTCAAATCTCCTTACATAGATCTCCGTCTCAATCTGAACATGCCACACACAACTCCCCGTCCAATCTCTCCCTCTTCCCCATGGTCTCCCTCCCAACAACATCCACAACATCCTCCTGATCCCTCACACTCCTACATCCCACATCTCCATCCCCACCCCCGCCACCAGCAGCCTCGCCTTTCCTCCCCTCCCACCACCCTCCGCCACCCTGACGCCGCCAGCTCCAACAACAGCAAGCCCCGCACACGCATCCGCGACCGCGCTCGGTCGATCCGCGACTTTGGCTTCGACCATCAGTTCGTCCTCTTCCTCCTCCTCCAACACCTCCTCTGCCGCGCCGGAGAGAGGTGAGGAGGGGGAAGAGGAAGAAGGCCGCATACGCACGCGCGCCCCCCAGAGCTTGACGCGCTGGTCGTTGCCTGTGGATGCGAGGAGGATGTTGTGCTTGTGATGGATGGCTGGATGGAATGGTGTAGGTGGTGGGGAGGTAGAAGAAGAAGGCGAGGGGGAAGGAAGGATGGCGACGCCGGTGATGGCGCTGCTGTGGGCGCGGGGGAGGCGGATTGTTTTCGTCGCTGTCGTTGCTGCGGTTGGTTGTGTGGAGTCCGAGGGGGATGGATACCGCAAGAGCGTGAGAGCGAGAGCGCCGTCGTCGCCGCCGGTGAGGAGGAGCGTAGCGGTGGGACTGAGAGCGTGGTGGGCGAGGGCGTGGATGGAGGATTGGTGCAGCGGGGTGGTGGTGAGCGGTTTGTTGGAGAGTGAGAGCTGCCATTGGGCCAGTCGGCCGTCGGTGGCGGTGGTGAGGAGGAGGAGGAGGCTATTGCTGCTGCTGGAGCTGCTGCTGCTGAAGGGGAAAGGGTAGAGGGATTGGGTGAGGCAGACGGTGGAGTAGGTGACGTGGTGGAGGAGCGTCCAGTGAGCTTCTTGCTGTTCTGGAGAGCAGCAGTGAAAGACGCGGATGCTGGAGTCGGAGTAGAGCAGGGTGATGCGGAAGGCGGGCGGCGCCGACGCGGCCGGCAGGCGCTCCGCCTGGAAGCTCGTGATCCGCAGGTCCGGCTCGTCCGGGTGGGGCTGGGGGGCGCGGGCGAGGCAGACGGCGCCCACGCCGCCGAGGGCCGGGATCGGGTGGACCTGCCAGATGTAGAACTCCTCGAAGCCGCCGCTGCTGAAGAGGTAGGCGCCGTCGGCGGACCATTGGAGGTGCTGGATGCCGGTGGTGTGCTTGCGGAGGGTGCGGAGGGCGCGGAGGGATGGGCGTCGGCTTTCTTCTTCTGTGCGGCTGGCGTCGGCAGTGTTGTTGTTGTTGTTGTTGTTGTTGCTGTTGTTGTCTTGTACCTCGAAGATCTTGATGTCGGTGTCTTCGGCGCCGGTGGCGATGAGTGTTTTGGTCGAGGTTCCCTCGGTGGTGAAGGGTATGGGAGGCGACACGGCGATGGCTTTGATCTCCCTTCCGTGACCTCCGTCCTGGATGACTGTATGCGAAGCGCCGTGCTTGCGGCAGACGTGGAGGTTCGACGCCTTCGTCCAGAAGAATGTCCCCGTGAGCGAGCGCAAGAGGTCTTCGGAGGAGCAAAATGCCCAAACTCGGTGTGCGCCGCCGCACTCCACCGCCATCACTTCGCGCTCGCGGGTCAGGTTGTAGAGGACGAATTGCTTGCCGTGGAAGCCGTACACCATGATGTCGCTCGTCGCGGCGTGGCGGTAGATGCCCTCGATGTTAGGGCCGAACGGGAGACTCAGCTGGTGAATGAGACGGGTGGTTGAACGATCGGCGTCGATTTCGAGCACGGTACATCCGCCGTCGCGGCCGACGGAAAAGAGCTGCCCGGTATAGGGCCCTGTGCCGGAAACTGGATCAAAGAGTAACTGCGTAACGGACTCTCCTCCGTGGGCTTTGGGGACGATCGTCATTAATTCTGCATGACTCCCCTTTTCACCGACATTCTCCGGCTCAGTAACGGATGGACTCCGATAGATGGCGATTGCCCCGTTGCGCCCGCCTAAGAACACAAAAGATCTCGATTCTCCAGGCACTCCAGATGAGATAGCTTGCCCAAAAGCCATACCTGTAACGATGAAGCCTTTAGAGACCTCCAGCGAGACAGTGCTCCGCCTTACTACCTTCGATCTATCCGCCGAGTACCGCAAGAGGGTAATATGAGCGTTCGTGGATCCAACGGTAGTGGGAAGAAGAGCCACAAGGTCGTTTGAGACCTGCTGAGCGAAGAGCGCTGAGATCTTCCGCTCAGCGGAAGCAACTTCCGCAAAATCTTGTGATGCTTGGCTGTAGCTGTAGACGCTGCCTGACAAGCCGGCAATGAAAGCAAGCCCCAAAGAAGGAAGGCCGGTGCTGACGGAGTATCCCTTCAAGTCCTCGATGTTTGCCAACGTCATCCACTGAATACGACCAGATTGAGAAGACGCATCAGGGGGTTGATGGTCTATAACAGCTGAGAGGACTCGTCCACTGTTCATCACAAGGATCAAGCTGTCCGAGTCCATGAACGCATAACTTCTAATAGCGTCGACGGGTTTCTTCTTTCCTTTGACGGGCGTTACTGTTGATTCCGTTGATATTTCTTCTCTGTGCGCTAACGCAAGTATCTCCTCAACGCCCCATTCTCCTTCCAGGTCTGTCGATAGATCTGGACTGTATGATATGATCTGGCCATCTGCAGCCCCTGTTACTATTTTCCTCATTCCAGCGTTTTCATGGACTGCAATCGACCAGATGCTTTTCCCCGTATGGAAGGCTGACGTCTTCTGGTGTTGCAGTTCAAACTTGGTCTTTCCTGCTGGGCTGAGTCGCCATAGCTGGCAAGTTGCGTCTTCTCCGATTGAGACGATTTCGATGTCGCGGCGAGGGCTCTGCAGGTTCTCGTGCATGCCTAAGAACCCGACTGACCAGATGCGGGACGCGTGCCCCCAGGCTACAGCTACACATTGGTCTCTCGAATCATCCTCTACCCTGGTTCCAAAGCCGGTTTCCCGCTGTGAGAGCGGGTTATCCAGATCAGAGGCGTCTTCGAAGTTCTCCGAGAGCTTGAAAATATCCCAGGCCCGAATTGAGCGATCATCACTGCAGCTCAGCAGTAGACGCCGGGGCGTGTCCTGGTTCTCGAAGTGCAACTCCGGCGATATCTTGACGCCGAATATCGAGCCCTCATGGCCGGTGAAGACGTAGTGGGTTTGCGCTTTGACCGTGGCGCTGCCGTTCAATAAACACGACCAGACCAAGATCTCACCAAATGCCGTACCAGCAGCAACGAGAATCCGGTTCGGAGCAAGGCAAAGGAGATGCGCGGCATAGAGAATACATCTGGAGCTCCCCGTGATTTCCGATGTTGCTAGACTGAAGGACGGCGGAGGAACAATAAGCACGAGAACAAAACCCAGAAGAAGAGTGAGGACCACTCTGATCGTCGAAAAAAAGGAGCAATCGAAAGAGACGACCTACCTTTTCAGAACCCCATCCTCTTCACCCCCAGCGACGTCCACCTCCATGAGCGCATTATGCGCCATAATACCCACGCACTTACCCTTCTCCACCTTGACCACATCGAACACCCAATCCACCGCCCAACCCACCTTGCTCATCCTCACCCGCTTCCCTTCAGCTCCCACCTCGACCCTCCGTAACCCCATCCCTCCCCAGACCAGCACATCCACATCGTCGCCATCCTCTTCGAGCACCACAACACCATGCACGGCTCTTGCCTCGAACACCGCAAAGCTCCCGATCCGCTCCCACGACGTTGGGGACGTGCAGCGGAACAGGAGGAGATACCCGCCTTGGCCGGCGAAGATAAGGGAGCCGTGCCGCGCGAAGGCGAGCGCGGTCACGGGAATGGTGTGAGGCGTGGGGGTGGCATGCTAGAAGACCGCAAGAAGAAGGGGGAAGAAACAGACGAGAATTGGTAAGTTCGACATTTTTTTTTGAGAAAGTTGACGGATGGGGAAGCGAAAAAAGAGCGAGAGAGCAGCGCGTAAGGGGTTTTCCAACTTACCTGAAGGGATAACATCTATGTAAAGAAGCCACTGAGTCTTTGCGGAGTTCTTGCTATCTGCTTCTCGCCATATATACCTGGGCGCGCGGCAGATTATTATTGGGCAAGGATGGCCTGCGGCATTCAGAATCAGAGGTGGTGTAGAGCTCGCTTAATAAGCACGCGAATTCAGCGAGGCACGATAGAAGAGCGCGCGCACACGATCTGTGGTGAGCTCATAACAACTATAGAATTCGGGTAGAGGATCACCGGCGATTTTCTGAGATTGAATATATTCAGGACGGGCGCACTTGATAGGCGCGCAACTACGTCAGGAATCAGGATTTGCTTCTTGCTTCACACCAGTCTGAAGGAGGGGGTCTTTGTCCTTAGGAGTACTAACTACAGCGAGAAGAGCAAAATAAGGATAATAGAAAAGAGTTAGACGGTCTGTCTCTCCAACGAAAAACGAGAAAACGACCCGTTTTTCTAGGATTTGTAAGGAAAACGGCACTTCAGTACATCGTAAAAATCATGATCGAACCAACTTGTCCACACGTGCTCGCCTCATAGTTTAACGCCCCAGATACCTCTTCCGCCGCACACGCCGACCCAGTCGCCTCCTTGCGACGTCAGCGCACTTTGGGGCGCCCAGCTGAGGTTTCCAACCTCGTAATCGCAGCGCCAGCTGGCGTATGGACCTTTCTGACTAACGGTGCTAGGGGTTGCTGTACCATGTTGGGCGGACTGCTGAGGTTGAGACGAGATTCCGGCGCCATTATTGCTGCTGCTGCCACCATCTCCATTGATGACAGCGCCGTTCTGGCTATGCAGGAGGTCCCAGATAAGCACAGTGCAGTCGTCGGCACCTGAAGCAAGCATCCCCCGGCGTGAAGGACTCCATTCAATGCTATTGAGCGCTGCGGCGTGGCCTTTAAGCTCGAGCAGCGCCTGACCCGGTTGACGAACGTCGAGGATACGAATAAGATTGCTCTCAGCAGCAAACGTGGCAAGGAGGTGAGAATCATGAGGTGAAGCCGCAAGGCGGAGTAATGGCGGAGGGTAACTCATGGTTTGTTTGGTTGGAGAGGCGCGGCCAGTTGGAGAGCCTGGGGAAGATCCCGTTAGCAGACGGATGGATAAAGCCAGTGAACTCGTCCTACCTTGATCCACCTTCTCAATCTTGTCGGATGGCTCGTAAATGATAGTGCTATGTTCCAGACTCCGCAGGTCGAACATCCTTACGCTACCATCGGCACCACAAGAGACGAACACATCCACGCTGCCAGCACAAAATCGGACATCGAACACCTCTTTATCGTGCGCGATAAGCTGGGTCTTTGCGGTGAGCGTTGGAATGTCCCAGATCGTGCATGTTGTGTCAATACTGGAAGTGATAATGAGTTTCGGTGAGAGGGTGTTCCAGTCTAATGAAGTAAGCGGCGCGGTATGCTCCGGCGACTTCGAATTCGAGAGCAGGGCAAGTGGTGTAAGCTTCTGAGGAGGGTGGTCCCGAGTGTTGACGCTTGCACTACGATTTATTGTGTTGCTGATGTTTCCTCCCGTGGGCTGAGGTAGCGACCACAAACGCAGATGATCGCCAGATGTGGCAAGCAAATCCGTGGATTGTTTTTGCGATGAAGGCGGCTCCCACAATATCCTGGTGACCGGGTATGAACATGTAGCCTCTGCAACCTTAACGTATTCCAGACCGTATGGAGGGGCTCCGGGGGAGTTCACTTCCTGCGGTGCTATCTGAGTATCGAGGATTTGGATCTGGAGTCATCCAAGTCAGCTATTAGCGCACAGTGTGTGGAGCAGCACGTACGAAGTTATGTGTATCCTCCAGATAGCTTCCCACCGCCATCTTCCCAGCATTAGTATGGCCTTGAACTGGCCATTTACACCAGTCAAAGGCGTATACAGGCCATGGTGCGAGATAGTTGCTGTTGCTGGGAGTTCGATCGTTCTCATTGTACGTGAAGATCTGCGCCAAGCCGCTCTCTTGGTCCATGGTGGAGTTTGCGCGAGGTCTGATATCCGCCAGACCAAGGGGAGAGTTGGAAGCAGCGCCTGTAGGAGTCGTCGCGTAATATCGCTGACCTGGCGTCTGATTGTACTTCGGGGTCTCTGGAGTGTTCGAAAAGGGAATGTATTTCTGGTCCAGGCCAGCTGGACTCGAGCGAGAATAGCTATGTGAAGGTTGAGAGGCGTTCGTATTGGAGCGTGTAGGGAGAGTGTACTGCTGAGAGTTTGTTTGTATCTGAGGCATGGTTGGAACGGTCGTCGGGGCGGTATAAGCGGAGGAAGGACCCGGTCTTGGGTTGTTGCTGCCAGGTTGTAGACTGCCAGGCAGACCGCCAGAAGCTTGCGGGGTATTGTAATGCGATTGCGGCGTTGCTTGTTGGAGGCTTATGTTGGGCCCGGTGCTCGTAGGAGTATACTGACTGGTTTGGTACATCTGTTGTGGCTGCTGCTGCTGCTGCTGCTGTTGATGCTGCTGTTGCTGCGACTGAGAATGCGAAGCATCCTGCTGGGGCAGCCTCCCGGGGTTGATGTGAAGCTCTTCGGGCGCCCTTCCTATGGTGTTCGAACGTCGTGGTGTCTCGAACTGTTGTGAGTTCGTCGATGACGGTGCCGCGCCAGGCCCGGGGAGACCTGAGCTAACTGGCGGGGCAGTCTGACCTCCTGCGTGGAATCCAGGAGCATTCCCACTGCCAGGCATGAGCGCATCTGTTCCTGCTGCCGTAGTCCCTGAGGTAGCTATTCGCAGATTCCCTCCAGGCGCACCGATGGCGCCTAAAGCATGCGCAGCTTGATAGATGCCTTGTCCGGCGCTTGATGGACCGGCCCCCGAACTCTGCTGGTGATGAGAATGGAAGGGCATGACTGACGCCGTGCTAACTGCCCCTTCCAGTATGGACTGTCGAGGATCGACTGCTGTCGGTTTGCGCGGACCGAGTCACGGACTCTCTGGTTTGTTGGATGCGCAATCCAAAGGTTGAGGTCACTACAGGTCGCGGAGCACGGGACGGCCCAATCTAAAGGGCGAATGATCGGCCCGGGCATGGTGGGGGGCCCGGGCGCCGCCGTGGAAGAGGCGGAGACGGGGTCATTCACGCCGACAACACCAACCTGGAACTTCGTCATCTTCTTCGGAGTCTCTGTTACGACGTAACTTTCTAACAATATTCCTTGAGATCTGATAGCATCAATGGAGGGCGCAATGCACTATAATCTGCTGTTGCTCCCTCCGCCTCCAGTGCCCTCATCTTTTGCCGCGCTGAAGGCTGCCTATGGAGCCTCGCTGTTTGCTGTATTGAGAGGACTGGCACGGTCTCCGGACTATACGAACGGGACCTGCCTGCTCGAAATTGCTCTCCCATGTCCTCACCTCCACGGCCAGCAGCATACACCTAGGAGCGCGCTCTATCCTGAAACGCAACGTCTTCTATCTGGCCTCTACAAGTTGATTTCCGTCATCTCCGCCAAACACAGTATTGATCTGGATAGCGATGGTATTGATGCACGCGTACTCCTAGTTGCCCATCCCCGCGGTGGAAGCGCGGTTCAGCTCGAAGACGGGTCTCCGGAAGCTGATACGCAAGGTCCGGTGATCAGCATGTGGACTCTCGCACGAAGTAACAGGCCTTGGAAGACGATCTATGCTGTTGAAACTGAAGCAGGGGGTCGTGTTCTGACAGCCTTTGTAAATGCTAGCAAAGGTCAGCACTGGAACGTGGTAAAAGTGCGGGGCGGACTTGTACAGGTTGACCCTTCTGCGAAAACCATCAAAGCAGGTCCCGAGACCGACACTGTCCGGCATTACGCTGTTGCCGTTGGAGGAACTTTCGATCATCTGCATATCGGGCACAAACTGCTCCTGACGATGACGGCTTTCGCTATCGAAGGAGCAGTTGCCGCAGAGGAAAAGAAGAGGACCATCACCGTGGGAATTACCGGCGATGAACTTTTAAAAAATAAAAAATATGCCGAGTTCCTGGAAAGTTGGGATACGAGACAACGTGCCGCCAGTGCTCTGATGCGGTCTCTCCTATACTTTGGTCCTGCTGAAGACAAACTCATCAAAACATTCGAGACGAAAGAGCCGGGACCAAATGGACATGTAGTCCAGGAAGCATATCCCTGCGATCTGGTGGTGAAATATGTGGAAATCTGGGATCCGTTTGGTCCCACTATCACAGACGAATCGATATCTGCCCTAGTTATATCTGGAGAAACTCGGGCTGGCGGCAAGGCTGTCAATGACAAGAGAGCAGAAAAAGGCTGGCGATCCCTCGAAGTTCTTGAAGTCAATGTCCTGGACTCCCGAGAAATTGACGAAGATAACCAGTCGCAGGCTCAGATCGATGAGAACTTTCAAAGCAAACTCAGCAGCACGCAGATACGTCGCATAATGTACGAAAGATCAAGGATTGGACGTGATGTTTGACGTGTTGATGGTCTCCTTCAGCGATACCATTGCTCTACAGCGAAAACAATGGCCGGGACCTTGATCGGGCTGTGAAGGCTTGGGCGTGCCTAATTGTTTCACGATCAGATGCGGTGGAACCACACAAGGCTCCAAAGAGAACCTTTCAAAGGCTTCTCTGGAAAGATACTGTGGTAGGTAACCGGCGATGATACGTACGAAATATCTCGGGTGTAACATGTACTGAAATGCCTCATCACCTTGTGCGACTGTTTCAGACGCAATGATTGTGTAACAAAGGTCTAGTTAGCGATGGTCAAACCCATGGCTTGCTCTTTGAGCTGATGGATCGAGCGATGAATAGCTCATACAAGAGACGTTCCGATGGCAGGGCTCCATCAGCGCAAGCCGTTCAATGTGAACGCGCCCAGCGTGTATGCACCAGGGACCGTCGCTTCAAATAGAATCAGCAAGAGGTCCGAAGCAGACAGACGGCTGACTGCAGAGGTCAATCCCTTGGAGACGAGGGGAACACAGACGCAGCATCGAGGAAAAGAGGAGAGCGTGTGGTTGGGACAAGGATGGCACATGGGCGGCCGCAGCGATTTGTATGCAACCAGGCATGGATATCAGTTCGTTGGTCTACTCCAGCATGATTCTAGCATAGTGCGATGCCGCGAAATCGATGAGCAGTGTAGCTGCCGTGTGCGCGAAGTGTAAGGTTACCTGCGATTTGCTTGCTCGTCCCGATCGCACCCACGACCCGGCCCGCAGGATCGTTTCGTTGCCTTTGCAAGCCGGGGCTGTTGTTGGCTTTCTCCATCATCGACCCATCCCATCTCTCGGGGGCCCAGAGCGTTTTAAATCTCGACACATCGTCTCTCCGCCAAACACCCCTGACAGCAGCCCACGGCTGTTCCAGATGCTATCGAGACTCGACAAACCCGCTTGCTCGCGCTGATTTTGAACCCCCTGGCATAGGTCTGGCCATCGCCGGCATCGTCTGCGGCCCACCCGGGCCAGGAGTTCTTCCTGGACTCGAAGCTCCAGGACCGTCACATCGTCGGCCATAGGGCTTTGGTGAGGAAATTCCCTCGCCTTCACGTCACTATTCAGGAAGACGGAAGGACGGGAGCAGTCCTGTGGACCAATCCAGAGCGGTTGCATGCACTGCCAGCACATACATCGCTCCCAGGCCCGGAGGCAGCTAGCTAGTCATCTCAAGCAGCCCAGGGTGCCCACCATGCGAATCGCAAGCTAAACGATGCAATCCGCCAGCGACACCGCAACCTGTGCCTCGACCTGCAGCTAGGTATTCACCCGTCCCGATGTGCTGAACCCGCATAAAAATTTCATCATGTGACTTGGGATATCGTCCACAATTGGTCGATTGTGCAGCGGATGGCGTTGACCTGGTGCTGCTTCGACGCCCACCTGCCCATCTCCCATACAACTCCCCATTTAAGCTGTCCATCCACCAGCACGCTCGGCTGACACTGCTCTGCGCCGCGGCCAAAACCTATGTTAGGATGCCGCCTATGCTACTGTTGGTGTCATATTGCAGCCAGACAAGCCTCGAAAGACATGACTTGCGCTGCTAACTGCTCGTTTCCCGTGATCTTGAAGACCACGCACCCGCGTCGCCTGCGAAAACCGGTCATTCGCACGTACTGTCACACCATCTGCTTGACTCCGCTCTGCTGCTTCTTCTCTCTACTTGTTCCGCTCTCTTTCAACCTCCTACACAACGTTTACAGCTGTTTGGACAACCCGAACGCGGTTTTTACGCGCTTTATCGTCGATAGATGCCAACACTACCCCGCTTTATCCAACGGTCATGGCCTCCGAGTGCTACCTACTCAAGCTGCCTGATGAGCTTCTACGAGACATTCTGGACTTTATCGAATCGGATTCGGAAAAATTGATCCCAGTGGATGATCGATTATCACTATCGCAAGAGAGCTTCAAGCCGCCGCCGCCGCCTACGCCCACCCAAGCGCAGGACATCGCAAGCTTCAGACTCGTATGCAGAAGGTTCTCGGACTTAGGGGCCTTTCACCAATTCTCTCGCGTCACCACCAGATTCTCACTCAAGGGCTTGAAGAGGTTAGAGAACATAGCCGGACAAGACCATCTTGCAAAACATGTCAAGAAATTCAGCTATATGGTGCCCTATTTCTATGTGCCAGGTTCCGCGCCATCAATCTATTCCGGCTGCAAAATACAAACCGCTGACATGCTCTAGGTAGGGAGCGCGTCCGAGAATTGCTGCCGAGTCTTCATGGCAGCCTCGGAGTTCTGGACGCTCGGCATTTTGCTCGGAAAGTAAATGAGCAGAAACAGATCGTAGAGACCGAAGAAGACCAAAGGGTCTTGAAAAAAGCCATTAGTGCATTCACATCCCTCCAACATGTGCAGATTCTTCGTGTACAGGATCGAGAAGACGGGATGCTGATTTCCTATATACGACAACACGAGGAGCTGAACCAACTTGTAGAGCTTCGGTGGGATTCAGCTTGCTCTCACAGTACGAAGACCGTTGGTGCTGCTCTCCTTGCAGCCCGATCACCCTGCACACGCTTTTCATCTCCGATGCTGAGTCCTCAAAGCGCCATGGGACTTGCCGCCAATCCGCCAAAATCATTTGCAACCTTGGCGAGCAGATTAACATGCTTGGAACTCCATTTTGACGACGGAACAGATCTAGATAATCGGATGCGTGAACTGGCTGGCCTGTCCAAAGTTATCTTTACGTCAGCGAAGAATATGCAAGCTGTTCACATCGGGTTTCCATCGCATCGACCCTGCGGACTTAAACTCGAGGAATTATTCCATCATGTGCAATGGGACAAACTGATCGCTTTTGGGATACAAGCCTGGAGGTTAGACGCGGAAGAGATCATCGAAATAGCACGGCGGCATAGAGACAGGCTCCGTGGGCTCAGGTTGCGAGACGTGTTACTGAAGGATGGAAGCAGGTGGAAAGACGTCCTGGCCTATTTGCGGGAGGATATGCTGAAGTTGGCTTGGGTGAGCTTGCGGCGCATAGACTATGCCAATCACTTCGACGAGCAATGGACGATGGGAGCCGAGGTTCCAGACGACCCGCCGGGGGGCGCGAGCGACAGCGATGATGAAAGCGACTGGGCACCCCCTCGTTCAGAAAACAGCGAAGATGGTTTCTCGGAGCAATCAGAAGATGCTCTTTCCGATATGGACTCGCAGCATTCGGACTCCGAGAACGAAACTCAGCAAGGCCCCCAAGGGGATATTGGAATGGACTTCCCGCCGTTAAGCCCGGATACACCTGCCAGCGTACCTTGGTGCAGTTGCAACGGGCTCAACTCTTACCCAAGCACTGCTGAGGAGCTGGGTGATGATGGAATCAGTGTCACATACAGCCAACGCAAGATGTGGGAAAAATGGGTTGTCAGGAAGTGTGTACAACATTCGGACACCCACCACAAATAATCGCAGCCGTCGCTACCAGTCCCCTTCTGACGCCATCGCCACGTTCCTAGCGAACTCAACTCTGTTGCATATGCAGCCGTCCTGGGAATTTTCGCGGTCGGCTCGTTTCACTACTCCCCAAATTCTGGTGGTTGGTCGCAAATCATCCACGTCAGCTGTCAGGCCTCCCATCTTAGCACACGCATACGTACATCATTGACAGCCGGTCCGGGATGTACTTCTTCTTGTCAGCACCACCAGATTCTGTTCTAGGTTATATTCTCCTTCAACCTAATAGGGGTCTGTGTTTTGCATGATTACTACTTCCTGCATCACCTACAGGACTTTTCGGTGCTTGCTAGCCAATTAGATCCTCGAGCTCCCCTGCAGGTTCTTCCGTCAAGCCAAGGAACGCGGAGCTCACTACATCTACTTGTGGCTGTCAACTTAGGATTCTCTTTCTATCCACCATCCGCCAGGCGCCACGATCGACTTCAGCTCCCTTTATTTCTGGTTACAAGAAAATTTTCGAGGGCGGCTATCTGTTTACCATGGCATATATTGGTATTGGGAGGATACTTTGTTTTCTGAGTTCACGGCGTGTAAGCGAGTTCAAATGGTCATTCTTGAGAGCAACAACAGCCTCCAATGCTATGCTTCCCGTTTCCATGCTTTGACAGATGCGTGACTATCTGGAACGATGGACAGAAATAGACATGCTCGGTTTCGACTGACTATCCGCTTTTCCATGTACGCCGTTCAGCAACAGCTTCTTGTTTCACGAGGGAGAGGGGATCTCCTCGTGTCAGCTCTCCGGTCGTGACTATGTCACAGGGCTAATTCAAGGGTACATGACATATATACTAGCTCCAAAGGAGCCCTAAGAAAGAATTTGAGACTTCTCTGGTTCTTGGGGATATCGAACTGGCTCGCGAATGGCCCAGGCCCATCCCGCTACTGGGGGTGCTTTGTCTCGCCTGCTCAATAACATGCTTGGGAGATGTCGTCACGGCTCAGGCACCAAGTACACCTCCAAGTAGCGAGACTCGCCAAGCCTTGTCTAGCAACGACATGCGGCTAAGGGCTGCAACAACCATTACCCCTCTTGACTCTTGTACAGCATCAGTTTCCGAAGATGATTGTCACAGCCGGTGATATGTTGTTAAGCTCAAGGCGCATCCAGTCTACTTTACATGCGCGCCAGCATGGATGAAGCACCACCCTCGTATCAAGCTGCCGTGACGAGGGAGTACTGGCCCATTGTAGCCCGATATACTTTATCCCAAGACCTCTACTCGGCGACGCTTGTATGTAGAAGATGGAATGAGATATTTTCCCGTCATCTTTGGGGGAATCCAGCCTCCCACTTTGGAATCGAGAATGATGTCGTCTATGGTATTGGCAGTCCCTCGCCCCCGGAAGCTTGACCGTTAGCTTTTCACTGACCGTCCCAGTGGCTCTCACGAGATTCATGCGTACACTACCTTGGGCGCGTCTATGCATGAGAGAACTCACGCATACGCTGCGACTTCCGCCCGCGCATGCTGAGGTCTACGGTGGGCCTCATGCGGACTGGCTGCGGGACATCCTTGAGCTGCTTCCCAATCTCCAGTCCCTGATCGTGGCCGGACTTCCCTTCTTCGACCATGCAAGCCTTGTCACGCTCCGTCATCCTAGCCTGCGAAGAAAGGCGGACAAGTTCCCGACGTATGGCTTGCGGCTGCTCGACGCCTCGAAGTGCCCCAACGCAACCACTACGGGATTTGCGGAGGCGCTTCCTCACTTCCCCGGACTGATGTACCTAGACGTATCAGGAACATTGCCTGCCAAAGACGTCTCTGTCTTTAATGCGTTGCAACGGCTAAGCGGGCTTCGAGTGTTGAAACTCAAAGGTCTAGGTCTCCGCGATGTCGATATCCGTGACATTGCGAGGTTAATCAGGACCAATGTCTGTTGCCTTGATCTTCGAGATAATCATCTCACTGATACCAGCATCTGTTATTTACTGGATCACCGCTTTTCTCATGCTTCAGGGCCGAATTCCTCCAGAATCGAAGCCTATGAGAACCTCGATTGGTACCTGCGAGCAGGTTTGACAGACCGGTCCGTGGGCCATCTGGCCGTGGAGCACTCCGATCGTGGCCTAACGCACCTCTACATATCCGAGAACGATATCTCGTTCGAAGGTGTTTCTGCTCTTCTCAGGTCAGGAAGGCTGCTAGCACTCGATGTGGGCTCTGTAGCAGGATCCTATAGAAGGCCTCAGGAACCTGCCATGCTCGGGGTTGAACCGGGCAGCCGCTCAAATGTGGGGATAGAGAATGCCGAAGCGTCTAGCATGCCCTATGCCGTGAAGCTGGCTCCACTAATTGCTCAATCACAGAATTTGCTGAGCCTACGCATCGAGCATGGCATCATAACTGATGACCCTTCACTATCTGACACTAGCACACCATTAGCTCAGGCGGAACTGGAAGATGATATCGCAATCCGAGTTCCACCGAATCCCTACGACCTATCCAGTGCCAGCAGGCGTCATGAGCTCCCTACTAGACTTGAAAGAGAGATGCTCGAATCATCGACAGATGCGAAAGCCGCCGTGGGAAGAAAAGTGTCACAGGATATGGCTTCGAATCAATTCCAGGCTACGACGTCTGTTCTGCTGACAACTCCTAGTCCTTCAATTGGCGCCTTATCCTCCGATCCGGAAGCCGTTCTTCCCACTCTCTGCCGTGGCTCTGGCGCATATCCCTCGGAGATAGTATTAGACATCCATCATAAGCCTCCCATCATACACCTCGAAGGACTTCATCCGTCGTACCTACATTCCATGCGTACCTTGATCTTGACTGGGGTCCCTCACACCTCGTCAAGCCCGCAGCTTTTCTCCAGGATATTGCGATTCATAACGCTTTGTGCCACTGCTCGCCAACACGCCCTCAGATCCGCGTCTACGACCTACGCCCTTCCGCCTGGTCGCTCCCGCGCTCTCGCCGTGCAGGAAGCTGCACGCGAGATCTTTCCGCTCCGACGCATCGTCCTAGAGATGGCTGATCCTAGCGCTCCTGATCTCAATATACCAAGACGTCAAAAGAGCAAAGGGAAAACCGCAGGATGGCGGCATCCTACCAAAACGTATTCGTCGACCGAAGATCCGGATTCTGAAGCTTTTGGGCAGGCGGCCGCAGGCGACTTTTCTTTTTTCGGGCCGGAAGAGTGTGATTTGCCGGATCTAGAGCCTGGATGCATCTCTATACCCAGAGGCAATATTGGTGCAGTCCCAAGACTACCTGCCGACGTACCTTCAGGTTTGCCGCTAAGGCAGAAAGATGGACCTCATCAGCGGGGAAATCTGTACGATACCCTGGCTGAGATTTCGAGGTTTAGAGAAGAAAAGCGGGAACGGTATGAGAGCGCTATCAGAGCGGCAGGCGCGGAGGGGAAAGACGCCGCTCCGGGAGACGTTTGGGTGGAGGGTTACTGGGATGGAGAGATCACGGTGGTGAGACCTTATCTAATGAGTACGGCCGGAGACGATGTGGACTTTCACGGATACCCCTTTGGCAAATGCTGGAATTACCGCTAAGATCTCGAGTCTCTATATGGACGACTTCTTCCCTCAGATTACAGTCAGCCCCTGACGGGGAAATTACCACCCCCATCCGCTTCCACTGGAACTCTCTTTTGCGATGAACCCCTTCATGATTCCCGCAACAACCGTTAACAGCTCTCCGTGCAAGCCTCCCGCAGCCGGCGCAGCGAGCATGCCCCAGTTGCCGGTCAGATATCTTCCGTTCGCAGCTTCTCCAGCACCAAACTGTAGCTCCTTTCCCCAGGCATCAGTAACTACGCCCCCTGTTTCCTCGAAGATCAGGATCCCTCCGGCATGGTCCCAAGCTGCCTCCGCATAGTCCCTCCGTTTCGGCAGCCTCAGCAGAACATCGCCCACTCCCAGCGCGAGTGCCACGTAACGCATCTGCATCGAGAAGCTCTCCATGCCAGGCCATACAACCTCCACATCCCCTGTCCCAGACCTTGTCTTCGCTATGGATTCGGCCACCTCCCTGTGCAGCTTGTGGTTGGCGGTGCTACTCGCTGTGCTCTCCACGAAGACCACATCCTCATCAGCCGACAGTGGCTGCCTCGGCGGCACCTTCACGGCATCCCCCAGTTGCCCATCCGCGCTCACAAACGGCCTGAGCCACGCCCCTCCACCCCTGACCGCCGATACCAGAATGCCACATCCCTTCCCCACGCGCTCAAGCATCTTGCACCTCCGCCCAGTCATACTCACAAACGCATCCGCCTCCAGGTTGGGACAGCCCAACACCCCCAGTTGCTGCACGCCATCCTCGAGCAGCGCGAGACACACTGCGTACTGGCCGCCCCGCACAAACGCCGCCGTCCCATCGATAGGGTCCAAAACCCAAACCCGGCCACGCATCCCGCCCGCGCCGCCCTCCGCCGCCGCTGCAGCACAACCCCGATCAATCGCATCCAGCATCTCGGCCTCGCTGCCGAACCGGTGCAGCGACGGTGTCACCGCTGCAAAGCCGTCCTGCACCTCGCGCACCAGCCGCCAGACGGCCGCGGCCAGTGCCGGGCCCGCCCGCAGCGCCGCGGCGCTCTCCTCGCCTACGAACCGGTCGTCCGGCCGGGCGGCGTGTAGGGCGCCGATGAGCAGCGCCTGAGCGCCGTAGTCGGCGATCGTGACGGGCGTCTGGTCCGGCTTGGGTAGCGAGGTTGGCGCGTGTAGCGTCCGGGTGAGGAGGACGGCGCGGGCGACGGCGAGCTGTGCGAGGGCAAGGTCCTCGGCTGCGGCGGCGGTGGTGGTTGTGGTCATGGTTTCAGGGTCCTTGGTAGTCCTCTCTTTTTTTGTATATCTTTGTTCGTCGACAAAGCTAAATAGACAGATAATATGGAGCTTTCTCACGAAGATGGGGCGTTATTAAAAGATCTAGAACGAAGTATGAGCGACAGGAATTGTTACTGGCATAGCATGATCAGGAGAATGGAATCGGATCGGTAAGTAGGAGGCAGTAGTGGAATGAAGGGAAAGCATGTTGAAGAAATGGGAATTTAGTCATGGAAGAAACATCAACCTAATTGGCCTTCTTTTTGCTCCCAAAATGGTGTTGATGGCGGAAATGACAGATCCCAACTCGTCTCTTCTCACACGTTCGCCGATTTAACAGGAAGAAGAGAGGGAAAATGCAGAAAGTCCAACCGTCTGCAAAATACTGCATGCACGACAAAGAAGAAGGAAAATGAATTCATCTTACCGTTCTGGTAGTTATCTGCCGTGCTTTCTCCAACCTTATGGTCGTCCAGACTGAAGTGTACATGAAGAGTGGAGCAGAGAATGGCCCAAACATCCGACAGACTATAGACTGCTGACTCAGCAACCGCCAGCCTTCTCATCTTTCAAGATCTCTCCTCCAGTGAGACATCACCGTACAAAAGGAAGAACGAATCGAATGCCAAAACATCATATTTTTCTCTAAAAAATCATTCCGACACCCGCCAGACCACCATATTCCCTATTTCGGTTTTGCGAACCCTCCCGCTTCGTTTCCGCATACGCTCAAGAAGGAAAAAATAACGCTTGTGCAGATGCCCTTGGAAAGAAGATAGATGAAAAGAGAAACAAGCCCCCCCAAAAACCCCGTCCAGTTCCTTATCGTACAGCACGCTCCCTCTTACTCATATCTCGGCCCATCGTCCCCACCTGCCGGCGTATCCGCCGCCCATGCACCGGGTGTCTCGGGGTACGCTCCTGGAGTGGGCGCAGCACCAGGTGTATTATACTGCCCATACCCACCGAATCCCTTCGGTGTTGCGGCGGAGGTATCGCCTGGTGTCGGAGCTGTGTAAGCACCCGGCGTCGGAGCGTCAAAAGCTGCCGCCGGTGTGGGTGCGCTCCCATAGGAAGTGCCATTGCCAGAGGTGCTGTGGTAGGCTGGAGTGCGCCCGCCTGCGGACCAGGGATTAGAGGAGGAGTTGTTGGAAGAATGGTAAGCAGGGGTTTTGGAGCCAGCAGCCCAGGCGGATTCGCCAGAAGGGTTGCCGTAGCCGGACGGATTGTATGGAGTACGGGCGTTGGCATTCCAAGTAGACTAAAAGCACGATTAGTAAATTGTGATTGTTGATTGCGAAGGGATGCACTTACACCGCCATAAGCCGTCCTGTTGCCGTCACCACCACCATACGATGTGCGACTGCCATCGCCGTAAGCTGTACGGCTACCATCACCATAAGCAGTCCGACTTCCATCGGCACCCGGGAAAGCTGGCGTGCGGCCGCCGCTCATACCGCCCCAGGCAGGAGTTCTGCCACCAGCTTGCCAGGCAGGTGTACGGTTCCCAGGCGCAGGCGTACGTCCACCCCATACAGACTCGCGGCCAGGAGTGGCACCTCCGTAACGCCCAGGAGGTGGGGCGCCTGTCCTCGGAGGCCCGCCAAATTTGCCAAGAGGCTGGCTCTGACCGGTGATGGGATCCTTAACGGAAAGGAACTCTTTGGAAACCGTGATGATCTTGTTTTTGGAGTGAAGCTCAACTCGGGCGCTGTCATCAGTGGTGTCTTTAACGATACCCAAAAGACCCTTGTGAGGTCCCTTACGGACCGTGACAGTCTTGCCAATGAACTTATCACGGCCCATCGTCCTGGGAGGCAGCATCATTGTCTTCGCATTCGGACCGCCGTTAAGGAGTAGCGCGGGGTTCATTTTGGAAAAGTCCGGAGCAGCATTAACCTTACCACCTTTGGCAGCAACTGTGGTGACGTTCGAGTTGCGAACAACGAAGACACCCATGTTCTCCGGAAGTGAACGGTTTTGCACAAAGACATAGCTACGGTGAAGATCTAGCACCGTACCCTGTCTGTTCTCTCCACTGTACTCCTTGACTGTATCGCCAATTCGAATCTCTGATCCATCACGATCCGTACCCACGGCATTGCGCCGCTTCTCCATTTTGTTTGCGACTTGAGAGTGAAGAACAGTGCGGAGGTTGCCATTCTGGTCAAGCACGCGTAGAGTCTCCGTGTCGACCTTGACGATGATGCCGACAGTGGCTTGATCGAGCTGGACGAGATCATAGAGATCATACTTTGAGCCAACAGCCATCGAGTTGGAGTCGGCGGCTTCTCTCAGATCCTTACTGAAAACCGTGATTTCTTGTTGGTCGCCATCCCTATTGAAGATGAC
Source organism: Myrmaecium sp. VS I D KN 1 (assembly GCA_019775845.1). Taxonomy (NCBI): domain Eukaryota; kingdom Fungi; phylum Ascomycota; class Dothideomycetes; order Valsariales; family Valsariaceae; genus Myrmaecium; species Myrmaecium sp. VS I D KN 1. The sequence continues at coordinate 929,806 of JADQAV010000002.1, read as the reverse complement.
GCGGTCGTCCTTGATCTTGGCTACGAAGCCAACCTCACCGACATATTTGCTACCGGAGATGACCTTGACGTGGTCGCCAACTCGGAAGAACTTTCGCAGGGTTCGGACGGGAGCTTCGATAGTTTGACCCTTTAGAAGATCTGACGTGACTTTCAGGGTAACAATATCGCCGCGAACGGACACCGTCTTTCCGGAAATGCCTTTTTGTTCACCTTGGTAGATCTCAACCTTATCTCCAGGCAGGAATGATTCACCAGAAGCCGCCGCTTTATTGGAAGCAGCCAGCTGCAACAGATCGACAGCTTCGGTGCCATCTTCATCGCGGGTAGCAAAGGCCTGGATCTCTTGGAGCGTGGGCCTGACGTTTTCTGTCTCAAGGTAGCTCGTTTTGAAGTCCTTGATGAGGAATCCATCCACATAATCATCCCCCTTGAACCGGAAACTATTCCTAGACAGGCCACCACCAGCAACAAGATGCTTGCCATGGTTCTTGACTGCGTCAGCATAGGTAAAGAGCTTCTGCTGCGGCCTGGGTCCAGTCTGTTTGGCGAATCCAGGACGTTTCCGCTTCCCGTCTGCCTGTATGGGTGCGTTGATATCGTCGTCCACGCTGTCATCGATTCGAGGGACAAGCTTGACGGTAACTCGGTCCTCATTCGGTTCTACAGCTTCGACAACACCGATATCTCCAGCATATCTCGCCGGACGCTTCATGCGCACGTAATCGCCCACATCCACTTGCTTTTTAGAGGTATTGATGTGCAACAGCGACGGTCGGTCTTTGACATCGATCAGCTTCATGTCATTCCTGGCCCACACATTCGGTAGACCATCGATGGCGTCGAAGACAGCTGCTTGCACTGGCGCCTCGATATAGACATAACCGGTCATAACCGTGGTGCCGCGCTCGAAGGCGGAACAGATGTTGAGGGGGTTCTTGGTGGTTGCGCGCTGCTCGAATCTTTTCAGGATTGCGGCGACAACTTCGCCTTCTTTTCCAGGCCTGCACTTGACAGCCCAGATGCCTGGATCGTCGACGCTGGGAAGAAGCGCGTGCTTCGGGACAACAAAGGAGTCGACAGCAGCAGCGCGGCTCTTTCCATACCTTTCGCGGAGGCGTTCGGCAGCCTTTTCCGCGTCCAAGCTCTCAGCAAGCTCACGCTGGCGATCGAGCTCCCTGTGCCTCCGCTCGTCATTTTCGGCACCAGGAGGCATTTCCAAGAGATCATCCGGATGTACTTCCTCCTGCACAAGGTCATCCTCTTCCTCAAGCTCCTCTTCGTCTTCATCGTCAACCTCGGCTTCGACATCGATGAACTGCATGCGGGCATCCCTCTTTCTTCTCTTGCGCGAGCGGCCCTATGCTCCTGTTAGCCATCAAAGTGCGAGCTACCTTCACTCGAGGGAGACTTACCACGACCTCTTCATCTTCCTCGTCCTCATCCTCATCCTCGTCCTCTTCGTCCTCTTCGTCCTCCTCCTCGTCACCACCACCACCTTCTTCTTCCTCGCCGTCCTCGTTTTCGTCCTCAGCATTAGCGTCCTGGCTTGGCTTCTTTGTTGTCGAGTTATCTGCATCCTCATCATCGTCGTTCTCGTCCGCGTCGCCACCAGCGTCGTCCGCTCGACTGGGCGACTGCGGTTTTGCGTCATTTTCCGAGGCATTGCCCGCATCCTCCTCATCGACCTCAGGTTGGGGGTTGAAATCGTCATCCTCCGATTCCGATCCAAAGTCTTGGTTGAGGAAGTCCGCCATGATGCGCGGTGGCTAGACCCTGCACGGCGTCAAATAAACTGTTGTAATTCTGCTGTGAAGTGCTAGGTTATGTTATTATGTAGTGAAGAAAGAGATTTCGCGCAATCGTTCGAAAGAGGTGCGCGAGTTCGAGAGTGGCGGGACTGCGATGAAGTCGAAGAGGACGAGGCCTTTGTCTCGCTCAACGTCGAGAGCAGATGGACATTCATTGTTGCGCTGCATGGGGTAAGGTAGACGGCCGCCATAGCCAGGTTCTTGGCGTAAACCTCATCACGTGATGGCACTGTGACGGAGGCATCGTCAACACCAACGAGGCTTGAGCTTTCATTACATACTAAGTGTCCAGTCTCTACGTGCTTCTTCGTGTTTTGTCCTAGCAATGACAGACCTGCAGAGCACCCCGGCCGAGGCCCTGGGCAATTCTGCAGCTGTTAACTATCTCAGTGGCTACCTCAATAAGACCCTTCGCATTCACACCACCGACAGGCGCATGTTCGCCGGGCAACTGAAATGCACCGACAAAGTAATGCTCTAGCACTCTCGCTCAAACTGCAGCGCATCTCTTGCCCATACTAACCGAGTAACCAGGACCGGAACACCATCCTCGCCTTTACTCACGAGTACCGCCAGCCGTCCCAGGAAGCGATCCGCAAAGCGGCCGAAGAAACTGGCAACCCGCGGCCACCGATGAACCTTATGTCCAGATACGTAGGATTAGTCGTCGTGCCCGGGAAATATATCACAAAGATCTCAGTCGAGGAGGCGAACTGGGGCAAGCCGGGTGCTTGAAGTGGCAGGGAAGTGCTGGGCAGAATGTCAGAAGCCAGCCATGGGTTAGACTTAGCTTCAAAGCAAGTGCACGGCCATGACTGATTGCCCGGATTATGGCTTGCTTCGACAGAGGTCCAACCGGATGCAGTAGGTCTAAGAAGAGCCCATCTCCAGGATATGAGAAGGAGATGAGCAGCCAAGCAGCGAGAAGATCCAGGTTCTCAGGCGATGGGACACCGGCCAGTCAAGCATACTGCATCGGACGACAGTGGCCCTTCCGTGCAGTACCAGCCAGCACATGTGTCAACAAGACCAGACAAGCACATCTTCGCAATATTGATGATGCGGACACCGAAATACACGGTCGAAAACAGAAAGCTGGTGTGGAAGTGACATAGCCCTAATATTCGGCCATACATTTTTTGGTAGAGGAAACAACTGGGCGGAGAAGAAACCTGGAACAATTCTGAAGCGCAGATGGTACCATCTCCCCCATGAGGTATCGTGCAGCTGTCACTAGAAAGGGAATCCTAAAGGATGACAGTCTGTGAGCAAAGAAAAGGAGGGAAATCCCAACCGGATATAATGAAATCGTTCAGGTATACAAACGTACAGACGAAAGCAGAAGAAGGCATGATAAACGCGGCGCATGAAAACAAAATAAAATAAAATAACATGACGCCAGTCTGATCATCAAACGTCAAGTAGGAGGCTGAAACCTTGCCCTAGATAAAAGACAAAGGCCAAAAGAGTGCCCACCTTCCTTTTTCCCGTTTCTCATCAGTGGAGGAGTTTCCAGAGAACAGCGTGCTTCTCATTAGCCGTGAATTGGAACCTTCCCTGCCCTTGCCAGGACCCTAACGTTATTGAGTAACCCCTGCACCAGCTGGTCCTCGAATCCATTCGGTTGGTTCATTCGTGCCTTCGCCCCTTCACGCTTCAATTCGTCTGTGTCTACTTCAATCTCCAACTCGTGCGTTTTAGCTGCCGGGTCTCCGTCGATAGGGGTAACCTGCGTCAAATCGATCTGATAGGCCTGATGCCGATAGCACATTCTGTCCTTTTTTCTCCCCACACGCTTGTTCCCCTCTTTCAAGTCCACTAAGTCGTCTATTGGTCCGTCATAGGGTGCCTCGAGGCTCACCGTTATACGGTAATCGAACGGTGTGTCCGGGCTGTAAATATCGAAGTTTGCAATGCGTTGCTTGACAATCTTGGCGAGGACTTCATTGGTTTGAGCATCACGTGTGATACGAATACGGCTTTTGCGAGAGGGGTCTACAAGGCGGATGGCAGCAGGGGGCAGGTAGTGGAAGTGCTGAGGATCCAGAATATAGAAGCTGTCGATCTCTCGCTTATGCTTGTAATTGATACGATCGGGTCGGCGAAGCGAGTCCGTAGTAGCCTTATTGAGGTACTGATTGAGAGCTTTGTGCTGCGCCTGGACATACGGTTAACAGGGCACTTGGATCTTTGTACAGCGCAAGAACTTACTTCGTTCATATTGCTCTCAAACATAAGTGGAAGAGAACCGGAATGCAGAACTGTTTCAGAAGCAACGGGGAGCTCCAGCCGATGAAGCGTCTGGCGGTCGATGAAGACACCAAGTTTCGCTTCCACTTCGAGCTGGCCTTGAGATGAGGGTATAGACCCTGCTGGCCCAGCAGCCAGGGTTTGATTTTCCACTACATTTATCCAAAGGAAGTCGGCAAGCCTACGTGTGACTTCGTCATACGGAGCAATAGCACTCACCGATGGCTGCCAGCCGCCATTGGGTGGGGGAACTGAGGGGGGGATTTGTAGAGCCGACTGAGGGGGTGTGTGGTGTGGACCCTGAGCATGATTTCCGTTGACCTGCTTGGATTCGGAAATAACACGCTGAGCTTTGCGGATCTGGCGTAGCTCGGGCGGGGCTTCTCTTTCTTTCATTGCCCATACGGGCTTTGGATCATTCCTCTTCCGTTTACCCAACAAGTTCGAAGGAGGAGCCTTGCGTTCAGACGGAGCAGGCTCATGGGACTTGCTGTTTCCAGCTGCTTCTGGATGCGACACCGCAGGTTCGGGCGGTGCATGCATAGGCAGCCGGTCCGACTTACTTTCAGAACGGGGAAGCGTACGGGCGGGCAGCGGCTTGCTCAGAAGTTCTGGAGACGGCAGTGCAACTGTCGAGGGCGTGGCAGCAGGCACTGAACCTTGCTGTGGCGTTGTAGGCTGTAGTATGGACTGAAGGGAGGTCGTGCGACTCGGTGTAGCACGTGTAGCCTCGAACTCGTGGCTATAGTGTCTGCTTTCTAAAGACTGTTGTCGACTTGGGTATACGGTTTTGGGGCTGACGCTTTCTGTCCGCTCACGTTCTCTCTGATACGCGTAATCCGTCTCCTTACGCTCCAACTGCGGACTATGTGACATGTATGATCCCGGTGAACCTGCTTGCGGCGCCTTGATCGGTGTCATTGCTGGGGCTCCATAGGAGGTGCCGGAGAGCTTGCGTTGGTGAGTGAATGGGCTTGTGGGTTCTCTTGAATTGGGAATTGAGCCTCGATTATACGTGAGCGGAGGACCGAGCGGTGTAGCGGGGTGAGATGGAGGGCCGCCGAAGGTATAAGGAGAGGTATGAAGATAAGATGTTGACAGCGGCGATTCCCGGACTGACTGCGGAGGTTGTATAGGTGTTGAAGCTGCTGGCGGGGATATGGAAGGTTGCGACTGGCTGTGCTGGAGGGTGGGAGGATGGTTGTAGGGCGACTGTGCAGGGCGTGGATATGAGGACAGTTGAGGGGCGGAGGCGCGAGAGTTGGGCGTTACACCGTGGAAGTAGTCACGGGGCGGAGGTTGCTGCGTCTGAGAGTGATGAAGGGCGGTGGGCGAGGAGAAGCTCGCGGGCGGTGGGGGATGGTGGAAGCTTTGCGGCGAGGATTGGGCAGAAGGAGAGAACGGTGGAGGAGGAGGCGGCGGCGGGTGAGGGTGGTGGTGGGGAGGACCCGATTCAGAGTCCTTATTCAACATGGACTTGAGATCCATGGTCTGAATGGGGCGCGCGCAAGGGCGTTGGGCGGTGTGGAGTGTCGAGAAGCTGTTTGTCCTAGATGCTGCTGTCCTGTACTGGAGTCGCAGTCCAGCCGTTGTCGCGCCGCACGTGACTTGCGTGTAGGGAACTTGCCAGTGGTGATTGCTTGCACCGGGGCAAACTCACCGGAGCTCGAGGCTGGGAACAAAGGCAAGCGCGCCGGGCACGACCACGGCGATGAGCGGCCGATGGAGCAGATAGGAATCGTCTCACTCGAGATGCAGATGCGGTTAGCGGTGTGAGGGCGGACAGACAGGATCTTCTCGCCGCATGCGACATGTGTAGGTAGGTACACACCGTCAACGCGATGGATGATGACCCGCGCATGTAGAGTACATCCAGTACATAAATACCCAGCGGGATGCGTGCCGGAGGAGGGGCTGGGAAGCAACGGCTTCACAGTGGGAGCTACCTAAGTTACAGTTACAACTGACAATCGCGACCAGAAACGAGCCCGATTTCCCAGGAGCTCTTCTCTTGCATGGCACTTAACTTCCTTCACGATACCGCGAGATGGAGGTGAGGTCGTATAATACCTATGTATGTGGCTAGTACTCAGAAGCATCTCTCTGCGGTTTGGTGCCCTGCATCAAGGGGAGCAAGCTCAAAGTGAGCGTTGGGCCATGCCCGGCCCGGCCTGGTGTCTGACTCAGCAGCGCTTGTGGCCTGCCCGCGGCGCCGTAATCTAAGCTTCACTGAGGTAATCGTGTGTTGCGCGTGAAGGCAGGTCAACCATCTGCTCCTCTCAAGAATCTCGTCATCAGCTCACTCCTACTCTCCATCACCAGCTCCATCTGGCCAGCTCCCTATCGCCCCGAATCCCCAGAGCTGCAGCTGCCTGGTTTCTGCCTTCTCACTCGATCCCGCTAGCTGTCCGGACTTTTCTTGGCCAGCCGCCACGTACGGAGCTCTGAATCGCCCTTCCGCCTTGACCGTCCACCTCGTCAACATAGACAAGCGTGCTGCTCAAATCTCTCGCCATCTCCTACACTGTCTACAGCTATCTAGACACCATCGATATCGATCTCGATCTCAACCGGGATGGTTGGTCTTACCTCCGCCGCCGGCCTCGTCGGCTTTCTTTCAGAACCGGATAACGACCTTCGGGTCTTCGCTCTGCAAAGCCTGAACGAACAGATAGACGTCCTCTGGCCGGAGGTAGCAAGCTCCGTCGGGCAAATGTAGGATCATTCATACCCTGATTAGATTTGACTGCCGATAGCCAGGCCTCTTGCTCAGAACCCGAAGGCTGAGCTGTCGGCAATGTCAAGCGCTCATCCTTCTCTATTCCCAGTTGATCCCGCTAATACATGGATATAGAGAAGCTCTCTATGAGGATGAGTCCTTCCCGCAGCGCGAGCTTGCGGCACTGGTCGCAGCAAAGGTTTATTACCAACTACAAGAATATAATGAGAGCATGGTCTTTGCACTGGGCGCCGGCAAGCTCTTCAATTTCAGCAAGGCCGGAGAATTCGAAGAAACCATACTTGGTGAGTGGACAGTAAACGCAGCCTCGTAGAACGGACGGAAATGGAGGAAAGATCCTTGAGGCTAACACACTTCCCATTAGCGAAATGCTTGGACACCTACATCGCGCTCTCCGCCATGCACAATCCGCCAGCCCCTGCCAGCACGGCTAATCAACCACCGCCGCAACTCACGACTTCCTTCCCATCGACAGCGAATGGTGGCTCTAACACCGCGGCGAGTTTAGCCTCACCAACGACACCGTTTTCCCAGTCCGCACTTCCTTCAAAATCTCTCCTCTCAAGGGAAGAGATTTCGACGTTCGATCCGAGTCTTCCCGGTGGAGGAAATGCCGGTATAGTCGGTGCTCATCCTTCACCTTTGGCACTGAACAGAGGCGTGCAGAAGAACCTACAAGCGGTTATCAGGAGGGTCTTTGAGAGCTGCTACCAAACCGGCGCTTATAAGCAGGTGGTTGGTATCGCTATAGAGGCTCGCAACCTGGATGTGCTGCGGGAAGCTATCCTGCGGGCTGGTCAGGAGGAGAAGTCGCAGGGTAAAAAGCCTGCAAACAGCGCACCTGGGAAAAGTGAGGAGTTGGTCGAATACGTCCTGGACATCTGCATGAACGTTGTTCAGGAACGCGGTCTTCGAAACAAGGTACGTCCGTTTCCGGGGATTGCTTGGGATAATCGGCTAAACGGCTCTAGATCCTGCATTTGATCCTGGATCTCCTGAACGACATTCCAAACCCCGATTATTTTTCCATTGCCAAATGCGTTGTGTACCTCAATCAGCATTCCATGGCCTCGAACCTTCTGCGGCAATTGGTCGAGCGTGGAGATAGCAAGTCTCTGGCCGTGGCCTACCAAATCTCGTTCGACTTGTATGATAACGGTACACAAGAATTTCTGGCCAAGGTTATCGAGGAGCTCCCTGAGGTAGAACAGAAGGGCTCGGAAGATAAGCCGGCAGAAAACGGCAGTGCTGTGCATCCAGAGGCGGACGATTCAAAAGAGACCGACCAGCTGCTTTCAGGTCAAGATTCCCAGGCCGAAGGAGCAAACACCGCCACCGTGGTTTCGCGGACTAAGCAGAAACCCCTCTCCGACGAGGAAAAGAAGGCTTTTATGTCAATCCGTGAAATCTTGAGGGGTACGAAAAGCATAGAGCTCAATCTCGAATTCCTTTACCGCAACAATCGCCACGACCGACAGATTCTCAACAAGATCCGAGACAGCCTGGAGGCCAGAAATTCCATCTTCCACACGGCGGTCACTTTTTCAAATGCCTTCATGAACTCCGGTACCACGAGCGATGGCTTCTTTAGGGCAAATCTGGATTGGTTGGGCAAAGCTGTCAACTGGTCCAAATTTACCGCAACGGCTGCTCTAGGTGTAATTCACCGTGGAAATATTACTCAGGGTCAAAAGTTACTGGAACCATATCTGCCTAAAGACACCAACGTTTCCGGCTCTGCATACAGCCAAGGTGGCTCCCTTTATGCCCTTGGTCTTATTTATACTAATCATGGGACCCATGTCCTCGACTATCTTCTGAACCAGTTCAACAAGGCCTCGGAGGAGGTGGTGCAGCACGGCGGTGCGCTTGGTCTGGGTGTGGCCGGTATGGCTACTGGAAATGAAGAGATCTATGAGGCTCTGAAGTCTGTTCTTTACACTGATTCGGCTATCAACGGTGAAGCTGTTGGTCTTGCTATGGGCCTCGTCATGTTGGGAACGGGCAACATCAAAGCATTGGAGGACATGATCCAATATGCCCATGACACGCAGCATGAGAAGATCGTCCGTGGCTTGGCTATGGGCATGGCGCTGATCATGTATGCTCGCCAGGAGGCCGCGGATGAGCTCATCAACGGATTGCTGGATGACCCGGATCCAAGCCTGAGGTATGGTGGTATTCTTACCATTGCTCTGGCCTACTGCGGCACTGGAAGCAACAAAGCTGTACGCAAGCTGCTGCATGTTGCAGTAAGTGACGTAAGCGACGATGTTCGTCGTGTAGCCGTCATGAGCTTAGGATTCGTTCTTTTCCGCAAGCCTGGTGCCGTGCCTCGTATGGTCGAGCTTCTGGCGGAGTCTTACAATCCTCACGTACGCTACGGTGCTACCATGGCGCTGGGTATCGCTTGCGCAGGTACAGGTTTGCACGAGGCTGTTGATTTGCTCGAGCCGATGATGAAGGATTCTGTCGACTTTGTTCGCCAAGGTGCGCTTATCTCTCTCGCTCTGATTATGGTGCAGCAGAACGAGGCGATGAATCCCAAGGTGGGAGATATCAGGAAGCAGCTTCAGAAGGTTATCAGCGACCGCCATGAGGATGCCATGGCTAAGTTTGGCTGTGCTCTTGCTCTCGGTATCATCGACGCTGGTGGACGCAACTGCACAATCGGTCTTCAAACCCAGACTGGTAATCTCAACATGACGGCCATTGTGGGAATGGTTGTCTTCACCCAGTACTGGTACTGGTTCCCCCTCACCCACTTTTTGTCTCTTAGCTTCACTCCTACTGCCATCATCGGGATCGACCAGGACCTCGAGATTCCGAGCTTCAAATTCCACTGCAACACTCGACCTAGTATGTTCGACTATCCTCCAGAACAAGAGGTCAAGACGGAGGAGGCCCCTGAGAAGGTCAAGACTGCTGTTCTGTCCACTACAGCACAAGCCAAGCGCAGGAAGCTCGTCAAGGAGCGCTTACAGCGTCGAGAGAGTATGGACGTGGACCAACCACCTACAACTCCCAGAGTGCCATCCGGAGATGATGACAAGATGGAGCTTGATGAGGATAACAAAGCGAAAGAGGAGGGTGAGAAGGCAGAGGTAAAAGAGGGCACGCCTGCAGCCGAATCTTCTAAGAAGAAGGTCGAGAAGGAAAAGGTGGGCTTTGACTTGGAGAACATGTCACGAGTTCTTCCCGCGCAACTCAAGTACATTAGCTTCCCGGAGGAACGATATGTTCCTGTCAAGAAGGTATGGTGAGCCCCGATCATAGTTCTCCTTAGCATGACTGACAATTTCTCAGCCCACCGGTGGCGTAATCCTGCTCGTGGACACCAAACCTGCCGAGCCGAAAACTCTTCTGGAGCTAAAGGTGACAAAGACTGCCCCTGCACCTACTCCGGGGCCTGCTGGCACAGACTTCTCGACCCGAATTGATGAAGCACTCGCTGCCCGGAGAGCCGAGGCTGGAGAGATGGACGACGTAGCCGCGGCACTTAATGCAGTGGACGAGGATGTAGAAGGCGGAGAGGAAGCAGAGTGCCCGGAAGAGTTTGAGTACTACTCGGAAGATGAGAAAGAGACGTAGCCTGGTCTCAGTAGCGCTCATTTTGTACATCATGCAGCCCTAGGAGTGGACGTCCGCTGCGGGGTTGTGGATTATTCCTCTTGACGCATTAATGGGAGCGTATTGTGGGTGGAAAGTGGAACCACGATGGAGGTTTAGTCGTTTAGACTTCGCTAGCATTGTATATTACAATCCTGGACCGCAATCATTTGCCTGAATCATATAAAGCCGTTTAAACGACTGTAAGTGATATCTAAGAGTCGCCGTGATGTCGGATTTGCGGAGGCGCGGCGGTCTTGGCATGCCGCAACCCGCAATCCTCACCTCTTGAATTGATTGCGAACCCAATTTTTGGAGGAAACAATTACCAGCAGTCTAGGAAGCATGCTTGTTCGGCCACCTGCGATGCTGCGGCCGGCATCACTACAGGAGCCACGAACTGTGTGTCTTCAATGTCTGACTCGAGCTGCACTCCCTTCACTTTCTGTTCGACGAGCCCTCCACACGACCGTTATCCGACGTAATGCTACGGTATCTTCGAAGCAGACCCGCAGCGCCTTCAATAGGGACTACTTCTGGTCCAACGGGCCCCTACGAGAGCTTGTTGCGGGAGCACGGAGAGGGGTTGGCAGCAACAGTACACATTCGCCATCCAACGGCACAACAAACGGATCCAGCGATGCCGCAAAAGATGGTTTAGCCAACACAACAAGCGCCTTCGTGGAGATACCAGGTGAACTTCCTCACCGACGGCGAAAGCGACTGAAGCAAGCCGAGGCCGCCGCCGCCGCGACGAGCAGCGCGGCAGCTGGTGAAGCCGGCGATTTTCCTATCGCTCCCGACGCTTCATCCCGCTTGACGTCCGTCTCCGCATCGCTCCCGACACATTCCCTCCGCCGACGGCTGACAACCTATCTATCGCTCGCGAAGCCGCGACTCACCTTCCTGATCCTTCTCACGACCGCCTCAGCCTACTCACTTTACCCAGTACCTGCGCTGTTGAACCCCACAGCGATGTCGGCACCCTCCCTTTCCACCCTAACCCTCCTCTTCCTCACCACCGGTACAGCACTCTGCTCCGCGTCAGCCAATTCGCTCAACATGCTTCTTGAGCCCGCCCACGACGCGAAGATGTCCCGTACTCGCAACCGCCCTCTGGTGCGCAAACTGATCACTCCCCGCGGGGCTATCGGATTCGCCATCCTAACAGCTGCGTCCGGCGTCGGCGCGCTGTACTATGGCGTCAATCCCACGGTTGCTTTCCTGGGCGCTACGAATATCGTTCTTTATGCGTTCGCCTATACGCCGCTCAAACGGATCAGCGTGATAAACACCTGGGTTGGTGCGATTGTTGGTGGAATTCCACCGCTCATGGGCTGGGCGGCTGCGGCCGGGCAGGTTGCAGCTCAGGGAGGGGATTGGAAGGAGTTGCTTCTCGGACCCCAGAGCGCCGGAGGCTGGTTGCTTGCCGCACTATTGTTCGCGTGGCAATTCCCGCACTTCAACGCCTTGAGCTGGACGATTCGGGAGGAGTACAAGGGGGCCGGGTATCGGATGATGGCGTGGGTAAATCAGAACATGAATGGCAGGGTCGCCGTGAGGTATTCTCTCCTCATGTTCCCAGTCTGTGTCGGGCTGAGCTATGTGGGGGTGACGGATTGGGGATTCGTGGCCACCAGCAGCGTGGTTAACGCCTGGATGACCGTGGAAGCGTGGCGGTTTTGGAGGAAGGGCGGTCAAGGAGGTTCGGCAAGGGGACTGTTCTGGGCAAGCGTGTGGCATTTACCCATTGTACTTGTGCTCGCAATGGCGCACAAGAAAGGTTTGTGGGAAAGAATATGGAGGGGCCTTACTGGGGAAAGCGTGGAAGGCGAGGAGTGGGAAGAGTATGAGGAAGACGAGCATGAAGAGCATGTGCCTTTGACTAAGTTAGAGGACATACCCGAAATGGCGGAAGGCTTGTAGGATAGAGAGTGTGTGTTTGATGATCCTTGTGAGGGGACGAGTTCAATGTCCTTGCATGGCGCTTTCTCTGAGGAAGATCTCTTCTCATCTTTTTATAAACTACATTGCGATGTATAAAGCTGTTGCTTCTTTTGTCAAGGTACATGCACTGCGCAAGAATCCTATACTTGTCATATCTTCTGAATAGGCCCACTCATCCTTTGGGAGCAGACTTGAACAGAGGCGTATAAGCTTGCCGGTCTTGTTGGGGGTTGGATGCGTCCTACTATAAGCTCAAGAATTCTTGTATGTTCCCTGAAATTATTATTATTATATTAATATGTCTTTTCCTACAACATAGCTTTCGATACCGAAATAATTATTTTCTACCAAAAGAACTTATAATGTACAGCCCCTTCTTTCTATATACTATAAGAACTCCAAGCCCTCCAGCACCTCTTACTTCCTTACCCAGGCAGTATGGCCTTGTGAGGCTTCTGGTGAATGGTCCTCACGTATTAGGGGAGGAATTTCTCCGACAAAGTGCCCCGTATTCTCTGAGCCATATAATGAAGAGGAATAGTCTTCTTGAATAATCGAGATCAAACGAACTAAGATGCTTCTGAAATCTTATTGAAGCTAATAGGTACGGAGTAGATACCAGCACTCAGGATACGTAGCCTTGCAGTGATGTCAATGTCCGCTCTCGCTTGATTGGATGACGTTGAAGGAGGTTCGAGGAGCTTGGACCAAAGTTCCCCAAGCGCCCAGCTTCCAGACCTCTCCTCTCCATCTCCCGCTCTTTCCATCACCATAACAACAATAACCCTATCATTGAAAGAACATCCCAAATATCAATCTCTTACGCGTTATACCAATTGATATTGCGCAAAGTCGCGTCCTCACTCTAGCGATCGATATCATCGAGTCAACATGCCTCCCAAGCGCAGCGTCGTAGCTGCAGCTACACCAGCGAAGCGTCGCGGTCGTCCCCCAAACAGCGCGACTTCCAACGCGACTCAAGAGCAACCCCTAAAGCGCGCAAGTAAGCGCGGCCGGTCGGACGCAGACCAGCTGAATGAGGAGCTTCAGGATGCAGCGACGCGCGCTGAACCCCCGAAGAAGCGCGGCCGCAAGGCCGTTGCTGATGTGTTAGCCCCTGCTATTGCTTCGTCCGAGCGTGCATTACGCGGTCGTCGCAGTTCTGTACAAAATGGCGAAATAGCGGACCCTCGCGAGGAACCGAAGACCTCTATCGCGAAAAGAGGCCGTAAAGCTGCGGCCTCGATCGTTGATATGGCGGCCGACATTGCTGAAGATGCTATTGAGAAGCCGGAAGAGCATAAGAGAGGCAGAGGACGACCTAAGAAACAAGTTGCTGTAGACGAAAGTGCCATCGCACCCTCAGCTGTTGCCGCCGAACGCAAAGGGCGAGGAAGAGCTGCGACTAAACCTGCTGCTCAAACCTCGACCACCGAAACCACTACCGGAACCCGTGGGAATCGCGGTCGCTCTGCCAGGAACGTCGATGTTCAAGTGGATGAGCAAACTGCTGTGCCAAATGGAGTTCCTACCGAGACCCCCAAGCGTCGTGGTCGCCCACCAAAGGCCGCGAGCATCCCTGCTAAAGAACCAGAATCTGCAGTAGGCAAGAAGCGAGGCCGCTCTGCCAAGTCTGGTGTCGAGGCAGAAACAGAACAGCACGAAGAAACTGAAGCTCCCCCTAGAAAGCGTGGACGCCCAGCAGCAGCAGAAAGTAAAACCATCAAGAAGCCTGCAACGAAGTCTGAACCCGAAAAAGCTCCCAAAGCAGCTGCGACCTCTAAGAGAACGGGTGGCCGTGGCGCTACTGCCGCTTCATCCACAGCTACTAGACCGAGGAGAGCGGCAAAGGCGCCCAGTGCAGCGTCCACGGCCGTAGGGAGACCGAAGAGGACAGCCGCCGCGCCAAAGACCGCCCCGGAAGTTGCGCCTACGGCTCCAAAACCCAGGGGTAGACCGGCTAAGAATACCAAGGCATCGTCCACAGCGGAAGTTGCGCCTACGGCTCCAAAACCCAGGGGTAGACCGGCCAAGAATACCAAGGCATCGTCCACAGCGGAAGTTGCCCGAGGTCGACCGTCAAAGAGTACCAAAGCATCGTCTACAGCCAAAGCTGCCTCAAAAGCATCGAAGGCTGGCCCGCAAACCGGTTCGAAATCAGTCCCAGTCAAAGCTAGAGGCAAAACTACCACGAAGGCGAAGGCTGCCAAAGCCGAGTCTTCTGCAACCTCTGGTAAACCACGAGGGAGGCCCAAAAGTTCCAAGAATAAGCCGAAGGTGCCAGAGACTACTACCCCGGCTACTAAGAAAGTCGCCACTGGGTCCGCTACTAAGGAAGCCTCCAGTGGGTCCACTGCCAAAGCCTCTAGGGGTAATGCTAGAAAATCCGCAACATCTGCCAGTTTTACGTCCGCTCCTGCTGCTGAAGAAATCCAAGAAGACATGACGAATGAAGCAGGCCACCGTTTCTGGTTGATGAAGGCGGAACCAGAGCCCCGTCAGCAGAATGGTATTGACATATCTTTCTCTATCGACGATCTTGCTGCCGCCGCTGAGCCCGAGATGTGGGACGGCGTGCGTAATCATGTTGCAAAAAACAATATGAAGGCGATGAAAAAGGGCGACCTTGCTTTCTTCTATCATTCGAACTGCAAGGTTCCCGGCATTGCCGGTATCATGGAAATCGTTGAAGAGAACGTCGTCGACACTAGCGCTTTTGATGAGAAGCATCCTTACTATGACCCGAAGTCCAAGGTTGACGCGCCTACTTGGTACTGCGTCCGCGTTGCGTTCAAGCAGAAATTCGATGAACCCATCTCCCTTGATCGTCTCAAGGCCAACGCAGGTCCGAATGGTGCCCTTGAGAATATGCAGATGCTAAAGCAGGGTCGTCTCTCAGTTAGCCAGGTCCGTCCGTCCGAGTGGCGGTTCATCATGAACTTTGTAGAAACGAGGGAAGAAGTGGCCCGCCAAGAAGATACGATCCCTGACCCTCAAAATGATCAGGACCTTGGAGACCTTCAAGAAGCTGAAGAGCCTGATGAGGCTGAGGTGCCCGCGCAGGCTTCTTCCGAGGCGCTCGACCGTATCCCGGAGACCCAGCCCGAGCAAGATTCCGCAGATGCCACAGGCGAGGAGGACAAGGAAAATGAGGTCCCGCTGCCTGGCGAATTGCCCACCAATGGAATCACGCCCGTGACCCCCACCTATCCTGACGGGGATGAGAATGAGATCGAAGATGCATCCTCCTCCGCTCCTCCGAGTGGTCTCAGAGCCAATGGCTTTGTGGTTGCGGCACCCCTGAGCGGGAAGGATTTTGGCTTCTCAACTGCTCCACCCACAGAGGGCACCAATACTTCTCCAATCCGTGATGCGGCGGGCAGGGCGAGCCCAGAGAAGACGGTTGCGCAGGAGTGGCATCCTGACCCGCCCACGTATAAGCCCCCGAAGGAGTATCTGCCGCCGGCCGTGCCGACGAGTCCGACGGTTGGCGTGCTGGAGAGGGTTGAGAAAGCGCCAGCGGAGGCGATTATTCAGACTGAGACTGTGCAAATCGAGGCCGAGGTCAGGTCTGCAGGTCCTGAGAACGGGCAGCGGGATGCGCTGGAGCTGGGAGGTCCGTCCGTGCCCTGAGTTATCTGCTATGTTTTGATTGTTTATCGGTTAAGCTTCGCTCGCCCGCCTAACATGTGCTGTGCTTTGACTTTTCCAGGGGCGGCTGGTATATATGTTTCTGCTGCCTGGTTTCTATTTTCGTTCGATCATTTTTTTTCTTTCATTGTCATTAATTGAGTTCCATCCCTGCTCTCCGACGTGAAACTGTGATTCACAGGCTTCTTCCTCAAACTCTGCGGATTGGTTCGCTGCGAATCGCCTGCGGATTAAAGATGCGCGAGGATATCTCTGTAGTGTTGATTCACGTCTATGGGAACCTTTTATCTTCTTTACTTCCTTCTAGGTCCTCGGAGGGGTTTATAGGATTAGGGGCAGTATTTTGCTTGCGCATGGGAATAGCATCTGTATATGCTCTGGCTTAAAGAATGGCAATCGAGAACGCCGGTCTCTAGGTATTCGGCCTTGCAAACCTGCCATGTAGAAGTGTGATTTATTCCTTTTTGGATTATTGGTGATTTACATTGATAAGGATTTTCAAATGCAGAGTGATCGAGTTTGTATTTTACGCACTCTTCTCTTTTCGACGATTTTGGCCCCCTTCAGCAGCTCATTCTACGTGGACGGCAGCTCATGACATGTGGTGTCGTACAATGGGTTCGCGTGTGCACCTCGGGCGGCTCGGGCCAGCTGACATCAAGCCCGTCCGTGCCCGTCATCCTGTTCGGTAGGGCTGATCAATGCGGACCTCCGAGCTTGCGCTTGCCTCACCGTCCAGCTCCCGTCACTTGCTCTCACACACCCACCCGTGACTACCTTACACACATCCACCCGCAGCGCAAACTTCTGACCGACCGGTAGCAGCGCTTGGAGACTCTCCGCGACAATGTCATCTCACTCCCCATAGCATTACCACAGGTCTGCATGTCTTCCCTGCTCGTTTCCCGACCCGCCCTAACCTCTCGTCCAGTCCCTTTTTCATCATGGCACCTTCCGTCGCCAGCAGCTCGACACTGACTCGACATCGACCGACGATATTTGCCGTTACCGGGGCCGTAGCACTCCTCGCTGCCTACGTGATCTATCAGAACACGCGTGATGCCGCGCCGGCCGACCTTCATCGCAGCAACGCTGTCCGTCGCCGCCGGCGAAACAGGACGACGAGGGTGCCCGAAGAGCGCATCCGGGAGATCACCGACAGGCTGGAGGACACGGCAAGGGTCTACAACATCGTGCACACGTTCGGCGGCGACTTCCCTCTCGGACCTGGCAGTATTCCCACCGAAGATGACGTGCGACAGGTGGCCGTGTCCAACGGCTACCAGCCCAGCGACGAGGAGGTCGCACGCACCGTCCGCCAGCTGCATACCGAACTCATCCGAACCTGCACTACGAATCTCACCCAGGAAGAGCTTTGCGATCCCCGGGTTCTCAGAGTTATGATGGTGACGTGGACGCTGCGCGGAATCTCTCGAGAACTCATCTTGGAGCAACTAGGGAGGCTTGTGGACAACCCTGCGCCCATCCTTACCTTCGCTGATAGGTTCATGCCCATGGAAGGGTTCAACGATGACGACAATAGAAGCCTTGCCGGAACAGAAATGGATTGGTCCGCTGGGCCTCCTCCACCAGCCCAAATCAACCGGGACCAGGAATTGCAACGCTTGCTGTACCATATCGCGGAGGATCGAGCGACCAACGAAGGTGTGATACACCACGGCGTTCAATGTGATGGCTGCGATAAGAAACCTATTCGAGGGGTTCGCTGGCGGTGCGCAAATTGCGCCGACTTCGATCTCTGTTCCGACTGTGAGGCTACGACTATCCATGATAAAACGCACATCTTCTTCAAGATCAGAGTTCCTGCGCCACAACTAGGCCAGCCGCGCCAGGTCCTGCCTACGCCGTACCCCGGAAGGCCTCATCTTATGCCAATGAGCATCCCGCAACCTCTCAAGAAGGCGCTGAAGGAAGAGACCCAGATTGAACAGGAAGAAATTGACGGGCTATGGCATCAGTTCACGTGTCTTGCGAATACCCCCTGGCCTGAAGATCCGCGTGGCATAGGATATGCAATCGACCGCAATGCATTCGACAAAGCCATCATTCCGCACTTCGGACATGTTATCACGGCCCCAAACCTCGTTTATGACCGCATATTCGCGCTGCTAGATGCGAACCGCGACAACAAGATTGGGTTTGAGGAGTTCATCAAGGGCATTAACAAGCTACATTCCCGGAATAGAGAGGTCACCCTTCGCCTTGCGTTTGATGGATACGATGTGGACGAGAACGGATATATCTCCCGTCAGGACGTGCTACGGCTTTTCAGAGCATATTACGCCATCGAGCAGGAAGCGACAAAAGATCATCTTATTGCACGCGACGGCGATATCACAGATGCTCTAGATCGGCTCAACGGCAGTCAACCCCTAGCGTCCGGTCTCGAAATCAGTAACATGCGGGAGTCGCGCGATCGGTTCTTGGAAGACAAGCAGCTGGACCGCTTCGGCGATCCTCAAGTGTCGCCTGGGCAAGTCGTCCGAGACAGCACCGAAGATCGGACTGACAGGAACGAATTTCTCGACGCGATGGCAGAGCGACCGGAGAACTACAACCAAAGTGTCCAAAGCCGGTGGGAACGGCGCGAATTTTACGTCGATGAGGAGGAAGGGTTCCGGTTGGATGACATGCATGAGGATAGTCACGAAGCAAATGGACACGATAGCGATCTGGGATATCACCATGCCCAGGAACATCCTCACAGCGCGTTGATGGAGCATGACGTGTCACAAGAGTCCAGCATGCGCCCTCGTCCTTCACGGTCCTCTTCCCGCGTGAGATTCCAAGACGACGTCGACGAGATCCGATCAAACGCATCGACATCGTCCCGTCCCGTAGGCGAGAGATGGGGAGGCTATGATATTCCGGTGCCAGAGCAGGATCTCTTCACGGACATATTCTACCAGGTCACCCAAGAAGGTCTCAACGAGCTCCTGGATGGCCTTTTCAGGCACAAGGAGGACTTGGCATTGGCTGTCACGCAACGGAAGAAGCATATGAGGAAACTGGGTGGCACCGTTGACACGAGTAAGCTGCACCGTCGCTCGTCTTCGCTGCCGAAAGCCACCCTAGATCTGGAGTTGAGGCTCGCGAAAGCGCTGGGCTTGAAGGAATTCAAGCGGAGGTATGAGGAAAGGTTGCAGCAGCGACTGAACGCGGCGGTCGAGAAGGTCAGGACTGGCTCGATGGAGACAGAGTCGCCCGAAAACTACTGGGATTACTGTGTCGCTGGAATCGATGCTGATGATCTTGGTTTCGAGGGCGAGCTGCCCATGGTCACGGTGCAGTCAACTGTGGTTGTGGACCTGATGAAGTGGAGGGCCGATGTGACGCGACGGCTGAAGCCGACATTTGTGGACGACGTTCGGAAGGCGGCTGCAGAGCGTGCAAAGAGAAAGGATGGGGTTCTCGAAAGCGATATCGTGAACAAACCTTTAGACGAATTGCTGGCGGAATCTGGTTACCAAGTCGTTCATGACGAGACCGGCGAGAGCTCATCGGCAGCTCCTGAATCGCAGCGAACCGTTCGGATCAATGGCACATCATCATCGACTCTCGAGAACGGCGAATCGCCACAAGACGGAGAGGCTCAGACTCCCGAAACCGCTTATGACGAAGTCCCAGCTTCTGCTCCGGAAGCAGACACGGAACCTACGGTCGACCCAACCCTCCCTCAGCACCGCCCGAACAGCCTTCCGGTCTGTGCGAACACGCCCATCTCTCAACACCCAGACTCGATCGAGGAGTCAGGCTCGACCAGCGAAGCCACCAGTCCCGACATGATCACCTCCACTCCTCCGGAGGTGACCGAGCTCGTCTCTCCGGCGGACTACCTCGCCGCCCGCGCCGACATCGCCTCCCTCCTGCCGCCGATCTCGCCCAGCTACCTCTCCCCGTCCGACGACTCGGACGACGATGCCTCCTCCGACGCCTCCTCGTCCGACGACAGCAGCAGCAGCACCGACAGCATCCCCGCCGAGTGGCCCGACTACCTCCGCACCGCCTACCACGTGCTCCGCGCCCGCGCCCGCGCCGAGTGGACCCGCCTGGAGCTCGGCCAGCTCCCCAACTTCGCCGAGTTCTGGGCGGCGAAGCGGAAGGGCTCCGAGCCGGGCGAGCTGGAGCAGCAGCTGCTGGACGCGGTCGAGAAAGAGATCGAGATCCGCGGCGGGCCGGGCCGGATCAGCTGGGAGGAGTTCCGCGACTTCCTGCTCGGTGGCGCTGCCGGCGGCGGTGCCGCGGGTGAGACCTCCTGGGCCGACCGCGATCAAGCCGAGAACGCGAGGCGGTTGCGGGGTCTGCTGGAGGGCTGGCTGGAGTGCGTGAGCCTGTGATGGGAGGGAGGAAAACACGTTCTCGGTTCGTCACGTGGCTGATACTGGAGTATCTCCAGTATGTTGTTCAGTTCTGCTTTGTATTGATTGTCTCGCGACTTTCTGTCCCTCCTCACCTCACCTCTCTAAAGCGTTTGGAAGCAGTACACCCGGCATCCCTACCGCCAGATCCATGTACATATATGATCATCATTCACTGAGAGAAGAGTGGGCGGTCCCACATCGTTCCCCCACCAATCGAAAGAAAAAAAAAGTTTATCAGTTCTAAGTTCTGAAGCATGGGGAATTATGGAAGGAAACGCATCGAAGCCCCGGAGTTCAGGAAAAAGAATTCCGGTAGAAAAAAAGCTATGCAGGTCTTTGCTTTAACATGACGATTAACATGCCTGATGGGTTCAGCGGTTTGTTTTTATGTCACTCCCCATATAATCTATGACCGTTTCCTTGGTCAGCTGCGCCATCGATTCTCCTCCATCCGTTCGTGCTTTCTTTCTGCCTTTCGCAGCGATCTTTCCCGGGGAATTCGAATCGGTGTCGTAATTCCAAGGGGCGAAGAGGACTGGAAGAAAGACGTGGTCGGAGGCGGTGATGGATAGAAGCAGATGGACTAACCAAGGGCAGCCTGCTCGAGGGAAAAAAAAAGCCTAGGATGCATGCACCTTTCCTAAAAGCGGAACAAGAAGGCCAGACTGAAAGAAGAAAAACGCCGGACGTTGCCGTTGTAGGCCATGTTGTCGCATTCCCTGCGGAGCCTGGGCAGGTCTTCTGCCGCCGCCGCCGCACATGGGACTTCAGGAGGGATGTAGGCACCCATTATCAACGATATGCGTCCGGATTCATATCAGCGCCCTCGCGAGCCAGGTAATCGGCATTGCCATTCCCCTCCCTCATGATGTGGAGGTACTTCACGGGGACGCCCACGTTCGCCAGCAACCGCACCTCCTGCACCTGCAGGAACAGCTTCGAGTTCGCCACGACCTTCGTGCCGGCCTTGTTGATCAACTGGTTCGGCCCGTGCGTGCGCCAGTGGGTGATGTGATCGCACATCGACTCGACCAGGTAGCTCGAGTCCGTCGCCACGATCAGCCGGAATTGCACCGCATCCTTCACTTGGCCTTCCGGCGCGTCGCGACGGTTCGCCGGGAACTTATCGAGCATGAGTGCCTTCCGGTCGCTCAGGACTTCCGTCCTCACCTTCCTCAGACCCATGATCAACGCCCACAGCTCCGCCTTCTGGCTCGTCGCGACCTCCCCATTCTCCAACGGCAACGGAGCGGCGGTGTTGTACTTGCTTTGCGGGCTGAAGTACAACCCGTACCCGCCTTTGGTATATGATTTCCCGTTGAACCGGCAGGCGCCGTCGATATGCATGAGCATGCTCCGCTGGGTCCCGTTGGAGATGTGGAAGGTGGCGTGGTGGGACGATGGTTTCGGATGCTGGAGAGACCTTCTAGGCCCACCACCCACGCCAGATGGCACTCTGCGCAATCTTGGGCGTTCACGCCCACACCCTGCAGATCGGAGCTGGGCACGTAACGTGCGCTGGAGCCATGGAGGACCTGGACCGGCGAGGGGGTGAGGCGGGCTCGCCATCTCACCTCTTCTGCCTCTTCGCCATCTTCGCGGCGACTGGCAAAGCAGGTGGGGATCATATATCGTGTGCGCTTGTTGCTGCCTGCACCGCGTGGAGCGGAGCGCTTGGCACCCCAACGCCCTGCCGAGGACGGTCCGCTGTCATAATTGTAGCTCTCAGGTCTCTCGTACTCGAGTTCCGACTCCATCTCGGACTCGTCCCCGCTCAGGGTCAAGTCCATGCAGCAGTACGGACAGACCCGCAGGCCGTGCAGGCCGCAGACAGCTCTGCCTTTGGAGTCGTACTCCACAGAAAGCATATCTCGCGACCACTCCATCCTGGAAGACGGCGTCCCGGATGAGTTTCAAATCGGTCTTTCCGGTGATCTTTGACAACAAGAGAGAGGGAGAAAAGGTCGAGGAACTGGCTTTTTCGCTGAAAATCAGAAAGAAACTGTTGTGGAATCCTCGGTTGAAGCTGAAAAGGAGGGAAGGAGACGTTGGCGAGCAATTTAAGCTGAATCGCTCACAGTTTCTCTTTCCAGATACCTACCGTAGATACCTTAAGTAGGTAGTTCTACCGCACCGGATCATCTCCTCCGTTCACTGGTCTGATCAAAACTTCCGCATCTCACATCACGCACGGACATCACTCTCTATCACCTACCGTAATCGGTAGCGTCTGAGACTGCCACAGGCAACCTCTACCAATGGCGAATATCTACGGGAAGGAGCACTCCTATTCGTACGGCCGCGCCGCGCACTCCCGACACCGACAATGCTAAAACGGACAAACCACTCACTTCATCGAGGATGAACCTTGTCCTCGAAGATATTTACAGAGAGATGTTTACATAGAACGTCCCAAGGAGTATGTATATATATATAAGAGGCATAGAGAGTATATAGAGATATATAAAGAAATCCACTCTCTCCCATCATCACCCAACCAGCTTCTATCACAGCCTTTTTTTCTGCTTTTCTCCGTTTGCCGCATACAATATCCCACGAGGCTGTGAGTCCGTACCAGTACCTACGCCCTTGGTACGTAGTATTATAGTACGGTAAGGAGATAGAACAAGAGAACGGGATGGGAACGCTCAACATTGGTAGCGATACTCCTACGCATTATCGACTTTCGAACGGGCTTGGCAGAACCATAGGTACTGAGGGCGGTTACGATGATGCCTCATTTCGTAACGTCAAGAGGCCGGCCCTACTCTCTCCGTATCTTCACATCTTAAGAGCACAATGATAGACCAAGTTAAGTTGTCGCAAAGGGCCGGAAAGACATTTTTGCTCATAGATAATAACCTCACATCAGCAGAGCAAGACGTTGAATCCGTGAAAGGGTGAATTTGTAACATTGAATTCAGCAGAAACCGTTTCGAAACCCCACCAGCATGAGAGTTAAGCCCTTATGAATGCGCACCTGCACCAGCGAAACCAACGCGCTCTAATACCTCTTGCCCTCCCGGAGAACGTCGCTGTACTCCTCCAACGGGCTCCGGATGAGCTTGGTCTCCTTCCAGAGGTTGGGGGTGAGGAAGCCGTAGGTGTTGGCGACGGCGACGAAGGTGGCCTTTAGGGTGTTCTCGAGGGTCTTGGTGGAACCGGAAGAGGCGGTGTAGGCGTCCTGGACACCGGCGAGCTGGAGAAGACGCTTGACGGCGGGGGAGGCGACAAGGCCGGTACCGCGGGGAGCGGGGATAAGCTGGAGCAGAAAAGTCAGACTCGTCTTCCCTCATCCTGGACTTTCCCTTTCGGACGTGCAACATACCCTGACGGTGACGGAACCACACTTGCCGGACTCCTTGACGGGCAGGGAGTGCGGCTCACCAAGGCTGGTGCCCCAGTAACCTCTCCTGATAGGGACGACGGCAAGCTTGGCGATGATGATGGCAGCGCGGATGGCGGTCGCGACTTCCTTGGAGGTCTTGATACCGAGACCGATGTGGCCTTCGGAGTCACCGATGACGACGATGGCCTTGAAGCGGGTACGCTGACCGGCACGGGTCTGCTTCTGGACGGGCTTGATCTGTTTGTCGCGAAATCCACGTTAGCAATCCATTCGCTTCAGCCAGCACAGCGATTTCTCGTTTCCAATGTTTCCCATCCAGCATCCCTCAAATCTTCCACCTCTTCAAGCGTAGCCTTCTGAATGCCATGTCATGCCACACGATGCCCGTCTGCTTTCCCACTACCCCGCCAGCCATTCCCGTCGTACGTAAACGTGACAATGCAAGAAAGAAAAAAATTCCCAGTCTCACCTTCATAACCTCATCCTTCAGCTTCGGCAGGAAGAAGTCGACGATCTGGTACTCCTTGATGGGGAGCGAGTGGAGGTAGATCTCCTCCATGCTCTTGATCTTGCCGGCCTTGACCAGACGACCGAGCTTGGTGACGGGCTGCCACTCCTTCTCCTCGGTCTTGTTACCGCGACGGCCGCGGCCACGTCCGCCGCGACCGCGGGCGCCGCCGCGGTCGCCACGGCTGCCGAATCCACCACGAGGAGCTGCGTCCGCCATTGTTGTGCTGAAGAGGTTTGCTGGAGGGGGGGAGGGGTTAGGGTAGGCGCGGTGCGGTCGGACGCTGTATGAAAGAGAGAGCAATCGTTAGTCGCTGGCCGTGAAGGAATATGTGTGCGTATCCCGTTGAATTGCAAGATGCAATCAAAGACAACGTTGGGAGGAGAGGGCCGGTATACGTACAGAAGTCGTTGGTTGCGTCGGCGGGAATGGTCGTCTCGATCTTTCTTTTTGGTGGTGTTGAAGTGCTTGTGAGCGAAATTCCGTGGGTTCGCTAAGCTCATGGCCCGTGCGCACCGCACCGCGCACCGCCCACTGGCACCCACAACTTCAAGGGTCAAGGCTTCGGAGCGCAAAGGTGTGCCAAGAGATAGCCTACACGCGTAGGCGGTCCCTTCTATGACCATGCCGACACTCGCAGTCATTCGCATCCAAGACTAGTAGTATATATTGTATTGGATTTTTTTTCCCTGTCGAATCAAGTAGCTAGGCCTACTCGTCTGACCAGTTCGCGCTCAGCGAAACCTGTACAATAATACGGCGAAGTCGTTTATCCTCTCTTGGGAGATAGATGGTAGTAGTACCATGACCAGATCAATATTCATAATCACGTTTAGTTCAGAAAAAGACACAACAGTAGATAGTATATTCGGAATCCACAGAGCAATATATTCCCATAGTAAGTAGATATTTTAAACGGGCCATCTCAGCCTCGCAAGCAAAAGCAAGAGGAGTAGAGAGCACACATAGAGAGAGAGAGAGAGAGAGAGAGAGAAATAAACCTGTCGAATATGCCCAACAAAGAAGGCTACGAGTGATTGACTGCAGCAGACAGAGGAAGAAGAAGGAAAAGGAGTAGGAGAAACAGAAGCAAGAAAATCTTAAAATCCCACCTCGTACTCCGACAGCTACCAACAACACAAAGAGCAAGCAAAGATTCCCGGCGCCCGAAAAAGTGTGAGGAGAGCAGAGTGAATGGAGATGCTTCGCGGACAACAAGAGGAAAGCAGAAACGTCGCTCAATAATCACACACCACACACACACACCCTCTTTCCTCGCCATTCTTCCTCATCAAGCATCGAATGAAGGAAACAAACCCACGTTCATGGGTGGGAAAGAGAACAGAGAGCGCGCACCAGAATATAGAGACAAGGAAAGGAAGAAAAAAATCCACCCCATTCCGCAGCAGATCGAGCGTCAACTCCATCCCCACTGGTGACAATGTTTCTCCTGAGTATGCCCACGAGAAGTGCAACAGTTAAGATTGCCAGTGTATGACCACCCGATGCCACCTTCCAAACGAAGAAAACTCCCAGACGCAGATCATGGTGTGGCGGGCAGACCTTCCGAAGAGGAACTCGACGCCGCCTCTCCATCATCGCTGCTTTCATCATCCGGGGTGAGCGGCAGTAAAACAGGAGCGCAAACAGGTGGCAACGTCGCCTCCCATTGTCGGAACCGTTCCGCCCAAGTCGAACTATGATGGAGAACGCGGTGCTGCGACGGGGAGGCCTCTAAGTTGAGGAGCCGACGGCTCCGCATGCTCACGAGAGAGCGCGTCTTCGGCAGAAGATTCTTCTGTTTCCTCCGGTGTTTGTCCTGCGCCTTGCTGTCTGCTTCCAGAACCGCTTTGCGCATCGCATCTCTTGCACGCCCCGGCCGTTCCACAAATCCTTCATCGTCACTGCCACTGCTGCTCTCGCCGCTGCTGTCGCCCTCGAATCTGGTTGCCGCGCCCCTCTTCTCCATGGCCAGGGCCTCCTTGTACTGCTCCCACTTATTTGGGCCATCCTCGGTATTGAAATGTTGATCCTCATTATGACTGGTGGTATAATCAAATTGCGGTTCTCCGACAGCTTCAACCTAAATGCATGGTTATCCGACTCCTAGTATGATTGGGGGTATTGGCTCGCGGGCTGTCAAACAGGATGGGAAGTAGAGGTCAGCCAGTTGTGTGGATGGGGCAGGCAATGAAACGCCAACAAGACAAAGGCCAATGCAAAAAGCGCAAGAGGGATGTAGTCTGTACATACCGGACTGTTGAGCATGCTCTGGCGCTTGTTGCGACCCTTTTTGATGTGGCTTTTCAGGGCACTCGAATCGAGTGGTTTGAGCAGCTCAAAGCTACACAGCAACTCGGCAGAGACGGACATGACCGCTCCCCAGTTGTCGAATTCACCGCAGTACTAGAAGATGTTAGTCTTGATTAGATAGGACATCGGTCATGAAACCTACATTCGGTGCGGAGAACACAGTGACTAGGATCCGATCGTTGAAGAACTCATAGCCATCTTCAACAACCATGTGCGCCCTACAGACGAGGTCAAAGTCATGGCGCTGCAAAAACTCCATGATGACCTTTTTCCCGAAACAGTAACTGACGCCCCGTTCGTTGGACTCCCAATCGTTCTCCATATCCGCCGGATCACTCCAGAGAAGATCGTTGAGCAAGCCGTAGTCAGGGACGTCGGTAGGTCGCGCAATCTGTCGAATATCGTCCATGTGCTGCAAACTTGGCGATAGTCCGCCGTGGACGCAGAAGATCTTGCCAGCGACGATGGCGGCAATCGGGAGGGTATTGAAGGTGTCGACAAAGGCTTTCCACACCTTGACGTTGCATCGGCGCTTACACTCGTCGTAGAACCCATAGACACGGGTAACATTGGCGCATTCGTGGTTGCCGCGAAGGAGGAAGAAGTTCTCCGGGTACTTCAGCTTATAGCAAAGCAGCAGCAGAATCGTCTCCAAACTCTGTTTACCGCGGTCGACGTAGTCACCGAGGAAAAGGTAGTTCGAGTGGGGTGGGAAACCGCACATCTCAAACATACGGATCAAGTCGGTATATTGGCCGTGGACATCGCCGACGATCTTGACAGGCGGAGAAAGCTCGAGCAGGGCCGGTTGGGAGAGGAAGAGCTCGCGGGCCCGATGGCAGATGCTGTAGATCTCGGCATTCTTGAGGCACACCGTCTTCGTGACCTTTCCAGCATACGCCGCATCCAGAAGGCGCTGGATCATATCATCGAGCTCCTTCTCCTTTAGTGCACTGAGCTCCATCGGCGAACCAGAGCCATCTGCCACGACCGGTGTTTCGGGAACTCGGGGTATGGGTTGGCCGGTCTTCTGGAGGATGGACTCTTTCGGTTGAGCGGGGGTGACGATGGGAGCGACACCCGTTGGGGGTACTTCGGACACGTAATCGACCTCACCAGTGCGTCTGGCCTGGTCAACACCGCCATGGCCGTGACCGAGGGAAGACGACTGCGTGGGAGAGGGAGGCGGTTGCGGGCTTTCGCCGCGGGGGGTAGCGCCGTCCAAAGCGGCCTGCGCGGATGAAGACGACCCTCTCCGTGACCGCCGACTGGCGGATACTCCACTGGTCGACGACTTGACCGATCCCGCGTCGGACTTATCCGTCATGCCATTGCTGTTGCCTCCTGCCTCAGAAGGAAGCCCGATGGCGGAGTTCCTGGGGCTGTCATTCTTGCCAGTGCCAGGGATCTTGTTGCGGATGGAGTTGCGGATGGAGCGCGAGGATTCTTTCGTGTCCGATCGGCTGAACGAAGGGTAGTTGTTCTTGTCGATGCCGCCGGCGTCTTCAGCGGCTAAGCTCGAGCGGTGGCTCTTCCCATCCTTCGATGGCTGGTTCCCCATTATATGCTCTCAGTAATCGACCGGAGTGGTGCGGATGGCTCAGAGGAAGAGAAGGGTGATGGATTGTAGAGGGGTTCGATGGTTCGGGCGAGATCCCGTCCTTGATTGCTTCCCGTTGTCGTAGCTGCCTTCCAAGCCTGCGTGACTCGCTTGGTTGGTCGACCTCTGACGGCGGCGGTCGCGGGCGAAGGGAGGAGGGAGATGGGGGTGCGGGTGCGGAAGGAGGTTATGGGGGCTTGAAGAGCCTGGCGAGGAAGGCGAGAAAGCGGCCTTCGACGGAGGCAGTCGTGGTTGCTCGAGTGGGACAGCCGCCGAGAGCGATCGCGGGAAGGACGGAGGAGGGCGGTCGTTCGGAGGGCGGCAGGGGCTGTCGTCGTTGAGCCAGGGTTTGGAAGTTTTTCCTGCTGGAAATGGCAGACGATGCTTGGAGAGATGACAAGAGGAAGGGTTGGAGGGTTGAACGAGGCTGATGGGTGCGGGTGAATGACGGCACAGAACGCTGTGAATGCCGGGCGTGAAGGTGTCGGGAAGCTCGGGGCAGCTAAAAGGTAGACTACTTTGCACTCTAAAATCAGGCCTGGACCGGCCAGCCCGCTGGAGATAGGCGGAACCGCCGACAAGTCCGACGAGAAAAGCCTCGGCGCCGCGCGCGTCGTTCGGCGTAAACAGCCCTCACTGTCACCTCGAAATAACCACGGCCGCTGACCAACGAGCAAAGAACTTTGGGGCGTTTGACGAAGCACACACACACACACACACACACACTTACTCACTTACTCACAACGGGAAATCCTGCGCTCGTACGTGCGTATCTGTCGTGATGCGTGTATGTACATACAGTATGCGAGAGTGCGTGGGAGCGTGGGAGCATGAGAGCGTGTGCGTATACAGGCGTGGCGTGGCGGCGGGGGGCGGGCGGGCAGGCGGGCAGGCGGGCAGGCGGGCAGGCGGGCGTCGTTTGGTTTGGTTTGAAGACGGGCGGAATGGAGTGGAGTGTACGACGGTAACTACCTAACTTATTACCTTCAGGTTTCTTACTATAGGTACTACCTCTCACGTCGGGCTGAAAGATAAAAAAAGAGGATGATGAGTCCGTGAGGGCGAGAAGAAGAAGAAGAAGAAGCCCAAGCGTCTCTTATGGTCTACTATCGATATTCTCAGCAAGTACCATATGTAGGTGCCTGGCGGGTTGGGAGAGGGGGCGGGACGCTTTCCGCCCTCGCCGTCGCCGTGCCGTGGTTCCAGTCAACACCTTCCTTACAAACAGCGTCTCGTCTTCTCTCTGAACAACAGCGACAGCGGTAGGTAGCGGTAGCGCGCAGGGTTTACATATCTACAGGTAGGTTAAAGAAGAGAGCGCTGAAAACAGAAGATGATAAGTGACTAGTAGTACTCCAAGGTACTCGTTGTCATATTTAGAGACTTTAGGGCGTGTTCGGTCGCGTCTTAACTACTTGTCGGGCAGTCGTCGGCCAGACGGTGGGACCAGACGGTGGGCCCTTACTGGCGCCTGGCCTGTGCCGATATAGTTAAGACGGGCAGTATTTAGTATAAGCGGACTATCTATTAGTAATTTATTAATAATTAATCCGTTATTAATAAGTTATTATCTATATATATATATATTTTAGTAGTAAGTAACTTACTACTATAAATCCTACCCTTACCGCTATAATACTACTACTATAACTCTTATAAGGTAGGGCTACTACTAAGCTACTCCTAGTATTAGTATAATTAGTATTACTACTATTATTACTATTATTATTATCGTTATTATCGCTCTTAATACTACGGAAGATAGTATAGATAGAGGAGATAATTATTATAATACTATATACCCTTTATAATATAAAAGTACTTATTCTTAATATTAATAGCGGCTTTAAGTAAGCTAACTAGTAAATAGTAGTTAACGCTATTACTATAGAAATAATATAGCTAGTTAAGAAGATAACTATTATAAATAAACTATAAGTATTTAAGATATAATAGAAAGAATAGAAAGTATATATAATATATTACTTTAATTAGATAAAGAATCTAGATATAGAAGTCCTTAAATTATTACTAGAAGTAATAGATAAATACTTTTAATACTAGCCTAAGTAGAAGGCTTTTTACTTCTAGAAGATTATATATCTAGAGCTATTAGAAGCGTTATTTAGTAATAATCTAATAATTAGTTTAGCGGCGGTAATAATTAATAAGTTATTATTAGTAGAAGATTAGTATTAAGAAGGCTTACTAGTAGAGAGTATTAAATCTTCGCTATTATTATTACTATTACGCTTACTAATACTAATAGTAGTAATATATATATAATAGCCTTTAATAAAGTATAAGAGAGTTATTAGAAATACTTTCCTTATATTTAGTAAGAAACGTCTACTTAATAATAATAGTAAAGAGGAGGAAATATAAGCTAAGAAGCGTTAAGCTTAATACTTTATTATTAATTATATATTTATTACTAAGCGGGCTATTTAGCTTATTAAAAAAGAAGTTACTTCTTATCTAGATAAGAAAGTAGTTAATATTATCTACGTAGCGTTAATATCTATTAGTAGTAACTAGATAGCCTATATAATAATAAGCTACCTTAAGAATATATATATATATATATATATAATTAAGAGGTTAGTAGAAAGAGAGAAGTATATAAGAGTAAGTAAGTTATAAGGAAGAAGAATTACTAGCCTAACTACTTTCGATAGTTAGATAAAGTAGTAATTAAAAGCTATATATTTATATTATCTACTTTATTAGCCTAAGAGCTATCTAGTAGCTAGTTTATATTAAATTAGTAATTTCCTCCCTCTATATAGCTATCTAATAGTAATTAATATCTTCTTAAAAGTATAAAAGCTCCTCTTTATTATCCTCTTTTACTTCTTTATCTCTACTATTATTTTCGTTATCTATAGTATTAGCTTTTTATTATATATCCGTTTAATAGTTTATTTAGTTATAAATAGCTATTAGTATAAGTACTAACTTTACTTATATCTAAAATAAGTATCCTTTTAATTAGTAACGTAATATTTAGAAGCGTTACTTTAAAATACTAAATATTCGCTCTATAATATTACGTAATAAAGTATAATAATAATTAAAAAGATCCTTCTTATTAGCTAGTCTATTATTACTTTATACTTATTCTTTAAGATAGTATCTAACTTACTAATATAGTATAAGGATAGCTTTCGACTTAATTAAATAGTTAGTATTATTATAAAACTTCTAAGGACCTTCTAAAATCCGAAAATTACCTAAGTTCCTAAGCTATAAGTATTACTTAGTATATATTCCTTATACTTACTTAGTATATAAGCTCTTACTTAGTATATATCCTAGCCCTTACTTAGTATACAGGCTTATTATATAACTCTCGCTACTACTTAGTAATATTACTACTATTTAGTAATATTACTACTACGTAGTATACTTATAATCTCGCTCCTTATTACGTTACTACCGCCCTATTATCTCCTAATATTTTACTTAATAAACTTACCTTTATAAGATATATCGCTACTATATTATTTTAGACTTATATTTATTTAATACTTTATTAAAACCCTTGCTTTAAGACCTGCAGAATTAAGTAATACTTTAATAAGGCTTTATACTATACTACTTCCTCCCTAAGTATATATAAACTTCTTTATTTCTATAGTATTAAATTTAGGAGTTTAAATAATTCTAGTTCTTCCTTCTTAAGTTCTTCTTAAGGATTCGCTCGGCTTCGTTCTTACCTTTATACTTTTAAACCTTCCTTAGGTTAACCTCTTATTACTTATTCTCTTCCCCCTTACCTTTATTTTATAAAATTAGAAGATTAAACCTTACTTAGAATTATCTCCCTTTATTTCTATCTTAGTTTAAGAGAACGGTGCTGTTAATAAGTATTACCTAGATAATAATAGCTTAGTAAAGTAGTAAATCCTCCTCTTATAATAATATTATTATAGATATAGGCGTTATATACTAAGCCCTCCTAACTAAGAAGTACGTATATAAAGTTTATATTAAAATTAACGGTATAGAGGATATTCTATAATAACTACTCTTTATAGTTATATTAGGCCTTTTAATTAGAGCTATATATATATACTAGTATATAACTATTATCTAGAGCTCCTATATAATTAGTAAAGAAAGGCTAATAGTAATTATTACTTT
This sequence comes from Myrmaecium sp. VS I D KN 1, assembly GCA_019775845.1. Classification (NCBI taxonomy): domain Eukaryota; kingdom Fungi; phylum Ascomycota; class Dothideomycetes; order Valsariales; family Valsariaceae; genus Myrmaecium; species Myrmaecium sp. VS I D KN 1. Next base: position 897,501 of record JADQAV010000002.1, on the reverse strand, counting down.
TAATTACGTCTAGTATTATATTTACTAGTAGTATTATAATCTCCTTATAGAGTTATAATAAGTATTTTAATACTAAGTAGAAGGCTCTATAAATAGTTATAGTTAAATACTATATATACTCTATAGTATTCCTAAAGAATACCCCCTATATAATAATATATAGGAATATTAGTAGCTATTTAGCAGCTGTATAACTAGGCTTTAAATAGTTATTATTATTACGTAGGTTAGTATAGACTAATAACTACTCTAATAATTCTTTAAAAGTAACTTTTAAAAGTTATATTATTACTAATATATACTAAAGATACTTATTTTATATACTTATTTTATATACTTCTAATTTATCTTTTACCCCTACCGTAGTCTATATACTATAAGTAAAGCCTAAGTAGGTAGAAAGCTATAGAAGCTCGCTACTATTATATAGTAATAAGGATATTTAGCTATATAAAAGTAAGGATTATAATAGTATTATAGCGGCGATAAGTAGTAACTATAATCCTCTAATTAAATAGTATCTTTTATAATATATTAGTAGTAATAAGTTAGCTCTATATATATAATATATACGTTATAGTATTAAGTTTATAGCGATAATAAGATAATAAGATAATAATAATAATAATAATATATTAAATTATTATATATTACCACGGCGTCTAGTTATTATAGCTAGGGGGGAGGGTACTATAATAACTAGATAGTCTTTTTAATAAGCTATATTAGATACGGGTAGTTTTACTAAGAATACTAGAGCTATTCTATTAACTATCTAGATTTTATAGATAAGATAGTAAAGATAGAATAGGTACTAAATACAAGCTATATTATCTATAAAAACTGCTGATTTAGCGTCTAGACGCATCTAGTTAAGACACGACCGAACACGCTCTTAATAGTGGAAGTATTTAAACTCCCTTCTTCCATCTCGGGCAGAAAAGAAAAGAACACAGAGAGAGAAAAGGCTAGGCGCCAAGCAGACTTACTACGTGCACCTCCCCCTCCTCCTCCTCCTTCGTGTGCCTTTGTCCATCCCGTCCCAAACTACGGTTTAACTAGTACTCCCGGCTGCCTTGGCTGGTGAAAAGAGAACAAAGAAGAATGACCGCCAAACCCCCACCCCACCTCTTTCGATCCCGACAGACTGGCATCTTCTGCATCTTTTCTCACCCGACAGATCCTCCACTACCTACTGTACTGCGTCCTATCACTGGCCTGGCCTTGTCATGATTCACACGGGAGCCTTGGGGGTGGGGGCGGGGAAGGGAGGGGGGATGGGGAAGGGGAGCACAACCGCGGACATGGGGAGCAGATACATGTTCATCTTTTTTTCTCATCTCCGTTCATCGTCCGCCAATCTAATCAAAGGCGAGGGTGGAAAAAGGAGAGGCATAATAGGATAGAAAGAAGAAGAAAAAAAAGAAGAAAGGTTAGGGAAAAAACCCCTTAATACTGAAATATATAATATATTATGTATACATTCTAGAGAATTACTATTCGCAGAGGCGGGTTTTGCTAGTGGCAGAGTCTATCTTATCTAATCCGCTTATAGATAAGATCGAACACCAAATCTGCCAGTCTTGAGGCTCGCACGCAGGCCCTCAGGCAGGCCCTCAGGCTCTCAGGCAGGCCATCAGGCTCTCAGGCAGGGAATCAGGCCCCCAGGCTCTTACGCAGGCCCTCAGATCGTCCTCGCAGGCTCTCACGCAGGCTCTCACGCAGGCTCTTACGCAGGCCGTCTTACAGGTCCTCTCGACCATTAGTAGCCCGGGTCTTCCTGCCAGCGTGAGGGCCTGCGTAAAGACAGCCCCTGAGGCATCGTAAGCTCGCTCGCAGGCGCCCTCGCAGGCCCTCGCGCTCGCAGACTTATTTGGTGTTCGATCTTATCGATAAGCGGATTAGATCAGATGGCCTCTGCCGCTAGCAAAACCCGCCTCTGCGAATAGCAATTCTCACATTCTAGTATAAGGGCGTTTTTATATATCTTATTACTTCCCCGTATAACCTACCCTCTCCTACCGTCCTTTAAACCTCGCATAACATCACTGTAAATAAGAGAAAAATAGCTCAGAATAATCAATCAATTAGGATCATTCCTCCACCCGATATCCCGGTGACGACATGGCAAAGGGTAAGTATATCAATATAGTATATACGGGTAGTTGATCGATATTGCTTTATCGAAATTGATATCATATGTCCCATCTCCCCTCGATCCTAAAGGGAATAAGAAACAAAAAAAAGATAGGAAAAAAAAGAGCTTTCGTCAGCTTTGGAGACCCCCTTAACCCCTATCCAACAAGACATCCCGATCCATCCATCCATCCACGCTCCATTTTCTTCTCTCCCTGCCCACAGCAACGCAACCCTACAACCGCGTCCCCAAGTTCACATGAACAGCCTTCTTATTGGTATACTGCTGGAGACCCTCCTCTCCCAGCTCGCGGCCGATGCCGCTCATCTTAACGCCGCCAAAGGGGACGCGGAAATCCGAGTCGTTGCTGGAGTTGACCCAAACCATGCCGGCCTCGATGGCGCGGGCGACGCGATGAGCGCGCTCGAGGTCGCGCGTGAAGACGGCCGCGCCCAGGCCGTACGTGCTGTCGTTCGCCCGGCCCACCGCCTCCTCTTCGGTGCTGAACTTGCTGATGACGACGAAGGGCCCGAAGATCTCTTCGCGGTAGACGCGCATGTGGTCGGCCACCTCGGTGAAGACGGTCGGACGGACGAAGAAGCCTTTCCCGTTCACGTCCTTGTAGGCCTCCCCGCCCGTGGCCAGCGTCGCGCCCTCCTCCTTGCCCGATTGGATGTACTCCAGCACCCGCTCGAACTGGCCCTTGGTCACCTGCGGGCCCTGGAACGTCTCCTCCTTGAACGGGTCGCCGACGACGCTGGTCGACTCGGTGTAGGCGACGAACTGGCGCTTGAAGGCCTCGTACACGCCCTCCTGGACCAGCAGCCGGCTCGTCGCGCTGCAGATCTGGCCCATGTTGCTCATGATGCCCACGTGCGCCCACTTGACCGCCTGCTCCAGGTCGGCGTCGTCGAAGACCAGCAGCGGCGACTTCCCGCCCGTCTCGAGCGTGATGTTCTTCAGGTTGCGCGCCGCGAGCTTCATCACCTCCCGCCCCGTCGCCGTCGACCCCGTGAAGGCGACCTTGTCGATGTCGGCGTGCCCCGCGATCGCGCTGCCCGCCACCCGGCCCAGCCCGTTCACGACGTTGACCACGCCCGCGGGGAAGCCGGCCTCCTTGATCAGGTTGGCCAGGTAGAGAATCGAGAGCGGGGTCTGCTCGGCCGCCTTGATCACGACGGTGTTGCCGGTGCAGAGGGCGGGGCCGAGCTTCCAGGCGGCCATGCCGAGCGGGTAGTTCCAGGGGATGATCTGGCCGACGACGCCGACCGGCTCGAGGATGGTGTAGGCGAGCTTCGCGGGGGTGGTGGGGATCGTCTGGCCGTGCAGCTTATCCGCGTAGCCGGCGTAGTAGCGGAGGACCGACTTGACCTCCTCGAGATCCTCGGTGAGGGCGACGGAGTAGGGCTTGCCTGGAAGGGGGAAAGAAGATGTTTAGCTAGGGCTCTCTTGAACCGATCCGAGGGTGCTCGTACCGTTATCCCATGTCTCAATGGTGGCGAGGGTTTCTTGATGTTGCTCAACGAGATCGGCAAGCTTGTAGAGGAGGCGGCCCTTGTCTGAGCCGGGCAGGTCGCGCCATTCGGGGCTCTTGAAGGCCTTGCGGGCGGCGGCGACGGCGATGTCGATGTCTTCTTCTCCTGCGGCCTCGACGGAGGCAATCTCGGACTCGTCACTGGTGGGAAAGAGGTTAGGCCACTGTCGTGTGCGGGGCTTCCCTGATCGAACGGGAGAGCGTGACTGCTTACGTTGGGTTGATGCTAGTGATCTTGTCCCCGGACTTGGCCTTCACCCACTCGTTGTTGATGAAGAGGCCGGTCGGCTGGGTGTACTTGACGCCATTGGGGGCTGTGAGTTCGACGGCGAGGCCAGACATGGTGCGAACTGAGTGTTGTTGGATCAACCTGAAGGGTGGGGAGGAACAGGGAGGCCGGAGAGAGCGATGGTGGGGTATGGTCACTCGCCGCGAGAACAGGGACAGGAGGGAAGTGGAGGAAGAGGAGGAGGAGGAGGAGGAGGAGGAGAAGAAGAAGTGGGAGGGAGAGTACAATGGTCGGGACATGGGCAAGCACACCTGGGGGAGTCCTCCAAGATTATATACGCAGGTAGGCACAGCCTTTCCGTGCTCCAGGCCGAGGCGATGCTGGGCGTATTACCAACACCAACCAGGCCAGTGGAGAGGAAGGGAGAGTGTGAGAGAGGGGAGGGACAGTTGTGATCCTTGCCCCCACCCCAGCCGTTCATCTGCCCCGCCTTGCCCCTCACTTGCAGCTCCTTGCACTTGGTCCTCCTTTGGTCCCCGTTCACCCCGCCGATAAGCCAGGCCCGCCGGAAGCAACTGCCCTTTTCACTCGAGTAGCGCTGGATCGGACTGGCTGAGGTGCCAGTGGCCCCTGCCGTGACTTATGTCAGCCACCCTGACGTCCCACGGATCCCGCCAGGGTTTCTCCGGGTTTGATGGAGCTGCGGACGGGAGATCCCGGGCCAATCCATCCTTCACCGCACCTCCTTCCATCCTCACGGATCTGCAACCACCCGACTGCACTTCTCAATCCGGTCACCAACAAACAGTTCGTTCCCCTTCACAGACACCGCATCGCACCGTCTTGGTATCACCGCAACCCCGGACATCGATCTACTCCCCTCACTTCTCCTCCGCAACCCCTCATCCCCATCTTCCCCTCATCTCCTCATCTCCCCCGCCTTCCTCTTCCCCCAGTCCGCTCCAATCGCTCTCCACCATGCCTTCCGACCCTCCAGGCGAGCTTCCCTCCAACCTGTACAGCGTCCTCTCTACCTCCCAAAGCCCGACCTCTTCCGAGGCTGCGCAAACAACAGCAGCGCCATCATCAACATTGTCAACATCCGCTCCGGCCGCGGACTCCTCCGTTGACCAATCCGCCGCCAATGCCTACTGGTCCTCCATCCCCAGCACCGTGAACGGCATGCTGGGCGGCTTCCCCCAAATCTCCCGCATTGACCTGCAAGGCTCAGCCAACTTTCTCACCAAACTCCGCCGTCTGCACCCCTCCTCCGACACCACCACCACCACCACCGACACTCCTCCCACCGACCCCGCTACTGGCAAACCCTTTCCCTTCCGCCGCGCCCTCGACTGCGGCGCCGGCATCGGCCGCATCACCCAGGGCCTTCTCGTCCACCAAGCCGCCGTCGTCGACATTGTCGAGCCGATCGCCAAATTCACCGACGCCTTCGCCGCCTCACCCGAAGGCCGGCAGCTCCTCGACTCTGGCCGCGTCGGCCGCATCCACAACCAGCCCCTCCAAGACTTCAGATTTCCCACCGCCAGCGCCGACGAGCCCGCCTACGATCTCATCTGGAACCAATGGTGCCTACCACACCTTACCGACGCCCAACTCGCCGCCTACCTCTCCCGTGCCGCCGCCGCTCTCCTCGCCGCCGCCACCCCGCACGCCTACCTCGTCGTCAAGGAGAATCTGAGCTCTGACCCGCACGGTGAAGACCTGTACGACGACCTCGATAGCAGCGTCACCCGAAGCGAGCCCAAATACCTCCAGCTCTTCGCCCAGGCCGGCCTGCGCGTCGTCTACACCGAGCTCCAGCGCGGCTTCCCCCGCGGCATCTTTCCCGTCCGCATGTGGGCCCTCCGGCCCGTGGAGGGCGCACACGCGTCGTCGTCGGTGGAGGCGTAGGGAGATTGAATGGAACAATGGCGTTTGAGAATGGCGCAAGGCCGAGCGTTATATGGATAGGTCTTCATCAGGGAGCTATACACGCAGTGGAATCATGAGGCACGGTCAGGAAAACGGAACGGCACGTTACAAGAACAAAAGCATGCACTATACCCGTGGGCGTATTTTTAGGTGATTGAAGCTAGAACGGGATTGAAAAAAGGCGTAGAACGTCATTGTACGATAGAATCTCTCCCAAAAGTATACCAAAGTAGAATAGAATAGAACAAAATATTGAACGCATATGTCTAGCATGTCTGAGCTAACTGACTAACTACCCAACTAACCCCTCCGCCTCGTACTCGGGCTCTTCGCGCTCCGCTTCGGCGCCGCACCCGTCGCGGTCGTGGCCGTCGTCGGCTGGCCCGCCGCCGCCGCGGGGACCGGCACCTTCTTTCCGCGCTTGGCGCTCCCCTCCTTGCTCGGGGCCGGCGCGTTCCAGTAGTAGAGCATCTGGCAGGCGAGGACGGCGTTGAGGGCGAAGCCGGCGACGAAGCCGTAGAGGATGAGCGGGTCGGGGACCTCCTGGAGGGTGGTGAAGATGCGGGAGAGGGAGCCGAGGAGGTAGTTGAAGACCTGAAGACAAAAGAACACGTTAGCGAGATTTCAAGGGGGAGGAATGGGAAGGAGGAAAGAGGAGATAACGTACCGCGAACGCGCTCAGCTGACCCGTCCCACCTTGCCTCCACACCGTCCAGATCTGCGGGGCCTTGGAGGCGACGCCGAGCACGCCGGCGCCCGCCTGGAGCAAAGCGAGGGTGCGCACGTCCACGATGTCCGGGCGGAAGAGCGCATACCCGGCCGCGGCGAGGCCGGCGACGAAGACGCCCGCGGCGGCGGGGCGGCCCTGATAGTGCAGCACGCAGGCGGCGATGGCGACGTTCTGGACGGCGATCAGGGCCGTCTCGCCGTAGGTGCTGACGGGGAAGGCGTGGCGGACGTTGTAGGCGAGGGAGATGAGGTAGGCGGCCGTCTCGAGGAGGTAGGCGAGGAAGCTGACGCCCGCGGCGGACCGGGCGCGGAGGAGCTTGAGCAGCTGTGGAACCTTGACCACGGCGCTGGCGCCGATGATGCCGATGCCGAGTCCCTTGGAGATGGCGAGCTTGACGCAGCTGGGTGAGCCGAGCGGGTCGATGTCCAGGAGGAGGGTTTGGTAGCAGCTGGGTCCGAGCAAGGAGCGGGCGGCTTCGGCGACGGGCGCGGGCAGGTGGTGCGTGATGGGTTGGAGGGCGGAGCGTAGGGCATCCATGGTTGTTGTTGTGGAGGGGGGGATTGGGATGCGAAGGGAGGGTGGTTGATGGTGGTCGGTGATGGGGATCGGAGGGAAATTCAATGTTTTGATGATGACAGATATTCGGGGAAGCGCGGGGTGGGCCGTGCGTCAAGCGAGGAGAATCAGGGTTCACAGGTCAGTCCTACCGATAGTTTTAGGGCAACCGTTCACAGTGCTGGGATTTTTTGCGGAACGACAGAAACGTGATGATGTTGGTGAAGAGAGACTATCGTCCAATTAAAGATATGGAAATCGTGGTATCATCGTGTAAACAGTAAACCGCCAATTGAACGGTCTTCCCCCCAAACGGATGCAATGCGAAAACCCCATACGACTGCCCAAACGCCATGAACTAAGGGACAACAACCCTGTGCACCCCCGAAGCCCTACTTTATCTAAGACCGACTCGAAGTGAGGACCCCCGTAGCCTCTCGAAGTTGTCCAACCGTCCGCGTTGGCCTCGCCGGCTCATCCGTCCAGTTCTTAACGCCAGTGATCATGAACCGCAGCAGGTGATCCAGCTTCGTCATCTTCATCTCCGGTGCACTGGACGGAGCACCCGCTTTCCCGCTTTCCACGCCCTGCATCGCATCGCCCTCATCCTCATCCTCCTCCTCATCATCCTCCTCCTCCTCCTCCTCGCCCTCATCCTCCTCATCCCCTCCAAGGAAGACCTCACGGATGATCCCGTTCGCCGCCGCCGGCGCCCAATCCCACAGCTCCATCAACGCGGCGTCGTCCAGGCCGGCCTTGGGATCCGGTCGGACGATCAGCGGCTGCGCGGCCTTTTCGCCCTGGTCGATGAACTCTTCCGCGTCCACCTCGAGCTTCTTGCGGATGAGCTGATGGAGGAGGTTTTCCTGCGTCTGCCCGGGGAAGGCGGAGGTGGGGTAGACGTGTGCGCTGCTGAGGAACTTGGAGTTTTGCCGCAGGTTGTTTAGGACCATGTCTACGTGGCGTGATAGCTGCTGGGTGGATTGATGGATCTTGGGCCTGGATTTTGTTAGGTCCGAAGGTCTGGAGTTGAACGGAGAGAGGATATCGGAATCAGGTATAGGACGATTGAAATAATTGAGGGATGCAAGACGACAGTGAAAATTGAACTAGAGACAATGGAGTGCTAAATTCGAGAGAAAAAGATTTGAGATGACCTATAGACCATGTACTCACCAGGGAGGAAGAGGATCGCCAGTGACTACCTCGTTGAGCAGCACACCCAAGTCATGGCTGACATTGTTGAGCCGATTTCTAGTTTGTTCGAGAGCTCTGATCTCGTCAGGAAGGGGGCGCTGAGCGTCCATTTCACGCCGATATCCCCGAATAATCTCCTTTTACTGCAGCTTTTGTTGTATTCGCCTCGAAGACACTCTTATAGCGACGTTTGGGTGAGGGCGAGCTCCAAGGGACACCCGAATGCTGAGGTAAGGGTGGCCCCCGCCGTCGGGTATGCGGGTATAGGATCTTCCGTCCCCGAAGGTATCTCATTTGACCTCCAGGCAAGATCTTAGCAAACAATCCATGAGATGCTTTTGCCGGCAGTGAGCGTAAAACGATCGTGCCTTTGAAGAGCTACGCAAGTTTCATCTTTGATGGTTGAACGAAGTAGAAATATGTTGCAACAAACCGCTAACTCTAGAACTCTGGATGCCCCATGTCAAGCGGAAGCTGTCGTTCGCAACACCGGATGTAGGTGATCAGTTTTCTTAGACAAACCGCAAGCATCATTTCAGCACTGTTGTGCGGCTTTTTACTGTCAGATTGAGACGTTCATTTTCTCACTCACTGTTTGCCTTCGATGGTTAATTGTGCTACCTTCATTTCTGTCAAAAGATGTCTAGCTTCCGTGCGTATTCTAAACCGATCTTCTATCGATGCTGGTTGCTACGTGAGATATTATGCCTTGGTCATATATGATGGCGAATGAATCGTCAAATCGTTCTGAATTTGCCAGAGCTGGGAAAGATACTGAGTAAAAGACGCGGCAGACAGGCGGTCAATCCTTGAACTGTCCTGCTCTGGATGTAGCCTGCAATGGCTCACTTGCCGGCAGGGATACGATACCTCAATAGCAAACAGTTCCCCGGTGCCTGACAGTCCCGTGCTTGAAACTTTCGGCGATATCTTGTTCCGTCTAGTTATATGGTCCCGAAGCAAAAAGAACCCTCGGTATCAACCAATTCCAACTCCACTCCCGCAACTCCCTCAACCTCCCAAGATCTCGAATCCGAGATCTTCCAAACACTTGGGTCTCAACTTGCTGCACGCCATCACACGACCTCCGAAGACTTCGCTTCCTCACACACCGCGATCTGACCAGAGCAACATCTGGTTGACCAAGTTTCCTACCACCGTGCCTTTGCAACAATCATCATCGACCACGACTTCGCCCGTCCTTGCGGTATCTCTTCAGAACAGTATCCAACATCAACATCCAAGGAAAACCGGTAAGACATGCCTGTATTCTCCAAGATCGCGTCCGAGCCTGCCACTAAAGCCGGAGCTTCCAGCGGCGAAAAAGCCAATGATGCTCCCGCACCGGATGATCCCGCCTCCAAGCCGGCCTTTGTTACGAAGGCTCTGGCTGCGATGAAGGAGGAATTTGCCTTCACCAGGTGGGAGGCCAAAAAGTTTGACGAAATCATCCGTTGCACGGAGCAAGGCTTGCTTGGGGGCGGTACGCCTTGCAAGGAGAGCCGTGTGCCGGCGATGAGGTATCTGCCCGGCAACTTCTGCGAGAGCTGCGGCCTCGCGTTCCTCATGTGCAAGGGCTCCTCCTTAGGTTTCTGCCGTCACCCCCACCGGGGCTACGATGCGCCCGCGGACTACGGCGGCCCTCACCGCAGCATCTTCCACGTCATCGAACAGGTCCGCTGCCTCATGGTGTTCGTCGCGGGCGCGTGCCTGAACGACGGCAAGCCGACCTCGCAGGCCGGCTACGGCGTCTCGTTCGGCGGCGAGCCGTGCAAGTACAACGTCTCCGCGCCCCTCGCGCTCGACCACGGCGACACGCCCACCCTCCAGAAAGCCGAGCTCCAAGCCCTCATCTGCGCGATGAAGAAGGTCGAAAGCATGTTGGGCACCAACCTCTCGCTCAAGCGGCCGGAGTGCCACGACTACTGCAAGGCCTGCGGCAAGTACCATCTCCGGTTAGTCTTCTGCTTGCATTCGAAGTGGCTCCGCAGCTGTCTTACCGAGTACTCCCTGAGCTGGACCGTCGACCTGGAAACCGGCTTGTTCGTGAAGAAGGACGGCAAAACCCCCGTCCCCAACGCGGAGTATCTAAAGGAGATCGAGACGCTGTATAAACGGTTCAATAGCAAGGGGATCGAGGTTATGTATTACCTCATCACTCGCTCTGAGAATGCTATCGCCGACAGGCTTGCGAAGGAAGCTGCACAGAAGGCTGTCGAGAGGGCTGCCAACTTTGCTCAGCAGCGGCTCGCCAATCAGTTGACTTCTTCTTAGGCCATCCGCCGGAACCGTTCTACGTTGGCCATCGTTAAACGGATAGTGGTGAGACTGACAGCGAACTCGCCGTTCTATAACTTTCTTCTCTGGCTTCTACCGACACAAACATACTTTGCTCTTCTTTTCTTCTTCGATCACACTTTACAGGCTACAGATATATCTTATTCCATCCACTCCAGCCAGTCTCAGGAACACATCCTCGAATACCCAACCAAAAGGCGGAGCAAAAGCCCTCTTCACGGAACTCTCCGAGACAACACCACAGGGAGCTACATCATACGCCTCCGAACGTTCATCCTCCCTTCTGAGCGGGATTTATCGCTTTCCCCTGCTTTCCTTTGCCCCGATCACAACTAAGACAACACTCAAGGCTAAGGTATAGTTCCCCAGTAACAGCAGTGGCAAAATCAGGGGCAGGAGCGACAGCGGCAGCGGATGATCCCCAGTTTTCCTTTGCTACTTTCTTTTCCTTTCTGTCTTTTTTTTCCTTTACTCCCAAAGGGCCTCGATCGATATCCATCTCATGAGCCTAGTAAAGCTAGCTGAATGAATGAATGAATGAATGAATGAATGATGAATGATTCACGAATAACGTTCTGCGCTTAGGAAACGCGTGTGCGCGACACTTTGCACCCTGCCGGCGGAGATGCTTTCGCTCCTGTGTTGATCTTCCTTCCCCTCTTCCGTCCATCCTTTCTTCCTCTCCTCCGGGAGATATATGGTTGGTATGGATAAGCAGTAGGTAGTAGGTAGTAGGTTTCTTCCTTGCCACGGTCTATTGCTTCTCCTACTTGTTCACGTCCCAGCCCTTCGAACACAGACATGAAGCCGTAGATCCCCGCGATGGGCTGGGGTGGCGCAGGTCCAGCGACAGCAGTGGGAACGGTAGCAGTAGCAGTGGCAGTAGTAGCACCGTCCGGCATGGTGTAGAAGAACAAAAAGGCAAGTCATTCTTGGTGGAAATGATTCCTATAGGTATATAGATTGTATATAGAAGCCATCTTTCACACCCAACGGGTAATAGATCCTCCATAATCCACCCACCATCATGCCCAACGGATTATATACACAGATCCTCATTTCAATTCCATTTTCCCAATTTCCCTCCTCCGGAGATGAAGGAAGAAGAAGATGACTATGGAAGTTCTCGAACCAAACCGAAACCCATCCCACCGACTGCCTCAGAACAGAAGAACGAAGGATGAACCCCGAGAGACGGTAGGAACAAAAAAAGCATAAACGCCGGCAGGCCTGGAACGCCGGTCGCTAAATGAAGAAACCCGGACAAAGCTGCGCGTGCGCGAGACAAGGACAAGGACAAGGACAAGGACAAGGACAAGGGACACACAACTTCGCAGAGATGCCACGTAAAACCGAACGAAACGACGGCGATTAGCAAGATCAGAGGAGAAAAAAAAAAAGAAGCAAAGTCGTCGCAAGATGATATCGAGCTTGTTGAAAGATGCCGAGCAAAAAAACGCAAAATAAAGGACGCGGAGGACGACAGCGAGACGATCGCAAGACGAGTGAGTAAATGTTGAAGACGACCATCTTTCTTTCTTTTCTCCCTCTTACTCGCCATGGGAGCCAGCGATGCCGTGGGGATGGTTGGTGATCTTGACCCGGCCGAACTCATCGACGGGCGGGTAGCGGGCGCGCAGCTCGAGGTCGTCGAGGGGGATGGTGGAGCGGATGTATCTGTCAGGCACAAATCGTTAACCGAAGCGTTCGTGGAAGGCTAGAGAGAAGGACATGACTTACTTCTGGTGATCCATGACCGGGGGCTGGTAATCCCAGCTGACAAACTGGCCCTTGCGCAGCGCGGTCCAGCAAGTGCGGCGCATGCGCTGGGAGCGCAAGCAATCGTTGTGAATGCGCTTGAGATCCCATCGCTCGGCGGCCTCCTGCGCGAACGCAGCGGCGACCTTCTCGTGCTCCGGATCCGGAGAGTCGACGAGGTTGTGGAGTTCCTGCGGGTCGGCGTCCAGGTTGAAGAGCTGCGGCTTGTCGACCAGGCAGCACGTGTACTTGTACCGACCGCGACGGATCATCATGACGGGGGAGACGGTGCCCTCGCCCATGTACTCCCCGATCACCTCGTCGTAGGCTTTGCCGCCGACGAGCGCGGGATACAGGCTGCGGCCGTCGATGGGGACGATGCGGTCGCGGTCGCCGCCGGCGAGATCGACAAGCGTGGGCAGCATGTCCAGGGTGGAGACGACCTCGGGGACGCGGCGGGGCGGGAAGCGGGCCGGGTAGTGGACGAGCATGGGCACGCGCGCGCTGTGCTCGAACCAGGACATCTTGTACCACAGCCCGCGCTCGCCGAGCATGTCGCCGTGGTCGCCGGAGAAGACGACGATCGTGTTCCGGTCCAGGTTGCACTCCTTGAGCACCTTCAGCAGCTTGCCGATGTTGTGGTCGACGTAGGAGCAGGCGGCGTAGTAGGCCCGGCGCGCGCGCTTGATGGCTTCTTCGGGCACCGGGTGGTCCCAGAGGTCGATGACCTTCAGCAGCCGCTTGGAGTGGGTGTCTTGCTTCTCTTGCGGGATCGTGACTTTGGGCAGCGGGATCTCGACGTCCTCGTACAGGTCCCAGAAGTCTTGCGTGATGGCGTAGGGGTCGTGCGGGTGCGTGAGGGAGACGGTCAGGCAGAACGGGCGAGCGTCTTGGCCCTTGCGGACGTGGTCGTAGAGGTATTGGGTGGACTGGAAAGGAAGATCGTCAGTCACGGCTACAGATGGTACAACGAGCTGCGGGCTTTGAACCGGCTCGGTATGATCTACTCCGGTACGTCTCTAACCCACCTTGTACATGACTTCCTCGTCATAGTCCATCTGGTTGGAGCGAACGCATGGTCCCGCCTGCATAACGGAGGACATGTTGTGGTACCACTCCAGACGCTCGTCCGGCTTGTCCCAGTTGACGGACCAGCCGAAGTCGCCGGGGTAGATGTCGGAGGTGAGGCGGTGCTCGAAGCCGTGGAGCTGGTCGGGGCCGATGAAGTGCATCTTGCCGGCCAGGGTGGTCTCGTAGCCCTCCATGCGGAGGTAGTGGGCATAGGTGGGGATGTCGGCGTTGAGGTGGGAGGCGTTGTCGTACGCGCCGATCTTGGACGCGAGCTGGCCGGTGACCATGCAGAAGCGGGAGGGGGCACAGAGGGGGGAGTTGCAGTAGGCCTTGTCGAACACGACGCCGGACTCGGCAAGGCGGTCGAGGTTGGGGGTCTTGATGGGCGAGTTGGGGTCATGCATCTTCAAGAGCGGCGCAGCCATCTGGTCTGCCATGATGTAGAGAATGTTTGGCTTGACTGCATCGGTATGCTGACTAGGAAGGAAACCCGTGTGCCCGTTTGTGGTAGGATGTCCCTCGGCGAACTCGGCGTGAGGAGCCATGATGATGGAAGAAAGGAAACGAAGGTGAAGAGGAGAAGATGAGGAAGAAGGAAGAAGGGATGGAGGAGAGAGAGGAGGAAGAGGAAGAGGAAGAGGAAGAAGCAAGGATGCTGCTAGGTACAACAACACCAAACACAGTCCGTCCAACGAAAGGTGTGAAGCCAAGGACGCCCAACGACCTGCCTGGATACCTTCGCCGACTTGATACTGACTGATGTATGTAGGTACAGGGAGCTCCGAACGGTTGACGTTGCCACAAGATCAGACGGCAGGGTGTGCGGAGATAAGCGGAGGAGGCGTCGGGGGCGGAGCGGCGCGGCGGGCAATGGGAGGTGGGAGGTGGGAGGAGGCAGGAGCAGTGGCGGCGGAGTGAACGGGGTACTAGGTATATGGAGGTGAGAAGAAGGAGTAGTAGTAGCAGTGAGGGGATGGAGAGTAGAGCAGGGCAGAGGAGCGGGAATGGGGCAGTTCTTTATAATGTACTGAGACTAGGCGAGAGGGAGAAGGACGAAGTCATGGCGAGTCGCAGTCCGGAGCGGAGGGAGATTGCGGACGACGACGGCGACGACGACGACGACGACTAACGTTAACGTTAGCATGTCCTGGCCACAAGGCACTGGGGCAGAAAAAAGAGAGCGAGGTTACATGGAGATCCGGGGCGGTGAGCGGTTTGCGGGGCATCCATTGGCCCGCCTGCACTCCGCACCGATCACTTCCCGGCGTGTGGGTCCGGCTGGGATGTGGATGCGCCCCTGCATCGGATCCGGGGGGAGGGGGAATATGCCTGACCGCCTCGCTGCCTCAGTCACGACGCACGACTCGTCGCCTCACCTCCTCCTCCTTTCTCGTCCATGACGAACTGGCCGAGCACGTCAGCGGTCCAGCAAATGTTGCAACCGCCTGCCGCGTCTCATCGTCCCCTTTCCCCTTTCCTACTTCAACCCAACCTCACCCAACCCTCCCGCCCATCTCTGACGCGTCTCGACCATCGTTTTGTATCCTGACGCGTCTCCGTCTTCGTTGTGTTATTTTTTTTTCTCGTCACGTTCTTGTATTGTACCATTTTTATTTTCATCCATCGTCGTCTCGTGCGGACCCCGAAGGATGCGCTTCGCCCGGTGGGGTGCGCCATTCCGATTGGACGCGCCGACGAAACGAGCAGCTGCACCCCATCGCACCAGATAGGAATCATTTTCCTCCCCTTCACGTGCCAGTGCTCGCCTGTCTCATCGAGATCGAGATGCAACGCCAGCCGGGTCTTATCGTTGACAAATGTTGGCGCTCCATGTGGAACCTGAGGCCAAAACCCGCTCACGAACCTCCTTCTATCCATATCCTGCTACCCACTGGCACCATACAGTACATACAAACTCAGACGCATGCGGCTCCGCAACCACACCTCCCTCGCGGAAACGCCGGACCGCCCGTCACCACCCGCCCTCGCCGGAGTTGAGGTGAGGTTGTGATACGGTAGGCAAGGCTTAACGGACGCTTGCTGGGATCAAGGGAGATCTATCCGCCTCGCTACAACCTGCTGCCCGGCTCTCCGTGCCCCAGCACCAGCCCTTTCCGACCTCCGACCCTGCATACCCCCCAGCCAATGCCCGCTCGTCTTTCTGCCGCCTTTTCTCTCCTCCGGCACTAACGCAGCTGTTGCCTCCACATCACCGAATCTCTCAGTAGTAGCGTTCCGTCCTGATACAACGTTGGGGCCTGCTCGACAACCTCACAGTTTCCTTCTTATCTTGAAGAAACGCCTCCTATCAGACATGAGGATCCTCTTGATTTTCATGTCGTTGTCTCGCTCTGAGGATACAACACTTCTCATACAACCAATCGTCCAATGGCTGGAAGATGCCGCTGGTTCATCAAAGATAAAGATCTCTCGAGCAACAACTCCGTAGAGCACCCCGGTCTGGCTGGCTGCGACTTTGAGCACATCTCTCTATCCGGATACGAATTCCATTGATCAGCCACGGGAACACATCGACGCCCGGATGGCTACTCAATCAATGGATTTCCGATGCCGAACTACCTCTCTCACTTCCCGTCTGCAGCGGGGTAGACGAGCGCTAGGTCACAGCTCCTTCCCCGCACATAGAAGTGCCACGTCTTAGACCTCCGCGCACGACGAACCTACAAGGCCTTCTGTCCCGAATCCCGAATGCAGCAACCCCTCCGCCTTATCCAGATATCCCAGCTCTTATGTTCGGTCGGATGGTCCTGCTCGTTCTCAGGCGGCAGCTTATCGGTGACAGCCAATGTCACCCTACCTTCAATCTGGGAATATCGACCAGTCCTGCTTTGGCGAAAGAATCAGGAATGAATTTCCAGGAGTTGCAATTGAGCTGTCTCTGGCGCATCTCCACCCTGTTCCGCTGGATAAGACAGCACAGTGTTCCACAGAGCATGATCTTGGCTACATCGACGCTGCATGCCACGGCGACAAGCGGAGCGCATCTGGATAAGTTGTCCGGAGGCTAAGCCTTGTACTCCAGCTCCTTGGCATGGGGCTCAACGAGTGACCTTCTCGTCCACGAGAACTCTGCAATCATTCACATCTCATGAACACGGTCAATCGTCCTCAGTCCGCGTGAGAGAAGGAAGACTGTTTGCACAAGCTGCAGGTCGTACTTGCCTATGGTCAATCGACGAGCTTCGCTCCGAAAAAATCCGCCAGCTGAGCTCGGGACCTTTCTTGGCGCAGGAAGCCTTCCGCGGGAGGAAGAATTTCCCGCCGTGGCACAGGTACATTCATCGTCGTCGTTACAGCGGAGCTTGGCGAAGACCTACGGAGTCCCGAGTAAGTAAGCATGCACACACGCACATAGCGGCGCGTGACCTCGCGCATGCATGCCCGGTCTTTTTCTCTCTCTTTTTTTCCTGCACGACCTCTGAGTGCCTGTGAGTATGTAGGCTTGCACTTTGCCTTTTTCTTTCTCTTCCTTTTTTTTTATGGCTAGGTTTCTGACTGAAGCGACCTGGACAAGCCGCCGGGAGGGGCCGCTGAAGGCTCGCTTGCGGTTGAGTTACATACAACCGGGAGCTGTCCCGGGTCCCGATCTAGCGGTTCGGGAATCCGGTCTTGGGTACGACGGTACCTTAGATCTGATTGTCGGTACTTTAGTAGGTCCTCCGTACCTTCCCTTACCTTTGATGTCGATGTGACCCCTGATGTATGCAACTTCTGGGGATTCTTAGTAAGGTCTCCCGGCTCCAGGTCAGAACAGGTGGATGAGGTGTATATATCGTAGTAAGTAGGTAAGTAAGCAGACGAAAAAGTGCCATGGCGGGGTGAATCATGCTTGATCTGTCGCTTTTGTTAAACACGCGGAAGCACTGCAGAGTAACATACTAGTACAGTTTGAAGGCGTAATGATCGTAGTCAGCAATCACGCCTACAGTATGTATAGAGTATTTTACCTCTTTATCTCTTCATTTACCCGCGGCGCGCTTCCCTTCTCCCTCCCTACTCCATTATACAGTAACAGTAGTACCTTGAATTCCCTCCCGCCGGATATATCCCAGTATTTAGTACTGGTACGGATACTAGCTCCCGCTCGGTCGGGCGGACAAGCGGGTCTAGGGCGGATAACGCCATCGCTTGGGAGGATGGCATCAACCATCTGATAACGTAGCCACTACCTACCTACTCCTAGCAGACTTGCAAGTTCAAAGAGGACAAATATATGTACGTAGTGAGCGATCGAGAATGTCGTCGTTTCCTCGGCGAAAAGGGGGGGAATGAATTGAAATAAACATCCTGTCCTGTCCTGTCCTTTTCGTTTCGACTTCGCATTCGGGGTTGGGAGGCTGGCTGGGTCTTGGTAGGTTGCGCTCAGCCTTGCGACTTGCTAAGTAGTTGTTGTTGTGTGGTGGCGATGGATGGATAAGTAGGTACTGGTACCTGTTGAATGATTTCCTCGTGATGCGACTGGAACGGCCGTATTTACTCAAGGTACCAGAGTACTTACGTACCGTAAGTAATAGTCGGTTCAAGATCCAGGATGATCGATCCTTCCCGCGCCCGCAATATGCAGCGGCGTTGCTCACCAACACGGATGGGGCGTACTGTACCGTATTATGGACCTTACAATACTGTATGTATGTAAGTACCATCACCGAAACATACCCTCGATCAGCGGCATCGGGCGCATCCCTATCGAATCCTTCCGTCTATCCCCCTGACGATCACGCGTGTCACCCCGGGGGGCACACCATGTATGTATGCGGGAAAAGTAGAAGCCCCTGTTTCACCTCAAATCCTATTAATGTCCATCCCACATACATGATTCGCTGATAGCCGGGTGACCCCTTTTCTTTTCTTCTTCTCTGCCTCGCTTGGGTTTTGATTGGATTGATGTTCAGCCTTGCAATGGGACGGGACGCGCAAGCCTCTGCCTCTCTCGATGCTACTCTGTACGCGCGGACGAGTTGGGCTGAGATGGCGAGATGGGTATGTGACGGGATGGGATGGAGGGCCGCGCAAGACGAGGTGAGAGGATGGCCAGGGGTAAAGCTGGTACGGACGAGGATTGTTCTTGGGCACGAGGCTGGTTAGTTTTCCGTCCCTTGCTCGGGGACGGCGGTGAGGACGTGGAGATGCTTGTCATGTAGCGGTGAGATGGGTCTGGAGCAGTATTTTCGATGGGATATAGAGGGAGTTGATTATAGCGAGGCCTACCGACAGAAGCTCGTCGGTTTTGGGGAGATGGGCCTGTTCTCCTGTCCCCGCTGCCCCGGATTTCATTCCTCCCGTTCCGAGTCCATGGTGCCCACCACTTGGAGGAGAGTGGAGGTGCCTGGTCAAGGTACCGGTGGCTCGGGCCGTAGAGAGCGGTACCGCGGGTACTGCCTACCTGGGTATAGGTAGGGAGTAGAGGTATCCATGTACAGATATCTGGCGCAGCCGATGGTTAGCGTACTCTCATGCACATCTTGATAGTAAGGAATAACAGCTTCAAGGGCGGCTGTTGATTTGACTGAACAGGGATTAAAAGCCACCCGTCAGCAAAAGCAAGCAGGACGCTAACCATCGGCCGTGGAAACAGACCGTAAGTCCTTGGAATTCTGTGTTCTCTGCCCTTCTGATGGGAATACGGTTGGAATATTCGATTTTACCAACTTACTTACGCTAGACTAAGTTGGTCTTGCTCATACACATTCATGATGACTAATTTATATCATATATTCTATGCTTCCGGCTGACCGTCCGTGTACGCCGTAGCTGCTGCTAACGGGAGGTTGAGAGTGCTTATTTGTACTGATTGATAACCTCCTCAAGCCGCACTGGGAGGGTGTGCATGGGTGTGCCTAAGGGGATGTTGTAGGAGTTCACTACGCCAGTGATAGTTCTCCACTTGCTTCCACAACATCGTCCATTCGATACTTTTCTGAGTGCCATGGGCCGCATCACGAAGGTCTTCGACGACCCTCTCTAGGAGTACCGTCTGCTTCGACCGCTGCCTATGGTATCCGCTGGCATTGGAAGATGCGATCACGTTTTAAGTCATGCCTTTGATGATTGACTTGCACGCTCGGTATCTCTCTATCGAGCCAGTAACCGGTTAGGTAACCCGACTTTATCGAGGAACTATCACATCGCTGCCTCGCTCAAGAACGCTGTCTTTGGTGATAAGCTGGAGTTCCGTAAGCAGATACTTTCACCTGTGGACGTTTGTCTCCATCCTTTGCCATTTTTAATCCGGGAAATGTCCACGACGATTGGGGTGAACAGAAACATATTTACTATCAATCCTTGATCATCTTGACGCTCGCGGTCTACCGATCCTCCTCAAGTTCGCTAAGATTACTTCCTCCTCGTCGCTCAACAAACTTGCCCTCCTTTGAGCACGGCTGGCCGCTCGACCGGTCCGGAGGCAATTTATCCTATCTTGTTCCTTCCAAGGAGGATATGATCACATCTTTGTTTTTCTCATCACCCTTGACTTCGGAACACTTCATTGTTCCGAAACTGGTAGAGCCCATCCACCAGTAAGAAAGCTATGGACACCTCTTCTGTTCAGTGTTCGAGACTTAGGAGGACCCAAAGATTCGTGACGCCGGCTATGCCATGGAAGAACGTGTTCCTCGCTAGAAGATGGCTTTGAAGCGATTATACGAAAGTTTGAGGGACGAGACAGGTTAACACCGCCGGACGCGGCTTCGCTAGCGCCAATTACGCTGTCTACAGCGTTAGAGCAGAACCAGTGCCGTGGTTATCAATCTGTTTGACGGTTAGCCGCAAGCTTTCAACCTGATGTACTTTTTTGACGCTTCTGGTTCGTCTGGAGTCGCATAATCCTCGAACTTCGATATAGGCGTGGCCGCTGCGTTTTCGATGTAAAGATTTGGCGCTAGAGAAAGGGCACCAGGTACCAATAGTCAGTATAAGGCGGGAAGAAGATAGGAGAGATCGCTCACATCACTTTGTCTCGACCCTGTGGAATGAGACGCGATTAGACAAGACCATATGCCTAGGGTCGGGAGAGCTGGAAAGAGCACAGCATTTGCGTGAAGTAATGGTTCTGAGTTTAGCATATGGACCATGGGAATCATTAAGAGCATACCGGCGCCCGGCTTCCATACGGAACTTATGTTAGCAGGCCCTCTTTCAGATACTTAAGTATGCACTTCAAGCTGTTGTCCCCTCGAATGCAATTGCGAATATAACTACCAAGCAGCCTAGTGTTTGTGTTTCCCTCGCACCTTCGTCCTCGTCTCAGGAGCACGAGCGATACATCTCGATAACAGTGACTTCAGAAAGCACACTGAATACTAAGATACCTTAGGAATGGAGTAACCCCATCAGGTTATCACTCGATGAGCCCTTGGCTGTGCAAACATTACAAATATCCGATTCATCTACATCACACAGAGGTCAACTTAGACGAGCTGCTTCGCCCCAACGCCTTCCGCATTCTCATAGCTTACCGCCACCTCCTGCACCCTCTGTATCACATCCGGTTTGTCCCTCCGCTGCTCTCCCAAGATACTGCGATCCGAATCGCTATCCTTGATATTCCCTTCCACCTCACATCGCCTGCTGGTCGCTGCCTGGGGCATATAGGAAAGATCGTATGCGTCTTTGTTGCTCGACTTTCCACCTGCGGCCGAAGGACCTGTGTGCTCGTAGTAGCCTCCGCCGCCGCTCGAGCTATAGCCCCGAATGCGGTTGTAGAGGGGCCGTAGAGCGGGGATGCAGATGCAGATGATGGTGAGGGTGAGCTCGGACATGGTCCACATAACGGAATCGCTAACGGCGTCTTGCGGTGCGTGGATTGTTAGCGATTATGGGTGAAAGGGGGCGCTTATCCCAGTAGAGAGTATGCTTACATAGATAGTCCGCGGTCTCGCTGAGGGCATCGAGACCTGTGGTACGAACGATCCCGCAGGCGCCTGCGCTATAGGTTGGACGATATAGGTTAACTCAAAGAAAATCCCGAAGGGACAAGAGCCAGTAAAACCTACAAGATGCCTAAACTGAGGGAGATGCAAACAGTGACTTTCTCCTTGCGCTTCATGTTCAAGCCCCAGATGACGATCCAGGGAAAGAGGGCGAGGAAGAAATCGATGGCGGCGGACCAGGCTGTATGCGAGATGAGCCCTCATCCCAATAGTCCATGGCGGGTCAGAATACGTACCGCACAGGATCTTGGCAATCACGGTCAGATTCAGTGGGCAAGCTTCTTTCGGTATGCGAGAGTCCCAGATCGATTGGACGGGTGTGCATTGTGCGAAGACGGATATCGATAGGAGGATGCTGAGAGCCATCATACTGACCATAGCTGCCCAGAGGAGAGCCTTGTGCCTGGTTCAAAAGGCAATCAGTGAAACTCGTCGTGAAGAAAAGAGAATATGCCTGAGTACCAAAGCTTGTTCACTATTCGAAGCATGAAGACGGCGACTGCACACTTGCTCGTTCCCATCGCGATGGAAATGACGGACTGCCCGATGAGCAGGTACTTCATCCCCATGACGTCCTCATCCATCGACAATTCCGATGCGTGAACCCCCATGCCGTGCATAACCGCGACAGTGCAGATGGCAGCAAAGGCACACATGAGGCACTTTGAGATGATATCAGAACCACCATGCGTTTTGATATGGGGGGTTGGCGTCACTTACCCAAGTAGCCATCAAGATCCAGTCATCCCAGCCCAAGCTGCCCCCAACGAAGCGGCGAGTATACCATCTGATGGTGATGATACTAAAAGCCAGCACGGACTCGAACCATAGGATGCCGAGTAGCTGTTTGCCTTTCTCTCCCAGAGGTACCATCGTGAGCTTTCCGAGTTCAGACGGCTATTGATGGGAGGGCGAAACAAGAAGAAATGTCCAGCAGGCAGGACTGCTTTCCGAGAGGATGGAACCCTCCGATATAATTTATCTGCCCGCTGCACCCCAGCGAACCGTTGGACCGGGGGCAAAAGACAAGTTGGAGGCAACTTCTTCCCGTTCCCCAATTCTCGATGAGCCTTCCGAACAGGGGCAACAAGAAATGGAAGGATTTCCCAGCCTGGCACACGAGGTTTTTCGTGTGCCACTCACCTCTGGAAGGCTGTCTGTATGTAGGCCGATCACAAGTCAGGCACCCAGGAAGCTTGTTCAGAGGGAGGAGGTGCCCTTTCTGAGCCCAAGCCGTGTTCACTCACCCTCCGTGCTGGTCTGCTCGGTACCTGAGCGAGGTGGAGCACACCGTGCATCAAGTCTTCGAATTGTGCCTACCGGGTTGCGAGTGCATGTGCCGTGGATTTCTTGGGCAACCGTTCGACGATCAGTGCCCTGAAAGTGAATGCTCTCATGTTCTCTCAGCTTGATGGTACAGAGTTTTCAAGGCGAGACCCCTGTTGACGGTCCATGAACGTTTAGGCGGATACTTGTCACCTTTTTGAGGGACGGCATCGGCTTAGGGCTCCGCTGCGGGAAAGCTCCGTTTGGTTCACAAGTATGCGGACCTGTCGCCGCATCTATCCAGGTACGTACAGTAACTGGCTGGCTAGGATGCTGGAACGTATAGTATAATTAAACTTGGTCTCCGCACTCTTAACCAATCTGGGAAAATCACAACAAATGGCGGCAATGTACCAGCAACGGCCGTATCTGCTTGGAAGAAGGACAAATGACCGACTGAGGCCCCATACGTTTACGTTACTCATTCCCTCGAAGGGCCGAATAAACCCTTTTCGACCATCTTTCGGTCAAGGGAAATGTACATACCTCTGGCTGTGCCACAGACATGCATCGACGTACCTACGCCTGCCTCCACATGAATACTGGCAAGGCTGCACATTCGCTAGCGTGCCCATTAGCGGGTCGGGGAAGACGGCAGACCTCAGTCACTACCGTCGAGGCAAGGTTTTAGTGACAAGCGGCGGGCACACATCCGTGCGTATCCCCGCATGCGTAGGTCCTGGTCCGCTAACGTTTCGAATGCCGCACTTGCTTTCTCTGTCACATTTGGTGATGGCGGTGCGAACGATGCTCTGTGCGTGACTGTGGGCGATGAATTCCCCGGAATGAACACTGATCGGAAGGAGAGGGTGACTTGATTTGGGTGCTGTGTGCATAATGCAAAGTATCTTCGGCAATCATCGCGAGTGGAAGAGTAGTTGAAAACCAGTTTAATGCATATAAACGGATACAGCTTCTATATAGATTGCAATTCAAGAACAAGATATATATAGACATCAAGCTTTTAGGGGCCAGCGGCCCTTATCTAAACAAAGGAAATGTGGAAGATCAAAGCCTCAGTTCCAAGTGACTCGTCCCGTCCTTTCTGAGGAGATTTTTGCAAGTGATCCAACTATCAAACAGTCTTCAAGCTCTCATCGTTGCCTTCTTCAACGATCTCATGCGTCAAGGCAGCCTTGAGATCAATCTCCACCTTCTCGCCAAACTTGACATTGACCTCCTCGAGCGTGAGCTCCATCGTCTGGCACAAGTTAGTTCACTTCCATAGACCACCAGGCAAAAATCTATCAATGCTTACCTCAGGAAAATACAACGCAATAACAAGCGTCGTAAGCACCGTCACCACCACGAAGACCAGATAAAACCGCCAGCCGATGTTATCCAGCGCCACGGCGACGGGGGCCGAGTACGCGATCGCGTTGCCGAAGAAGGAGGCGTACGCCAGCGTGCTGCCCTCGGAGCGGAGGTGGGTGGGCCAGATCTCCGAGCCGTAGACATAGGAGGTGCACTCGATGGTGGAGGTGAAGTAAGCGCCGAAGATGAAGTACAGCGCCACGGCCGCGTTGATCCCGGGCTTGGAGGTCGTGCCGAGGTAGTATTTTTCCAGGGCGGCCATGATGGAGAGGATTGCGGCGGAACCGAGGCCGCCCGCGACTGGTGTCGATTGTTAGCAAGTTGGGTGGTGGTCTGGTGAAAGGAGGTGCTGACCTAGCAGCTTGACTCTGCCAACACGGCCCAGGAGGTATACGTTGATACCGCAGCCGATGACGGCGCACACGCACCACACGACCCCGAGGCCGAGCTGCAACGTGGTCCCGAAGCCCAACGTGCCCATGAGCGTAGGGATGAGGGTTGCAATGGCCGTGATACCGGTCCCTTGCCCCATGACCCAGAGGATGATGGCACAGAAGGCACGCTTGCGAAGATGCGGCGTGCTGAAGATGTAGAGGAAGCCCTTTGGCAACTTCGCCTCCGCCTCGACCTGCGCTTTGATCTGCACGGCTTCCGCGTGGGCCAGCGAACCGGTCGGGTCGAGCTCGGTGCGGTGGAGATACTCGAGGACCTGTCTGGCCTCCGTCTCCTTGCCCTTCTGCATCAACCAGCGCGGCGACTCGGGAAGGAACCACAGGGACACCAGATGGATCAGGCTGACGGCCGTCAAGACGACGAAGGTCAGACGCCATTGGTAGTCCGCGGTGACGAAGCTGAACGCCAGAGCGAAGATAGAGCAGCCGATATACGCCGTAACGATGCCCACGCCTTGGAGGCCAACCAGCATGCCGCGGGTGTGCGGCGGAGACACCTCAGCCATGTACACCGGCGTGATGGCGAGCACCATCCCGGCCCCGATGCCGCAGAGGGTGCGCGCGAAGAGAAACATGCCCACGTTGACGGACCCCGCTTGCAGCGCAGCGGCAATGATCATGATCACGGCGGCGAGCGCGTTCGCGGGACGGCGGCCGAACTTGTTCGCCAGCGGCGCCTGCAGGACGGAGCCCAGCATCGCGCCGCCGAAGAAGCCGCCGATCATGCCGTCCTCGCGCGAAATCGCGTCGCTCGTAGAGAGGAACTTGGCGATGAAGGAGGTCTGCGCGATGGTCCCGGAGATGGCGTTGGCGGAGAAGCCGTAGTTGAAGCCTCCTAGGCATGCTGTTGCGATGACCTGTGAGGGATATTAGATTTTTGCTCGTGATGTGCTGAAGGAGAGGCGGACTCACTAGGATGTTGACCAGACTCGTTCCATGCTTTGGCAACTCAACATCTGAGCTGGAGTTTGAGTCTTTCTCTGTGACCTGCTCGGTGGGCGAGGCCTTGATCTCGTCTGACGTCTGAGACATGATGGGTAAACGTTTGGACAGACGAGGTTCGCAGGACTTGAAGAAAGAAGCAGGATGAAGACTGCCTTCGAGATGTGCCAGGACGAGGAGATTGGAGAGGACCCGGAATCCCTGAACGCTTTTTTTTGAAACAATCTCTCTCAACTACCCGGGTATGGTCAAGATCTGCCAGTGGCCAAAAGCAGACCAGGGTGGATCCGTAGAAGCGATGGCCAGACGGCTCGACTATGCTCCAGGTACCCCAACTCCACCCGAAGGACAGACTGGTGGGCTTTGGAAGGGAGTGACATGGGTTCACACCCCTCCGATGCATGCCGGAGCGTGGCACATACACACACACGCTGCAGAGCCCCGGCGGGCACACTTATACCCTTGAAGAAACAGGCATGTATCACACCGCACGTGGGATCTTCCGTCTCACAGGCTCTCGGTAGGCATTGTACGTCGAAATCACAACAGGTATATCCCGTTGTCCACCACCTGAAACCCCTGAGCCACGAGGAGGGACACGAGGCATCACGACCACGTTGTGACGAGGTTGTCAACCTGCAGCAACCTCTGCAGTTCCTAGATTCGTGCTTGCGTTCACAGGACAGCTCCCGTCCCTTGTCACCCATTGCCAGTGCCAGTGCCAGACCATCGTACGATACCACCGACCTCAGTCCAGAAACAATCAGGGCCGATCCCAAACAGTCGACGACAGCAGCACTCACAATCTCTTCCCAGATGTGCTCATGTAGCTCACCATGCATCGAACGGGCCTCCCGCCTTGAGGCGATGCTGGCCGAGAAAGATGTTGGGGATGAGGCACGGCAAATGCTGCTCTCTCTCCCTCTCTCTCCACACACTTCCCTGGCGGGTCCCATCCCATCCACTCACGGGCCCCCAGTCAGGAACGGCCGATCCGCGCGTCCGGTTCGGTTGCTCGTTTGGGGCAAATGGCGGCCGTAACAAGGCTCCGGCCCCATTGTCCCGCAGCGCCGATCGCTAATCACAGAACGGCGTCCCCACGCTGCCCGGGTTCTGTGCCTCAGTGCCTGTGCTGTTGAAACGAGTTGGTGGTGTTCAGGCCAGCCCGGTCGAGCGAGGCTTGCGTTTCTCTTGGACAAACGATGTTTCCACAGATACACTGGTACGGCAAGTGAGGCTGGGATTGCACCGAGCGAAGGCCGATATGCTTCGAGTGCCAGAGCACAAGATTTAGAGAACTGACATGCTCAAGCGACTGATTGCCGAATTGTGACTTCGTCAGGGGAATTCTCTAAGAACCCTTCATCATCTCTTCTTCTCCTGCCTTCACGACAATTGTTGACTTCTCAATTACCCCGATCCTCACATCTCCATACCATCTCTCCTCCCTTCCCACGATGCCTCTCGACATCCCCGAAGCACCCATCTTCCCCGTCCTCGAGGGCAAAGTCGCCCTCATCACCGGCGGCGCACAAGGCATGGGCGCCGCCACCGCCGCCGTCTTCCTGAAAGCCGGCGCAAAAGTCGTCATCTGCGACATCAAAGAGGAGCAAGGCCGCCAGGTCGCCCAGGACCTCTCCGCCCTCGGCCCCATCCACTTCATCCCCTGCGACATCAGCAACTCCGCCTCCGTCCAGCAGCTCATCGCCGGCGTGGTCGACACGTTCGGCCGGCTGGACGTGGCGGTCAACAACGCGGCGCTGACGCCGGATAAGACGCCGCTGCACGCTTTCGACGAGGAGGCCTGGCGGCGGGTGCTGGACGTCAACCTGACGGGCACGGCGCTCTGCGTCAAGTGGGAGATGCAGCAGTTCTTCAAGCAGAAGGAGGCGGAGGCTGAGGGCAAGGGCCCCGGCGGCAGCATCGTCAACATCGCTTCCATCAACGCCTTCAAGCCGCAGCCGAACATGCCCGCCTACACGGCCGCGAAGCACGCCCTCATCGGGCTAACGAAGCATGCGGCCATGGAGGGCGGTCCGCATAACGTGCGGGTCAACGCCGTGGCACCTGGCGCCATCTTTGTGAGTCCTCCATGCCATCGCCCCCTTTGGCCTTACCACCGAATGCAAATGCTAATCGACCAACTCTGCAAAAGTCCGAGATGTCCGCCGCGGCCCTGGAGATCATGGGCACCAACCACGACGCCTTCGCGCCGCAGGTCAGCTATCTGAACCGGTTCGGCGTCGCGCACGAGGTGGCGCAGGGCAGCCTTTGGATCAGCAGCCCGGCGGCGAGCTACGTGACTGGGGTCACGTTGCCGATTGATGGCGGGTTCATGGCGAAGTAGAGAGGGGGGTGTTGGATGGGAGGAAGGGCTGGAGTGAGGCCTGCTGTACTGTAATTGCTTGTGTAGTAATCCAATGCCAATTCGGAAGCATGTTTCAAGAGGTCCTGGGCTGTTCAAAAAAGAATACGGGAACCGAGAAGTCTCAACTTTCAGCCAATGTGCATAATGGACCGTGGTGAGTTACCCCCGGGTGTGATGATGGAAAAGCCGAAGGAGGCGAAAGAACAAGAAAAGCAAGGACATAAAAAACAAGCAAAAAAGAAAAGAGAAGAGTTCACATCGGGAGGCACGGACAGGTTCCGCTGCGGCACAGTAGTTTGGACAAGGGGAAGAACACATCACATCGTCCTCCTCTTCTTCATCACCTTCTCCTGTCCCCTCTTCCCCCACTCGGCCCCCAGCCACGCAATGCGCGACCCACCCACATCGCATCCTTGCCGGGGAGCCGCTTCCCCGGGGGGAGGGGCCCGTGTCTGTCTGCCAGCCTTCCCTGGTCCTGTCCCTTGCCCACAGTGGGCCTGTTCACACAAGTCCCTTCCCTTCTCTTTCTCTTCTTTCCATTTTACTCAATCAACCCATATACATGTAGATCTGGATGGCCAGAGCATCTATTCAGTACCGGGTATGTACTCATCTCGCTCTTATTGGGAACAAGATGGGGTGGTGGGTCAGCAGGGGATTCACCCCCCAAAATACACAATCTACTCAGTCCTTTACCTGCCATCTTTATGTGCAGCTTGTTGATTATTCCTTGATCGGAGGGGTACGGAGCAACATTCGGCGTGACAGGGCATGATAGGGTAGAGCAGGGCGGGAAAACTGCGAGGGCCCCCTCTCTGCGCACATTCCTTCTCGGCGTTCCTTCACTGTTCCTTCAGCATTCCTTCAGGAAGAGGGCCAGCTGTGGTGATTTCTAAGAAGTTTGGGTGGGGGCCGGCAACTGGTGTGAGGCCCGACTAAAGCAACTGCTCCCTCCCCTCTGCAGTATATATATATATGTATATATATCCACCAGAGCTGTCCTCCCCTTTCCAATATCCCCGTTGCTCCAGTCGTACATCCCCATCTTGCCATATCCCTCCTAATCAATCCCTGTTCAACCGCCCTCTACCCAGCAGCGTAACCAAAGTACCATGGCGCAACCTCCTCTGCCGATGGGCCGCGTGCACGAGGGCAAGCTCGCTCTCATCACCGGATCCGCTCGAAGTCAGTTCACTCACTTCCCCACCGTTCCCCCTCCGCCGTCCGTCCGCATGATGCCCGCCTGCTAACCCCCCATCACCGCCCAGGCATCGGAGCCCACATCGCCCGCAACCTCGCCGCCAAAGGCGCCAACATCCTCATCAACTACGCGACCACCTCCTCCGACGAGCCCGCCGCCGCGCTCGCGCAGGAGCTCGCCTCCGCCCACGGCGTCCGCGCCGTGCCCGTCCGCGCCGACATCTCCACGCCAGAAGGCTGCGCGGCTCTCCTCGCCGCCGCGCGGACGCACTTCGCCGACCCGACCACCAGCCGCCTCCAGATCGACATCCTCATCCACAACGCGGCCATCGCCATCGTCGGGCCACTCGAGAGCGTCACGCCCGCCGACTTCACCCGCATCTACGCGACCAACGTGCTCGGGCCGACGCTGCTGACGGCGGCCTGCGCGCCGCACCTCCCCACCGACCGGAGCGGGCGGATCGTGCTCATGAGCAGCGTCAACGCCAAGGTCGGCACGCCGCACACGACCCTGTACGCCGGCACCAAGGCCGCCGTCGAGGCGCTCGCCCGGGTCTGGTGCCGCGAGCTCGCCGAGCGCGCCACCGTCAACGCCGTCAACCCCGGCCCCGTCATGACGGACATGTACTTCGCGGCGCCGGAGGGGGTCAAGCGTGCGCTGGCGCTGTGGAACCCCCTGACGCCGCTCGTGCGCGTCCGGCCCGAGGTCGACACGGATCCCGCCGTGCGCGAGCTGGGCGAGAAGTTCGGCGGCCGCGCGGCCTATGCCGAGGAGGTCGCCGGCGTGGTCGTCGGCTTGTGCAGTCCCGAGATGGGCTGGTGTACGGGTAACCTGGTGGGTTGTAATGGCGGGATGAGCTTCAGTTATTGAGCGGGTGATGGCGGTGTTGACGTTGTGGGGTGTGGGGAGCTCACCCGCTCGGGTTACCGCGTTTTCGAGGGGTCCGGCCTTATCCTTTCTGTCGTTGCTTGTGCGGGTGCAGGGCCACATCTCTGTAGGTACTCCAGTGATGCTTATGTAGTAGTTTAGCGATTCGATTGGATCCCAAAGCAGAGGCTGCTCTTCTCGCTGTCGACCTAGCCATGCCCTCATCTCATCATGTTTGCGGAGAGTAATTGCAGGCTGGCAAGGATGGTCATATCTTCAATTCAGCCCCGTTCCCCATCTTGATAGGTCGTTGGAACAGCCTTCCCTAACGTCGTAGTCCGCATGACCGAAGCGCCAGACCAGTCGAGGATACACACCGCCGTCATGGGTGAGAAGAAGAAGAAGAAGAAGAAGAAGAAGAAGAAGAAGAAGAAGAACAGTAGAGGAGAAGAAAAAAAAAAAGCCTGGAAGAACTCGATTTCTCATGCCTGAAGCATTGCTACGGACGGGGTGAGAAGGAAGCAGAGCCCCGGCTAGATACGAGACCAAAAGGAGACGAAGTGAGCATAAGCCAGAAGGGTCGCGGTCTCGAACACAGAAAAGACGAGAGGAGGACGAAGGCAGAAGCATAGAACGCTTCCGAACGTAACGAAGAGGCGTGAAAGGCGCACGAGGAGGAACCGGAGAAAGAAAGAGAAGGAAGGTTGCTTGATCCCTCTAGTCTGGCTGAAGGAAAGGAGAGACTACCTACCTATGATACCTGTTCACTGGAGAGAGATAGAGAGAGGCCAACAAAACAAGACAAGAATTATCGTTATACATGCACACCATTTGCATGTACTTGTCTCGAGAGTGGAGGGGCCGGACCAAAGGAAAAAGACCGTCGGGAATTCTCGGCGAAGAGGAGAAAGGTGGTCGGCTTGCGTCGGGAACAGAAAAGGGACAGACGACCCAAGCTCCAATCCCCAACCCAACACCCACGACAACATATATATCATATTAACCTCCGCACCCACAATCCTCGAGGAATGGACTTTTGGAGCTCTTGACTTACCAATCCCCTCATACGACAATGTCGGCCGAACTTCCTCCTCTCACTTCCACCGCTCACCTCCTCCATATCCCACCCGGATAAGCTCGGCCAAGAAAAGAACACCCCGCTCACTCCCTCTACGACAAGCGCGACACTCGAATACAAGTATACAAGTCACACACAAACCGGATTGTTTTGGGGGAACATAAACCGTCTATTCATTTTTGTTTGTAACGCGGAATTAACCATACAGCAGCAGGAGAGAAAACGGACACCCGCCTCGCTCCCCCAGTCAAGAGAACCGGACCCATATTAAACCGTTGATCGTAACGCTCATGTCCATCCATCCGATACCAACCCCGCTCGGCCTCCCTTCGACGACGCTCTATATATCTAATCCGCTTTTTTTTTGGGAGGGGGTTTCCTACTGCGACCGCACCAGCTTCGCCCAGTCATCTCGTCCTCGTTGATACTCGACTCTGAGTCAAGCGTTCTGATCGAGGCCGAGGTCCTCGGTGGCGGGCACGACACGGAGGGTGTTGGTGTGGCCCATGCCGCCCCTCCAGCCCTGGACGCAGATGACGGGAGCGCCGTGGTTCAAGACGCCGAGCTTGATGGCGTTCATGATACCCCACTTGAGACGGCGGTCGACATCCTCTTGCCAGGGAACCTCCTTGAAGTCGGGCTTGGCCTCGGGGAAGTAGAAGGGGTACACGCCACGGTACAGGTGGGCGTACCGGGAGGCGGCGGCGCTGCGGGTGACCATGATGATGGGGCAGACGGGGCGGTACTTGGACACCAGGCGGGCGGTGTTACCGCTGGTGGAGAGGACGAGGATGCAGCCAGCGTTCTGCTCGTACGAGGCAGAGACGGCGGCCATGGCGACGGACTCGGTTGTGGGGACGGGGATGGGAGCGAGCTTCCGGAGC
The DNA here is from genome assembly GCA_019775845.1 of Myrmaecium sp. VS I D KN 1. Classification (NCBI taxonomy): domain Eukaryota; kingdom Fungi; phylum Ascomycota; class Dothideomycetes; order Valsariales; family Valsariaceae; genus Myrmaecium; species Myrmaecium sp. VS I D KN 1. Next base: position 865,676 of record JADQAV010000002.1, on the reverse strand, counting down.
TCGTCGAAGGCGGAGACGTACGGGATGGCAACCTCGGCCAACAAGCAGGTCTCGTGCATCATGGTGACGGCCTCGCGAGGGTAGTTACCCTTGGCGGTCTCACCGGACAGCATGACGCAGTCGGCACCATCGAGGACGGCGTTACCGACATCGCTGACTTCGGCACGGGTGGGGCGGGGGTTGTATGTCATGGACTCCAACATCTGGGTGGCGCAAATGACGGGCTTGCCGGCAATGTTGCACTTGGTGATCATCATCTTCTGGGCGATGAAGACCTGGGCGGGAGGAATCTCGATACCGAGATCACCACGGGCAACCATGACACCGTCGGTCACCTTGAGGATCTCGTCGAAGTTGTTCACGCCCTGCTGGTTCTCGATCTTGGCGATGATCTGGATGTCCTTGCCCTCCTCGCCGAGGACCTCGCGGATGGCGAGGATGTCGCTGGCGCGGCGGATGAACGAGGCGAAGATCATGTCGACCTTGTTCTTGACACCGAACCTCAGGTCGGCCTTGTCTTTCTCGGAAAGAGCGGGAAGGTCAATGTCGGTCTTGGGCAGGTTGACACCCTTCTTGGAAGAGATCTTGCCGTTGTTCACGCACTGCGCCTTGATGTTCTTGTCGTCGACGATCTCGAGGACGGTGAAGGAGAGGACACCGTCATCGACGTAGATGGTCCTGCCGGGCTGGATCACCTTGGTGATGTTCTTGTAGTCGACATACCTAGCACGGTCAGAGAGGGGTTGCGGAGAAGACTTCACGGGACACGAACATGTTCTTGTTGTCACTGGCGGTGGCATATTGCTCGTCGGTGGTGATGTTGATGACATCGCCAGCGTTGATGGGGTAGTCCTGGTCGCCGACAGTGTTACCTGTGCGGATTTCAGGGCCTTTCTGCAAAAGCCAGGCATGTGAGTATACGGTCACGATTGAAGGTAGGTCCTCGTGCAACGTACGGTGTCAAGGGCAATGGCAAGAGGCCTGCCAGCCTGGGTGCGCTCGGCCTCGCGGGCGTTGTCGATAACGGACTGGTGGTACTGTACGGGGGGTCAGCCGCGCGCTCTTGGCAAAGGTAAGACCGGGGATGACGCATACCTCATACGAGCCGTGGGAGAAGTTCATGCGAACGACATTAAGACCGACTGTGGCTTATCAGTATGTGAGTCGCATGGCGATAATTCCAGCGTCTCGTACCTCTGCGGAGCTCGTTGATCTTGGCGGCGGAGTTGGTCTTGGGACCTATTGAATGACTGTCAGTCTGGCTGTTCCGATGCTCGGGACTCGAGCGCGTCGTCAAGGGGCCCGATCCGGACGGTGAAGGACATACCGATTGTGCAGATGATGGAGGTGCGACGGTACGGGTGGGCAGGAGCATACTCGGTGTTGAGCTGCGACAGCCACTCGACCCTGGTGCGGCCGGAGTTGAGGTGGTCAAGAGCGTTGGCCATTGTGAAGTGATTGATGCACGGAGGTGATAGCAGGTAGGTTGGTAAGGATGGAGATGGAGGGATGGAGAGAAAGCTGGCGGTCCGGAGGTCAGAGAAGGTTTGTTGAGCTTAATGAAGTTGAGGAGGGGAAAATCGAAAAGCACGGGTGCAGGGACCCCTCGTCGGGGCTGGCCGGGCTGGCTGGGCTGGCGGCACGTACCTCAGGTGTCGATGGAGGGGCTAGCCTAGCTGATGTCACTAGCAGAAAGTGGGATGGATGGATTGTGAGGAGGAAGAACAACGGAGAGGACGAAATGGGGAGATGGATGGATGAGGAGGAAGAAGAGAAGGAGGTAGGTAAGTTAGTTAACAGGAAAGATCGGAGAGCGAAGGGAAGAGGCGATGGTATTTATTGGGAGGTCCAAAAAGTCACTCCTTTCTCAGGACGATTTTTATGTCACTCGATCTCACCATGCCGCGGTGGGTTTTTTTTTTTTTGCAGGTGGTGAGGAGAGGTCTCTGCTTGCTTGCCTTGCTGCTCTGCTTGCACTGCTGGTAAATGGAAGCACCACTGGCACCCACGGCAACCTCCTAGTGCCTCGTTCCATCAGATTATCTGCCATATATGGCCGTCCAAACACCCTCGAACGGCGCCGGTGCCCCTCCATCACCACCTCACCACCAGAAAAATGCGTCGAGGGCCCCCACCTGGGATGGCTTGATTGTTGGATTGCCGACGGGCTAGACCCAGACAAGGCCTGACCCGACCGCGTTTCCCCTTTTTCCTCTGTCCCGATTTCGCCGAATCAGCCTGCGCTGTAACGCGGCGTGAGCTGAGCGCTCTCTCCATGCCGATTCCCGGCCCGGCTTCACGCTCCCCCGCCCCGGCCTTCCACTCGGTCACTCACACCGACTTCCAATTGACCGACCCCGACCGGCGGTCGGCGTGCTGCCTGATAAGCGGGATGCCTGTGATGCCTGAGGACGCAAATATCACGTGAAATATTCAGGCAGCTTGTCCCTACCCTCCCAGGCACGCATTCCTCTGTCAGGCACACATGACTCTCTCAGGCATCAGGCATCAGGCACCAACATCCCTCCTTCCTGCCGCCCAGCCCGTCTCCGCACGTGCACATGCCAGGGGCTGCCAGCACAGCCCACGAACCCCGACATCGACCGCTGATCCTCTCCCACTGGCTGATCACCCATACATCCATCCGTACATCTCACATACTCACCGACATACCGACATATCAACCTCCACCGTCACTACATTCGCATTATAGAACAGCCAAGCAGCCAGTCGCACCAGACAGGACCCTTTCGCGCAGCACTCCTTCAGCCAGCTACCTGCCCATCATGGTCGTACGCCTCTCTTCTTCCTCCAGGCTCCAGGCGCCTATACGCTGACCCCCTCATAGTTCGGCAGGCTCGGTCACTACGCCTTCGACGCAGTCCTCTGTAAGCCCAACAACCAGCCCGCAAAAGGCATATCGCCGCTGACACATACTCCCCGCAGTCTCCGCCTTCCTCGCCGGCGTCAAGCGCTCCACCGGTCTCACGTATGTTCCCCCTTCCGCCTGCATGCATGCATAATGCACCCCACCCCTCCCCCCCCCCCTCCCACGAGGCGCAGGGCCTCGCGCGGCAAAAAAAAGAGAGAGCATCGTGGCTAACACTTCCCACCTTCTCCCCGCTCCCTGGGCACCCGCAAGCCCTAGCTTCAAGTCCGAGAGCATCTCCGAGTCGCCGGAGATCAAGAAGTGGATCGACAACTACCTCTGGGTGGGCGAGTGGGCGATGGATCAGAGCGTCGCCATCATGGCGAGCACGTCGTACTTTGAGCGGAAGCGGTGAATGGTGGAGGGAGGTGGTTGAATGATGTACATTGTGGTGGACGGAGGACGAGTTCGGCGATGGTATGCGGGGGACTGGAGGTTTACCCCGTGAAGATGGAAAGATGGAGATGGCCGATGGACAGGACAGGACGGCCTTTTTAGGGCCAAGGGATGATGGCAGGCTCTCTTTCCATCGAGGGGAAGCGATCGCGCGACGATGACCAGGTTGCGGCGTTTTATCGGGGTGCATTTTCTTTTACTTCTCGTCTCTCTTTGTTTCATCTCTTCTCCTACCCGACTCCGACTTGAGGGGTTCCGCTCAGCGTATATATAGCTTTTTTTTCTTCTCCTCTCTGCGCGACGCATCGCTCTATATCAATCTTGATATACCCCACCCCACATGTTCGGCATCTCACGGGCCTCTGAAGCTTGCCGTGTGGAGGACGCTTACCCACCCCCCATATCTCTGGGCCAGGACAGGTGGTTACGGTCCTACGACGCAAAACGCGATGAAGCCCGCCACTCTAACGGGTGTTTCAGTTTGGAATAGACTTGTTATCAAATCAACAGGAGTCGGTAGGTGGTGGTGGACTGATCACAGAAGCAAAAAATCTCTCGGCGGTTATTTTGCGCACCGCGGCGGTGCCCCACTCGATGCCGTCTCCGCCTCACCTCACGACATCAGGGCATGAACGGGAGTAATCTGAAAGGAAGGCTGAGAGGTTCGATCGTCCGACCGCATTTCGATTTTATTTATTCATCTCGTCACCTCCCTCTTTATTCTCTCTCTTTTTCTTGCTCGTTTTTCGATTATTTTTTCCTTTGGTTTTCCCCATTTTTCCCTGGTAGTAAGAAGATGTGAGATGAAGATGTCATCCGGAGAACAGCAACATTTGTTTACCGTTAATGTGCGACGTCCTACTTGCCTGCTTGCCTTTCCTCGTACAGGTCCTCCACACAGTGAACAAGGCGTTCAAGCACGCTGTCGGGTGCCGTCAGCCACAGCCATTGTCCAAGATGAACGTTCGTTTCCACTTTCATTTCTTTCCTTTCCACGTTTTCTTTCAGTTGCGCTGGATCCACTATGATGTTGGGGATGTGAAAGCACCCATCGAAACACGGGGATTTCCCATCGAGAAGCTCTTCCGGATTCTAAATTCCTCTGGTTTTTGGTTAATCTATTGGTTTTTTCGTTCTTTCCTTTCCTCCGTGTAGCACGTCCTACGCGCATGGAGTCCTCTGTCCTAAATATTCTTCAGGGATGCTCGCGCTGCGGTGGGAGAGGCAAAGCTAGATAGTACATTAAACCCATCTAACGGATTGACCGGATATCTTCTTCCTTCGCGTTGTTCTGTTTCGGCATCCTCCGCTTCCAAAACTTATTCTCATTCGTTGTTTTCCTCTGTCAAAATACTCCGTACCCTTGTCCCCTGCGTGAGCCGACATGAATCGTATGCCTTTCTAGTGTCGATTTTCTGTCTTGCACATTACTACTATCCTTCTATTCTATGCATCGATGCGACGATGGCTCTAGGATCAGGTATCGCATGCTGCCAGCCACGCAAGCCACGTTGTGTGGCGGCACCCTTGCTTGCCTGGTAAGCCTTGGCCTCAGCCTCAGCCGCGGCCCGTTCCTTACCTTGGCAGGTTGTTGCCGTCACCGTTACACGGATGACATATCGTGGATCTCTAGGGCAACTACGTTGACTGGCTGCTGAGATCCGGATTGTAACAGCGCTCTTTGACTCAATCTTGGGGGAGTTGCATATAGGACTCAGACTCCCTAATCAGCAACTACTCAAGCACCCTACTTCGCCCTATATCGTCCAGAGAGCTCTCATCTCGAACCTCACAATGGCCGATTCCACTGCACAAAGCGACCTTTCTATCAAGGTAAGTGAGCCCCAGGCCGCCCATGCAACCCCTAACAGCGATTCCCACAGAACAACAACCCGCGGACGCCCACCCGCCCTCCGCTCCGCCCCGGCCGCATCCTGCTCACCCTCGTCGCCCTCCTCACCTCCACCGGCTGCTACCTCGCCGACTGGAACGACACGCACATCTACAACCCCTCCTGGCCACCGCACGCCAAGTTCCACAACGGCCAGACGATGAGCATGGGCCTGCTGCTTGGGCTCGCGACACTGTGGTACGTCTGGCGGCCACCGCCGCCGCCGCCGCGGTCCCTGGAGCTGCGCCGCGAGGGTCTGGATGCCGCGCTGCTGCTGGCGTCGCTGTATTGGGTTACGCAGCTTAGTGCGGTGCTGTATCCGGATGCGCGTCCTGTGGATCCGCCCGGGGATGTGGAGAGTTTTCCGCAGTTGTGGATTAGTGGGGGGTGTTTAATGGGTGCGGGAGTTGGGTGGTGGTTGGAGAGGAGGGCGTTAGGATCTGTGGATGGGGTGCGGCGGAGTGAATAGGAAGAAGAGGGCTCCTCTCTGTTTTGTCCGGGTTTGGCGGCTACGGATGTTTCCAGTGCTTTGTCGACCACATCCTTGATATGGATAGTCAGGGTCTGGGAGTGTCATTTTCTCCCCTTCCTATGTGGATGCCAACACAGCCTTTTTAAGTCATTCCTTTCCATCTTGCTGCACGAGCTTGGAGTGTGAATGTTACGAGTGTGATTACCCTGGTGAGCACGGTGCCGGATATACCCTACAATGCCCCGCTTAACTCCGGGCTCGGAATCGACAACGTCACGCCATCGCGAGGGGTCAACATCGAAAAGTGCACTCGAATTCCTCCTCTGTCTCTCACAGCACACCCCTTACACTCACGCTGGCACTTGCTTTCCTAACAACCGCAAAGACATATCAGACAGCTCGAAACCCAACAATGCCGACCGCGCTCATCATCGGCGGAAGCGGCAAAGTCGCCCGTCACCTCACCACCCTACTGGTCTCCAAATCCCACACCGTCCACAGCATCATCCGCAACCCAGAGCAAGTCACCGCCCTCACCGCACTGGGCACCAAGCCCATCGTGCAGTCCATCGAGGACGCCTCCATCGCCGACCTCACCCGGACGATCCTGGACGTCAAGCCGGACGTGACGATCTGGTCGGCCGGGGCGGGCGGGGGCAACCCGGAGCGAACGGTATCGGTGGACCACCAGGGCGCGGTGAAGGTGATGGACGCGCTGGCGGCGGCGGTCCAGGCGGGCGGCGCGAGCAAGCGGTTCATCCTGGTGAGCGCGGTGGACGTGCGGGACCGGTCGAAGCCGGCGCCGGCGTGGTACGACGAGAAGGACCGGCAGACCAGCGATCGCGTCTGGCAGGCGATCGGCGTGTACATGCAGGCTAAGTTCGAGGCCGATAAGGAGCTGGTGACGGGGAATGCTCGAAGGGGGCTGGAGTACACGATTGTGAGGCCGTCAGGGCTGACGATGGACAAGGGCGTGGGCACGGTGGCGGCGGGCAAGGTGCATATCTATCACCCTATTAGCCGCGAGGATGTTGCTGGCTTTGTGGAGGCGGTATGGAGGAATGGAGGGACGATTAACAGGGCGTTGGATGTCGTAGGCGGGGATACGCCGATTGACGAGGCGGTAGAGAAGGTGGTGCAGGATAAGGTGGACTGCTTCGAGGGGCATTACTAGGTGTCAAAGGGGTGAAGGTATTTATGCTCGACTTGGTGCAGCGAGTGCTCTGGGTTCCAAAGGATAAAATATGAGAGTAAAAGCCCCCGAGGATTTAAATTGTGACTTGAGGTAAACAATTCAAGTCCTAGCGGTACATAGCCCCACTGTCTGCCATTAATACGCTCACAAGATGTGTCACTTTCGCAACAACATTTTGCCACTTTCTACTAAAGGTAGGCTGGGGGAAAGGCGCCTGAAGATGTTTGGTTACCTTCGTTGAGAATGTAAGTTGTTGGATCTACTTTTCGAACCTCAGCTATCTGGTGAAAATCGTCCAACGGTAAGTAAGCTGTATGAATTGGAACCGTTCGATTTCTATGAATATACTTTCTGATGTTATACATTATTATTAGAGCAAAGAAAGTTCAGGTGGTTTCCCTCCAACCTAGTTAGAGACGCCGGAGTCGAGCATCATGCTCGATGCGCTCTGGGGGAGGAAATCCTGTTCTTATATATGTCTATAAATATCTTGACCCCTTCCTTCTAGAGAGATTAGGTCTCCAGTATGTAATTCACTGGGGTGTGATTTTCTCCTTGCCACTGTATCCAGTAGCTTCTGAACGTGCCTGAGTTACGGTAAAAGGAAGCTAGAGGACGGAACATCTTATTATCGCGAGGTCTTGACAGGCTACCTCGTCACAGTATGAGAAATATCACAGAGAGGAACATATGCAAGTCTCCTTTGATACCCTCGTGTTCAGCAGGAGCGCTATTAGTTGTTGTTATCTAGGGTTCAAGTCCGTTCCCGTGTTCCCAATGATACCTCGTGGAAGGACATATGTACGAAACTAAGGTATTAGGATTATTCATGATATTTTCATATTTGCTTCGAGTGTAGTAGCTCATTGAGTATTATTATGAACCTGTTGTCCTTCGAAGTCTGCTCAAAAGCTCTGACACTACTTTTTTTTATCGAAGGTGTAGTGATACGAGAACTCTGTGCTAGGTACAGTCACTTGATGGTTGCCTAGGCGGTCAATAATGCAGATCTTAACGTGTTCAAGGGAAGATGTATGCTATAGAGAAGCTATAAAATGCGGCGACGTTGCAATGAGATTCAATATAAAGCTATCCTGCCCTGTCCTTGCATGCAGGTAGATCTTCACGCAGATAGTGAATGCTGTATATACCACTCGTCAACGAGAGCTAACGCTCCAGGAAAGGTGGGAAATGTCATAGCCAGCTAAGACGTTTCCCAGTTCCTACCGTAGATGAAACATATAGGGCTATATCATCATCTTAAAGAGCCTCCAGACAGTCACAATTACGTGGGGAAAATAGACATGACCAGACTTAGAAGAATCAGCGTATAGTAATACATTGAGCTCGAGACCAATTGAACCTAGCATATCATTCCCATCCTCTCTTTAAGTATCCTGACTAGACATGTGCGGCTTAAGGCATCAAATGGAGTAGTACTTACTCCTCGTTCTGGGAAGTACAGCGAAAATGCTACTTTCTTTCCTTCCCTCCCTTAACCCACCTGTTCTTTTCCCTCAAGCAGTTGCAAAACTGTCATATGCTAACGATGAGGTGGTTTCTGTGGAAAGACTCTCACTCCTCCACCATTCCCGCTGTCCAGACTTCCTCCTCCCTCCCAAACCTTCTCCCAAAACCAAGCAACCCCAGCAAAGCAAGCAAGCCGAACCATCGAGGAACGGCCTCATCTTGTCCGGAACCAACCTCAAACCATACCATCCCGCCTGCCCTCCTTCCACAATCCACGTAACACCTGCATCAGCCCCTTACCTCACCCTTTCCCAAATACAATTCACCAACAGCCTTTTTCCAGCCCTTGATAAACCCAACTCACAGTCCGCTTCCCATCGAAGCAAGCACTCACCCGCTTTCTTCCACCAAACGATCCGGTTCTGTGGTCTAGTGGTATGATTCTCGCTTAGGGCAAAGAGTTCAGTAAAGTGGGCCATCCAGCCTCCTTTCAATCTCTCTGATCACAACCCCAAGCATATATGCGAGAGGCCCCGGATTCGAATTCCGGCAGAACCCCGTTTGACTTCCTTTTTTGCTTCTTTGTGTGCTGCTGCTTTTTGTGTGGTTGTTTTCGGTGGTGGTGGATGGTTTTTTTAGGGGGGCTTTGTTGTGGGCCTGAGCGTCGTCGGAGGTGGGGCGGGACGGAATGGAACGGGACCTATACTGCCCTGCCAAGAACCACAGGCAGCCTTGCTGGCTTGGCAGACAGCCACACTTTGCGTATAACTGTTGCGTGTGGATGGGCAAGTACTTCATCACCGGCTGTCTTATATCCATTCTTTTATGGCTGTAGATATTACATGCCAAACAACGGCCTCAAAGAGGAGGAAAATCCCGCAGGCTGCCGGTGCTCAAGGAGGAGGGGAAGAAGGCGGGGCGGGCTGTAACAGAGAGATTACGGATAGATAGGTACTATATATTTGAGCGGTTTTTAGAGCTCAGGATGTCTACTTTGTTGATTAGTATCTGGGTCACTGCTGTTAATGGAAACACAGGGGGAAAAGAGCATCGGCGGAAGAAGGTGTTCTGTAAACATGGATAGGTACGATGTTAAGAGTAGGTTCTCATGCCAGCCTGATGGAGCAGGACCAACTCAAGTAATCTTGGGTTTGGCTGCTGGCAGATAAAATCTTTCGCGTGTGGATACTTATATATTGGAAGTATATGAGTGCGGAGTATAGAAGGCCGCGATCGCTCTTCCGCTAGCTATTAATGAGTTCGGATACGAGGAGGTCCTCGGGGAGAGTGCTAGGACTTTTTATCTCGATACCGTCCTTATCAAACCAATCATTCCATCCAGTGATCCAACCCTGCCATTCTCTCACGCGGAAAACGAAAGGTAAGAGAGAACGGGAGGATTCTATTCTAGTCTTGGAAACGCCGAAAAGTTCCGTTGGATGGCGGAAAGTCGATCAAGATAGCTTCCGGATCCCCTCGAACGTGATCCGCCGATGGTAGCCGTGCCTGAGGGCAAGGATAAGGCTCATTGTCGTTGGGCTCGCTGAGCGGGTGATGCTGGAAGGATTGATACCGTTCCCGAGCGAGGTGAGACGGAAGTAAGCAAGCGTGCCCGTCACCAGCCATCTTACGGATAGGGCTGGACAGAAGCTTCTCCTCCGCCACGGAAAGATAAGGAGGAGAGATGAGAGGCTTCACGTTAAGAAGCAACAGGGGGCCGTGAGCCGCACGCCTCGCCTCTAGCGAGGAGCGGACAGGCACGCCACTGCCGCTCCCGATGGCAAGGTACAAGGGGGCAGGCGTGGCGGCCGGGGGGCGCCGGCCAACGAGGAGCCGCTAGCTGGGTTAGGGGCGATCGCCAGCTTCCGGAAACTCCCTGGCTGTGCCTTCTTCTTGCCCCTGATCGATTTCCGCAGGCTGGATCTTCAGTGCAGAACAGTGGCATCCGTACTATCTTCAGAGTCGCAAATAAAAACGCTTTCAAGGGGTCGTGCGTTGGCAGTGAGAGAGCCCGACGACGACCGCACTGCCCCCTGACTTTGCCTCCTAAACCCTGTGCCAGTATTGCAAATGATGTGATAACTAGACAAAGAGAAGCGCAAGTGTTCTTCTGTCTTCTGTGATTTTAGAGTGGCTGTAGTCAGAGTTAAGGTATCGGTATCGGTAGGGATATGACGACGTGAACCTCCTGCCCCTGCGGTACCGATGCATGCCGAGGATTGCCGTGAACGGGAGCGCGTCTTTTTCCATCATCGGCCCTTCCCTCGTCCGACGCATCACCGGTTACTATCGCCATCGCCATTGCCATCGCCACGGCGCAACGCGCAAACATCGAACCCAATCTTGGCCAGGTTGAAGAAGTGCACGTCACAGAGAGAGGACCAGCAAAGGCTCTGCTGGTCCCTCGCTCCGCCATCTTCATCCCTGGGATTGCTGCCACCGCTGGAGTTCGCGCGCACTTATCTGCTCTGTGATCACCGTTCCTAGCTGGAATATCTGATATCTAGGCTCTGCCCTGCCTCTGTCCATCACAGTGCCTTGCAGTCAGACGCGAACAGGGGCGGGCCAAGGCTGAGCAGGCATGGCAGGGAGCGGAGACCCGCTCGGGCGCAACGTCGACACGTCGGTTGGTGGTGACGAGCTGATGTGGATCTTTCACCGACCATCCGCCGGTTACGAGTTCAAGCTCCATTGTGAATCGCCAAGCGTGAATGGATGGGTTGTTGTACCCAAACAGAGTCCAGGTCGACATCGTTGCGCCCGACAAATCCCGAGGCGTGGCTGGCCGATGGAGCGAAATCCATCGTGAATGATGGACGTGAATCGATGGATGATGTGCGCGCGGATACTCCGTACATACAGATAGCTATCACTGCATACGCCGAGCAACAGCGCAGAAACTCTCACTCGGGACGAGCTAGGCGTAGGCAAGTCAAATACCGCCGCGACCCCTCGACCGTGGCGTGACGGGCCTCGCACGACTCGGGCCCATCACCGCACCGTCCCATAATTCCCTAACGCGAATCTCCAGACCGGTCGGGAGACCAGCGCTAGACTTCTTCAACGTCTTTTTATCCTATTGTACTTCTGATTCCCGCGCCCGTCACTTACATATACCCTTAAATCGCCCGCTTCCGCGCATGTCGCTACGAGTTGAATATTTCCGTCGCCCTCCCCTATATTAAATAGAAAATGGCCTCCCGCGAGCCGCTGCCATTCTCAACCCTCCCCGGGATCAATGTCACCACGAGCAATGGCGTACCTGTCTCTCCTGCTCCATCAAGAATACATCGACATCCCAATATGGATCAACCACACTACACCGCATTTCAACCTCCACGACGATACACCGACCGGCTTCAGGCTGAGGATGGCGGACTGGACTCCGGATTTCAGTCTGCAGCCACGAGCCGCCGTACATCCGTCGACCTCCAAGAAAAGAAACCCAACCTCGAGGATCTCGAGCGGGGGAACAGCCCGGCACCGGCTGAGCCGATAGCAACCCCCTCCAAGCCGTCCCTCCGCGAACGCCTCCACCACTTTACCTGGGCGTGGTACACCCTCACCATGTCTACCGGTGGCATCTCAACCCTCTGTTCCGTCCAACCGCACACCTTCCACGGCCTCTTCGGCATCGGCGAGGCTCTCTTCATCCTCAACATCGTCCTCTTCACCCTCGTCTCCACAGCCATGACGCTCCGCTTCCTGCTTCACGGCGGCACCTTCACCCGCTCACTCACGCACGCGAGGGAAAGCCTCTTCTTCCCCACCTTCTGGCTCTCCATCGCAACCCTCATCAACTGCTTCCACAAATACTGGATCGCGCCTTTGTCGGAAGACAGCCCGTCCCACGCACCCCTCGTCCGCTTCATCACCGCCGCCTTCTGGATCTACTTCGTGCTCACCTTCCTCGTCGCCCTGATCCAATACGAGTTCCTCTTCGCCTGCCGCACCTACCAGCTCCAGTCCATGATGCCCGCCTGGCTGCTCCCCGTCTTCCCCGTCATGCTGGCCGGCACGGTCGCCAGCGTCATCGCCGACGAGCTCTCCGTCCACAGTCGCATGCCCGTGCTGGTCGCCGGCCTCGCCGCGCAGGGGCTGGGCTTCATCGTCGCCGTCTTCATGTACGCCCACTACATCGGCCGGCTGATGCAGTCCGGCCTGCCCTGCCGCGAACACCGGCCCGGCATGTTCATCGCGGTCGGACCGCCCTCGTTCACGGCGCTCGCCCTGCTCGGCATGGCCAGCTCGCTGCCCGACAAGCTCACCCTCGGCCTCGGCCACCTGGCCGATCTGCAGGACGACTCCGCCATCATCCCCTCCGCCGCCATCCAGGCCGTCAGCTTGGTGGCCGCCATCTTCCTCTGGCTGCTGGCGACATGGTTCCTGCTGGTCGCGGTACTGTCCGTCGCCCTGGCCCCGCCGAAACACTTCCACCTCAGCTGGTGGGCCATGGTCTTCCCCAACTCCGGCTACGTGATCGCGACCATCAGCATCGGCGATGCGGTGCGCAGCGCCGGCGTCGCTTGGCTTGGCACTGCCCTCTCCATTGTCCTCGTCGCTGTCTGGCTTTTCGTCTTGTGCTCGCACGCTTTGGCTGTGTGGAAGGGCGCGATTTGCTGGCCGGGTAAGGACGAGGATACGGATGATTGAGGTGACAGCATCCGTGAGGAAACGGCACGATGGAAAATCAATGACTCTGGCCGTCACGAGCGGTGTAAAAAGCACTTTGACCTTCTTCTCGATTGAGGAGATTCGTACCTCCCCGTCACCGGGACGTTGTTAAGTCTTCACGGCGTCCCGTCACACTTTCTCTTCCTCGTCCCTGCATTAGCACTTGGCTTTTTATTCTCAGCGCTTGTCTTCTCTTTAGAATTTTCTCATCCGTCACGATACCCCCTACGCATGTTTGTTTCCCTTATCCTTTAGACCCTTCTCTCCTACGTCGAGCATCTCTTACGTCCACTAGAGAGCGTAAGGATACCTTAGAGCGCCTGGGACAAGAGAAAGTCATGGGCCGTTTAGATAGCATGGGTTGTTTTTCATTTTCCCTCACCTACCCCTCTTCTGAAGTGGTGGTAAGTTTTACTTCTGGCGTTGTTTCTGAGTGGTGTTTGGTTGGGTTGCATCATCATCATTGCATTTTTGGGAGAGAGGGAAAAGTGGAAAAAGGGGAAAAGGTTTACTGTTTATCTTTTGGAAGGGATCTTGGTGGAGGAAGCGAGATACTGCCCGGCATGAAACGAGAAGGTCCGTTGATAGGTATATGAAAGTCATAGTGAAAAATGAAAAGTGAATATCAAAATACAGCATATTCGCCTACTCTTTCCTCCCTGAGACACATGGCTTACGGTGAGATGGGAGAGCGATCATCATCATCATCATCATGACCAACAAACATGCCTACCTGAACAAAGTAACGTGCTGTTCAGATGGCCACGGGAGACACGGGTCGAGAGCGGGGAAAGATAGAAAGGAACGGTAGATTCCTTATCATGGTTGCCTTGCTGCCGTGGCATGTGGCGTGTGTGTGGTGTGGTGTGGAGGCATGTGTCGTACGGATACGGTCTCTGGTGATGTGATATCGGGAGGGGGAAAGATAGAGCTTTCTCCTCCTCTTTCTTTCCTCCTTCCTCTGCCCTTTCGGTTCGATTGTCTTTCCTTTGCTTCTTGTTCGATGGGGGTAGTCACCTTGGGCATGAAGACAACGTGTATTAGTTTTGTTCTTCGTATTGAGTTACTCTGGGAAAAGGGGGAGTGAGGGAGGCAGTGAATGAGTGAGGGATTGAGTGTAAGAGTGTACTGTTTCCCCATCACACTCCCTTCAATCTCACCTCACTCACTCACTCATGACGACACGCCTTTTTCCTTATGAATGCCGGACGGGAGAAAGGTTCGTCACGTTTTCCGCTTGCGGCACCCATCCGATTCCCCCCCGACGATCCCCGAGGACGCGGGATTTCGGTTCGCTTCCTCCCGCTTCAGTCCCGATCACACTCATCAATGGTGATCTGTCAGTGAGCAGCCAGCTCCAGTCCGTTCTCTCTATGGTTCTGGAGTTCGAAGCGGCGTTCCCGTCCATCTGCGGGACTCTGCTCTGATCGCTCGGTACACCTTGGGCTTTCCGCCTTCCCGCCGCGGGACACCCGGGCCACTTTGCATCCGATGGATGGATCCTCCGAACTCCGTCGGCACGTCCCCTTTCCGCGCCGGACGCAAGGCCCCGCTGGACCTCAGCCAATGAAGTCCGCGCGTGCGGCTAACTGCCCCCACCTCACATCTACCGGCCTCCTCTCCACTTCCTCACTCGAATTGGCATAGGGGCGCGGAGGCGCGGCGGGGCACGCTTGGGAAGACGCGTTCACACACTGCCGCGGCCGATTAGATATGTAAAAGTGAGGGGGGATGCGGGGTTAAGGAGTGCAGTGGGTGGGCGTCCGAGCCCCCAGGTGCATGTTGTGACGTTTGGATTCGCTTTCGTCCGCTCTGCTTAAGACATCTTACCAGAGCAAGAGGTTGGTTTAATATACCAGGCCAGATAATGTACAGACAATAAGCGGGTGCTGACTATTCCACAGGCATCACACATCCCCATTCGTACCATCGACACCCCTGCTACTTCCAACCCCTCATCAACCATGTCGACTGCCAGCTACTTCAAAGACAAAGTCATCGCCATCACCGGCGCGGGGTCCGGCATCGGCCTGCAGCTCGCCAAGCAGCTCGCCGCCCAAGGCGCCACGCTCTCCCTCTGCGACATCAACGGCGCCGCCCTCGACGACGCAGTGAACGCCATCACCTCCGCCGGGGGTCGCGCCCACGGCACCACGGTCGACGTAAGCGACCGCGCCGCCGTCGAGGCCTGGATCACGCAGACGGTCGCGGAGCTCGGCCCGCTGGACGGCGCGGCGAACATGGCCGGCATCATCGGCCGGCACATCAACGTGCGCCTGCTGTCGGAGATCGACGACGAGGACTTTGACCGGGTGATGGCGGTGAACGTGAAGGGGGTGCTGAACTGTCTGCGGGCGGAGCTGCCGGTGGTGAAGGACGGCGGCGCGATCGTGAATGCGAGTAGCCTGGCGGGCGTCATGGGGTTTCAGCGCAACGCGGCGTATGTCGCGAGTAAACATGCTGTGGTCGGTTTGACGAAGGCTGCGGCGCGTGAGCTTGGTGTGGAGGGGAGGAGGGTGCGGTGTAATTGTTTTTGCGCGTAAGTGTTTATCTCCCCTCCCTATAGGTTGGTGCAAGGAAGGATTCAATCGCTGATTTTCATCGTGTGTGCAGAGGACCGGTTGATACCCCCATGCTGGGTGACTGGAGCCAGATCGCGGAGCAGGAGTTCGACATGCGGCACACGGCCCTCGGCCGCGTCGCCCGCGCGGAAGAGATCGCCAACGTGGCCGAGTTCCTGCTGAGCGACAAGTCCTCCTACATCACCGGCACGGCTCAGATCGTTGATGGTGGATGGCTGTGTTAGGATGGGGGATGGAGGTTGTGGTGAGGGAGGGGAGGAAAGGTTGCGTTTGGGGGTTCGGTTTTGTAGGCTTTTTCATCCCCATCTTTATCCTTTGTGATTGCGTCCTTTCCCTTGATCGAAACAGGTGAGGTGCTTTGTTGGAATGCTGTCTCTGTTCTCCAGAATTACTTGGTATGAGCCTCATCTCTTCTCCAGACGGCTCCTCCCGAATGTATAACACTACTGCTTTGCTGAATCCCACACCTCGGTAGAGCAACAAAGCGACCTCACAGTGAAGTACCATTACTTATTACAGATTACTTCGCTATATAATAGTTCATCTTTTGCAAGAAGTGTCGGGTCGGGGCGCCCAACATCCCCAGATCTTCCGATCCCCAGTGGAGTCGGCAATAGCTCGGGTATATACGACTGGAAGCTTCCATCCTATGTCACCCATTCATCCATCCCACGCGCTTTACATACACCGTATATTTGTTTCCTGTTTTTTGATTTCCAGGTGGGGAGATGTTCAAATTTAGGGAAGGATAACCTCAAAGGGTAGAAAGCTACCTATCTCTGTGAGCATGACGAAACCCCTCCTCCCCCCGCTTCCCCCCGGGGCGACCGACCATTCTCGAACCATCCGATCCGCCATCCGTCGTCCTTGACCGCTCCTCTTCCGACCTTTGTTGTCTGGTTCTGTTGCTTTCTTGTAGGCTTTTAAAGCCTGTTATTGACGACTCATACTGCCATTGGGAGTCGTTGATTGCTTTCATTTGCGGTTGGGTTGAAGCAACACTATTAACTTTGGTGCTGTTCGATTCAACGAAATCATCTAAAGACGCGCACACACGGAATTCCAGCAAGGGGTTTTTAATCGTCATCCAATGACAGACGACACGGAAGCTCTCCGGCGGGAGCAGCAGGCGGCCGCAATGGCAGCGGTAGCAGCAGCCGAAGCGGAAGCGGAAAACCCAGAAACAACAACGGAAACAACACCACTACTCCGCAACCGGGATCCAGGGCCGGACCCGCCCCTGCAAGAAGACCGACAACAGCTCTACTTCGAGCACCACGCCTTCCCCGAGGGCGGGCCGCAAGCGTGGAGCGTGGTGGCGGGTTGCTGGTGCGCGATGGTGGTCGCTTTTGGGTTGCTCACGTCGGTGGGTGTGATGGAGGCCTGGCTGCATGCGCATCAGCTGCGTGGATACTCGCATGCGCAGATCGGGTGGATTTTTAGCACGTTCACGTTTTTGTTGTATTTTGGGAGTTTGCAGGTTGGTGGGTTGCCCTTTTCTTCCTTCACCCCCTTGTCTTCCTCTGTCTTTTCTCTGTCTTTCTTCCTTGCTCGCGCTTTGGGGATTGGTAGACTGACTTTTGGGTCACCTTGATGTAGGCCCGATCTTCGATGCGCATGGGTTGAAATATACCTTGTACCCTGGCTGCGTCGGTCTTGTGATTGCCATCTTTCTCCTCAGCGTGTGTGAAGGTAGGTCGTCACCCGGTCCTCCCGGCATTGGAATCATTTCGATGGGAGCTGTTGCTGACTGATCACTTCCCTCCTGCTCAGAATACTGGCAGTTCATGCTCGACTGGGGCATCCTCGGCGGCATCTCCTGCTGCATGGTCTTCACCCCGGCCGTCGTCTCGGTCGGGCACTGGTTCATGGTGCGGCGGGCGGTGGCGACGGGGATCGCCATGACCGCCGGCGGCTTCGGCGGCGTCCTCTTCCCGCTCATCGTTTTGCTCGTCTCGCCCCGGCTCGGCTTCGCGGGCGCGATCCGCGTCATCAGCCTGCTCAGCGTCCTCCTCTGCGGCCTCGCCCTCGCCCTCGTCAAGACCCGGCTGCCGTACAACAAGCGCGCCGGCGGCGGCATCGACCTCCTCGCCCTGCGCGAGCCCATCTACGCCCTCACCACCCTCGGCACCTTCCTGGTCGAGTGGGCCCTCTTCGTCCCCAACACCTACCTGACCGCCTACGCCATCTCCAAGGGCATGGACGAGAAGCTCGCGTACGAGCTGATCGCCTTCCTGAACGCGGGCTCGATCCTCGGCCGGCTGGTGCCGGGCTACTGGGCCGATCGCTGGGGTCGCTTCAACGTGATGATCCTCACCAGCGTGGGGACCGCCGTCGTCACGCTGACCCTCTGGCTCGCAGCGGGCGACAACATGCCCGCCATCGTCGCCTACGCCGTCCTGTTCGGCTTCTGGAGCGGCTGCATGATCTCCCTTACCCCCGTCTGCGTTGCTCAGGTCTGCAAGACGGAGGACTATGGCAAGCGGTACGGGTGCACGTACTTCCTCGTCAGCTTCGGCACCTTGACCGGCATCCCCTTGGCTGGTGCCATCCTCGAAACTGGTAGTGGTGGTGCTGAGAACTGGGCCGGCCTGATCGTCTTTACCGGGACAGTGTTTCTGGCCGGCGCGCTCGCTTTTGCGGCGGCACGTGGATTGGCGGTTGGGTGGAGATGGCGGGTGGTGTTTTGATTGCGACAGTATGGCATATATTATGTATTGTATTTATTGTACGTGGGCATGGGCGCGAAGTGACGGAGAAAGAAAAATCCTGTGTCTGAATCTTGTGGTATGA
Source organism: Myrmaecium sp. VS I D KN 1 (assembly GCA_019775845.1). Lineage (NCBI taxonomy): Eukaryota > Fungi > Ascomycota > Dothideomycetes > Valsariales > Valsariaceae > Myrmaecium > Myrmaecium sp. VS I D KN 1. The sequence continues at coordinate 847,274 of JADQAV010000002.1, read as the reverse complement.
TCGTGATGGAAGATGTGAGCAGCACTCCATAGTAATAGTATCTCGTTAGCAGATAAGGAAAAATCGATCGATGAGGTTCTGACGTCTCCCAGCCTTGCCCGATGTTCGCTAGTGAGCGATCAGGAGATCCGACCGTTCCGACCCCGATTCGAATCGCCCCGAGGCCACTCTCCGCGCGTTACGGCCTCCCGCACGCAACAGCCGCGTTTGACAGCCGCGTTCAGCTTCTCCATCTGCGTGGATCCCTCAACACGTCAGCGTCGGGTCCTTCTTCACACTACTTAAAGAGCTGGATGGAGGAGGAATTGAGGTTGTTCATCGCATATTATCTATTCTACAGCGAGACAGCTCAAGCCAATCTAATTACTTACTCTTCGCTGTCCGCCTGAATATATATCAATTGCAAAGGTTGTGGTGATCGTCCTCCTTCAGCCTTGCCACCATGGTCTACAACATCACCGCCGAGGAGACGGAGCCGGCGGTCACCAACCACATCAACGGCTCGACCGAGGAGCTGCTCGCCCGGTTCGCCATCAGCGAGCTCTGCAAAGGCTGGCCCGTCTACCGGGACGCGTCCGAGTGGCAGAACTTCCGCAGCATCTTCACCGCTGAGGGTGCGCATGTGTGGACCAGTATGTGATGTTCTCTTTTCACTGTTTTGTTTCCAATCGTAGACTGACAAGCATCCTCTCCGCCTACCACCAGCCTGGTCCGGCGGCCTCCCCATCGACGACTTCATCAAAGTCTCGAAAGAAGGGCGGGCACGGGGGGACTTCATCATGCACCGCGAAAACGGCACGCTCGTCAACCTCAACCTCTCCGCCGGTCGTGCGATCGGCAAGATGAAAACGACCATCACGCAACGGTTCACGCTGCCGGGCCAGCCGGCCTTCGACGTCGACTGCGACAACCGGTTCATCTTCTTCGTGCGGCGGGACCCAGCCACCAGCTCCGGGGGCGACTGGAAGGTGCAGTATTACAAGGTGTTTTACGAGAAGTCGACGGTGGTGCCGGTGGATGGGCGGCACGTGCCGGAGTTTGCGGAGGAGGAGTTGCGGAAGTATCCCGAGGGGTATAAGTATCTGGCGGTGGCCCAGCGGATGGCGGGACATCGGGTGTTGAATGAATTGCCGACGATGGATAATGAGGGGTTTTATCGGTTGTATGATGCGATGGCGGCGTGGTTGCGGGGGGAGGAGGTCGATTTGAATTGGGAGACGAGGTATGAGTGAGTGCGGAAGGAGGAGTGAGTTCTTTGTTACTTAGACGGTGGGGTTTAGACGGTAGAGGGGAACCATATGTGTCATTGAATCTAAATCTACGTTAGATTTTCGCAACTCCTTGTCTTCACGACATCTGATGGTATGCAAGCACAGATTACACAGATGTGTTGATGGGTATAGAAGCAGAAGTACTATAAGCATCTGCCTCGTTGCTTTCTAAACAGATACCTTTATACATAAACCGACAGGAAAAGGATTAATCTAGGGGTGTCCAGCACAAGAGAGAAAGGTGAAAGGAGAAACAAAAGGGGAGTAAAGAAGGACGCCTGTCTGAACGCCTGGGATGAGTGGTCTAGTTTCTCGCTTTTACGGCTTCTTCTGCTCTATTTTCTATTTTCCGTCTCTCTTTCTCGCTTCAACTCCATTTTATCATGTAATCATGTCCCGTGTGATGCTGGAGTAATGTGAAAACGTCGATGAATGCAATGCAACTGATGCAGGTTCTTGTGACAGAGATGTATAAAGACAACAGGAAGAGACAAAAAGAAAGGAAATAAGACAATGCCAAAGCCGCGACCTTGAGTTCGGAGAGACAGTATAGCAGAAGAATGAACAACAAAAAACAAGGGTTCTACAGTGCTCTCATACATTACACGCACAGATATTCAACAAACCTCTACACCACATCCAGCTCCCGCTCCCGCTTGACGTTCTCGCGAGCGGCTCGGATGGCCAGATCCGGCCGGGCGATCATCTTGGCGCCCATCCACGGGGTGTTGACGGGGCTGTCGCCGGTGTAGATAAACAAGTCGTACAGGTAGCCGCCGACGAGGCAGCCGAGCCAGGGGGCGACCATGGGCACCCAGAACCAGTGGCCGCCGGCGGACCAGACGCCGCTGTAGCCGAGGATGCGGGAGGCGATGCGGCCGGGGACGTCGCGGGCGAAGTTGAGGGCGCACGAGGTCTCGTAGCCGAAGGCGGCCTCGAGGCCGTAGATGACGAAGAAGAGGTTGAGCGGGAACCACTTGTCGCCCTTGGCGGTGCCGTTGTTGGCCCCGTCCTTGAGGGCGAAGAGGATGAACATGAGCAGGGCGGCCGCGATGAACTCGTTGAAGAAGCCGGAGGCGGTGTCGAGGAAGGTCTGCGGGTAGGTTGCGAAGATGCCCGCCGTCGCCGTCTTCACCGGCGGCACGTTCCGGATCCCCGGCCCGCCCTCGAACGAGTCGATCGCGCCGATGTAGTTGCCGTACGTGATGAAGGCGCCCACGAAGCCGGCGAGGCACTGGGCGAGGAAGTAGAGCGGGAAGCGCCGCCAGGGCAGCTTGCGGAAGAGGCAGTTGCCCAGCGTCACGGCCGGGTTGAGGTACGCGCCGCTATCGCCGGCGACGTAGATGCCGAGCATGACGCCGAGCGCCCAGCCCCAGCAGATGTTGTTGTAGTTGCCGTAGCCCTGGGCGCCGGGCGCGCTCGAGGAGCCGGCGCTGAGCAGGACCTGCGCCGTGACGCCGTTGCCGAAGAGCACCATGATGAGGGTGCCCCAGAACTCCGCGAAGGGCTCCCGCAGCGCGATCCGGATCCGGGACCAGAGCAGGAGGGAGTGCGGCGCGGCTTCGTGCTCGCTGTAGACGGGCGCGTTCGGGTGCAGGCCGATGTGACGGCGGATGGAGTGCAGCTGGCGGCGGGCCCAGCCGTGGTGGGGATCGTTGAAGAGGCGGCTCTTGCTGTCCTGCTTCTCCAGGTCGGTGTCCGTCTCCGGCGATTCCGAGGCGGAGCGGGCCTCTTCGAGGGTCTGCTGGGACCGCGCCTGTTGCTGCTGGTGATAGTGCGGGTTCCGGGAGTGAGCGGGGATGTACGGATTGCGGGTCGTCTTGGGGCCTCCGCGCTTCCGCTGCCGGTCCGGATCCGACCGCTTCCGCTCCTTCCGCTCCTGCGCGTCCCGGTTGATCCGGGACCAGACGCTGGAGGGATCGTGCTGCTCGAAGACGGCGCGCTGTTCCGCGCTCCGGCTCGCGTTCCGGCGGTTGCTGTCTTTCCTGGCATTAGGATCCTTCGGTCGCCCCCGCTTCAGGGATTCACCGCCATCGTCATCGCGTTTCCCCCGCCCATCCTCAACTTTCTCTTCCACCTTCTCCATCACCCCGCCGCCGCTCCCGTCACCCTCTTCTTCTCGCGACTCTATCTCCCGCTCGTTTATGCCTTCCCACGCCTTGTCGGCGTTCTCCTCCGGATTGGGCTCGTCCATATCGTTCGGTTCGACGTTCCGCTGGTGCTTGTACTCCGGGTTATCCTCGCCTTGGGAGGCGGGAATCGTTTTGGACGGCTTATCCGCCGCTGCGATCTCCTTCATCTCGTCGGGCGTGATGTCTTCGTGTGCTCGATGCTCGTGTTCACGGTGGTCATCTTGCCCCCTGGAGGAAGGTCGGCGAGAGGGCGACCGAGGTGCTGTCATGGCGGGTTGTGTGTTTTCTTTTCTTATGGTCGATCTCCTTGGATCTTGGCTTTCCTAGCCAAAGGGGATGATGTTTGTTTCGAGCAAGTTCCTCTGGGGGTGCTGCAATGACCGTTTTAGAATTGAATCCGGGGGTGGTCTAGATTAAACTGGCAATAACTCCTCTGATGCCGACCGAGTCCAGAAGTAAAATGATCGTTGCGAAAAACAGGCAAATGCAAGGTTCAGATGGGATGAATAGTGGTGGTGAGAGATGGCGGTGGAGATTTGGGGGTTTCAAGGGTGAGTGCCATGACAGACGGGCTCGGTGAGCGCTTTTGAAGGATTTGGCGACGCCGTTTGGGCTGGCATGTTTGAACCCTGGGATGATGGGGATGATGGGGGACGATGACGCAGCGGGTGCGGAAAGCAGGTACGGGCTCTCTCACACTTCACCCAGCGGGACGGTTGATGCTCGGTTGAGAGTGGGAAAGTGGGCCCCCCGGCCGCTCGCCAGCTGGATGGCGTTGGATGGGTTGGATGGGGAGCGAGATGGGAGGAGGACCCACTGTGACTAGCTATTCCATCCCGTTCCCACCACCCGCTGTCCTTTCATCGATCCCCCCCTGGCCCCGATCCCCTCCTCCTCTCCTCCATCTGGGAATTCACATGGTGTACGGAGTATAGGACCTTTGGGTGGACGGGGAGGATGGGAAAGAAGAGAAGAAGGGGGGAGGACTAGAAATTTCTTCATCCTCTTTCTTCAGGCTTTCCGAGCGAGCCCACAAAAAGGAGTGGTAGCTTGGAATTATATATGGCACTCTGTAGTCTGTAGGTATAGATATACAAGTGCTTCCATGTTGTCGCAAACAGGAACCTATGAAGGAATAGCATGGGACGGGATATCCGATTGGGGGGGAAATTCGACCAATTGCCATGTTTGCCGATCTCCCACCCCTTCCCGTTGGTGGCTTGCAGCCTGCAGGAATGTTGCAGAAATTATGACGCCGCCGCCAAGACATCAGAATCAGAGCCTTCGTCGCATCGCCGTATCGCCGCACCGTACACCGCCCACCGCATATGTACAGTACATCCAACGGTTTCGCATCCTTTGGTGGAAACGGTTTGTTGAATTATCACAGTCGATCGGCCTACCATGCATGCTAGGCTTGTTCGAGTAACCCGACGAAGTAGAACTGGTGCATCGGATTGAATGTACCTCAAGGGCTCTCGCCTTCAACTTCTCCCTTCTTCACACTGCCATGTGTCCGTTGCCGATCGTAAAAGAAAATAGATGGATGGATGTCATGACGACGAGGGGAGGACTTGGGCGTCGCAGCTATTTATGGCTATCACTATCACGGATGTGAGCACCTGAGCTCCGCGGACTGACAGCAGCACGTTGATGAGGTAGGAGTAGCGATCGTCCCCTCGCTCGATCGCTCGTGGATTACATAGATAGATAGATAGATAGGTACTGCGAAAGTGATTGGGCGAGATATATGCATATTTGTATAGGCGAGATGTCGCTTCCGCGAACCGGGCCAATCACGGTTACTTATGTCACAATGTGAAACGATTGATTGACGATCAGCATGCAGCGAGCTTACATAAGTACTTGGATAATAACAGGTTTCGAGTGGAAATGTCTGTATGTACACTCGTACATATTGCCGCCTACGGAGTACCGCTCCTACTTCATGCACCCTATGGGCTTTACTACACTGCATACTCGAGCGAAGAATCATCCTGTCAGACAACAGACGGAGATGTCCCCCGGGCTCTAAGCGAATCCGTCTCGCTCACCGGCCACTACTTGCTTATCGGCAGCCTTCCACGCTCCTCCTCTAATACATAACAAGAACCGAAGAGCAGCAAGACACGACGACGCCTTGTTGCACACGGACGATCTCAGTCCCAACGAATAATCCTGATTCTGAGAAGTAGCACTATTGCTCAGTCCATGGAGAGTCCATACCACGGATCTCCCTTCGGTTCCGTTGTGGTGACCCCACTGTAGAAGAGGAAAGAGATCCGAAAGGAGTGAAGGGGAAGGGAACGAGAAGGGGCTGTAGGCTGCAGCAGAGCACTAGAAAACCCCAGGAAGATACGAAGAAGAACGTGGACATCTCAACATCTCCCCCAACGCAAAAGTATCTCCCAAAGCAACAACCCCCCTCCTCCTCTCACTCCACACCACCCACCGCTCGAAACCGCCCTCACTGCCCAGACCCATTATAAGCAATCCGATTCGGGCTCCCCGACCCCGCCGAGGTGACCTTGCCCGTCGTCGCCAGCTCCACCAGCCGCGACGCAACCGCGCTCGCGCTCCCCACGCCCTCGAGGGCCTGCAAGTACAGCACGAGACCGACGACGTGCGGCGTGGCCATCGAGGTGCCGGAGAGGGTGTCGGTCGCGGTCGTGCTGCCGATCCAGGTCGAGAGCACGTTCTCCCCCGGCGCGAAGATGTCCAGCACGGAGCCGTAGTTGGACCAGCTGGAGCGCGCGTCCGAGGTCCCGATCGAGCCGACGGTGATGGCGGCGGTGGCAGAGGCGGGGGAGGTGTTGGCTGCGTTGGTCTATGAAGGGGGAAAGAGAGGGGTCAGATTGGAGAGGGGTTCTTTTGGGGGGGGGGGGGAAGTGGGCTGGACTTACCCCGTCGTTCCCGGCGGCGACGACGGTCACGACGCCGGCTTCGTAGGCGGAGGTGACGGCTCGGTTGAAGGCGGAGGAGTAGCTGCCACCTGTGAGGGACGGAAGAAGGTTAGTTGATAGAGCCCCTGGTGAATTTTGGAGGTTGCTTTTTTACTAACCCAAGCTCAGGTTGATGGCGGCGCTGCTCGTCCGGCCATTCTCAACGATCTCGTTCACGGCCCAGTCATAGCCATCCAAAATCACAGAGGTCGTGCTGCTCTCGCCCTGGAAGACCTTAACGGAGATGAGGTTGGCGCTCTTCGCGACGCCGTACGTGGTCGAGCCGATGGTGCCAGCGACGTGGGTGCCGTGGCCAACGGAATCAACGTGCTCGCCGCCCACCGCGTTGTAGCCCAGGCTCGCCCGGCCCCCGAACTCGACGTGCTCGGTGTTGATGCCGGTGTCGACGACGTAGGCGTACGTGCCGGCGCCCGCCGTGCTGTCGTAGACGTACGTCGTGCTGCCCCGGTTGCGGTGCGAGATCCGGGCGATGCCCCACGGCGCGCCCGTCTCGCTCGTCAGGGTGCGCTTGTTCTTGGTGACGGGGGCGGGGGCGGCGACGTCGTACAGCTGCCAGATCTGATCGGCTTCGACGGCGGCCACCTGGGATTCGGAGAAAGGGTGGAAGGGATCAGCCATGTGCGACGTGTGGGGAGGGGAATACGAACGCCCCACGTCGAGCGAGAGCGGAGGGGGAGCCACTTACATCCTCGTTCGATTTCAGCTCTTCGATGGCGTCGTCGTCGAACGCCCCAGCATATCCGTGGAAGGTGTTGATGTTGTACGTCTTCTCCACGCCGCCGACCGTCTCGTTGGCAGCGAGACCACGGCGAGCCAGGCTGCGCGCCTGCACGCTGCTGACCCACGCCAGGTGGCTTTCGACCGCGGCCGGCTCGATGCCCGCCTTGAGGGTGATGATATACTTGCCCGGCACGATCTCACCGGAGGCATCGCGACTCAGGACGGGTGCTGCCGCGATCAGGGGGAGCATCGCTCCGAGGACGACGGCCGCGCGGTTGAAGAACTTCATGATGGGCAGAGATGAGAGAGATCCTAGGCGTTTAGGTATGGAAAACCGAGCTGGCTCGAGGGGATGATGCTGAAAACCCAGGCGGCAGCGCTCTCTTTTATATCTCTCAGTTCTCTACACCACCTTCCTTTCTCTCTCTCTCTCTCTCTCCGTCTCTATCCACATGGACTCTTAGACATCGACCTGCATGTCTCTCATGACCCTCGGCTCATCCCACTCTGTTTCCTCCACCCATGAACCAACCCCTCCAGCGGCGCCTCCAGAAAGAAAAGGCCGAGCGTGTCCGCACGGTGGGCGGGATGGGTTCGGAGGACCCGATAGCACGCTATCGATTCTCTCGAAGACGACAAAGACAACGAAAAGGTGAGTTCGAGGGAAAAGAGAAAGGTGGACGCCAGCTTCTTCTCAGACATGCAGGACATCGGGGATGCAAGCCATCAGGAAAAGGCAGTTGCCAAGAGAATGAAGCAGAGTTCCAAGACGCCAACGGACACAGAGGGCTTCTGGAAAGGTAGGTAGGAAGACTTGTCGATAGGTGAACCCCGGTCTGGCGATTACGAGACGTCTCGGTGATATCGCAACATTGTCCGCTTCCACCTCTCCCTCCCCCCTGTCGTCACCACGAGCTCGTTCCAGGCTGGTGTCTAAGCACGGGGCGGGACGGACGGGGACGGGGACGCGGCTTTGTTCGGGAACCTCGGGGGCCACGAGGGGGATGGTTCCCGTGCGATGGCGGAATGACGGACACGATGGAGGAGGTGGGGGGGTGGGTGTGAGGATGGAATGGCGGCGGATGGCGTTTTTTCCCTCAGAATCCTTCCCGCTCTAGACGAGATCAGGAAGGTGAGCATGAGACAGGGGGATGCGCGGGGGAGGGGGACGCGATGGATGGGCGCTTATCATAAGCTTAACTTGAAGACGAAGCTCCGTCGATAGCGTTGATACTGTAGCGTCCGCACTGCTCTTGGGTCCGGGATGGACCTGGACTGAGACTAGGTGATATCAACCTCGACTGGGACGAGGTGAGTTTGATGGTCAGGATTGGATCGCGCGATCCGGCAAGAGATGAGGGCGAGGATGCCCGCGTGATAGCATCAGACTGTTGAACGACCTCGTTCTGGAGGAGAGCGTTTACTCGCTACAGGAGAAGCTAGATAGTAAAATAGATACCGTCTGGTCTGCAGGGAGGAGGAGATGGACTCGAGAGAATGCATAGCTAGCGACCTTCCATCCCCGGCATCCATCACTCCCAACCTCCATCGCGCCCGACTTGGACTTCTTCTTTCACATGCCAGTAGGTCAGAAAGCCATGGATACGGGCAGCAGTGATGTCGTTATCCTTATCAGATGCAAATGTGGTGGTACTGCAGCTGTAATGCAAACTGTCAGTGACGGATGGTACAATACCGACCGAGCATCGCCAAGCTCGGCGTTCATGCGGTTTCAGAGGGACGTGAACCGGTGGCGGCAGCCAGTCAGGACTACCAATGAAGGTATCTGCATTTGTACTTGTAGGTACCTACAGTATGTACTCAGTACCCTACAGGTGTCAATCCTACATGCCATGCGATGGCCATGCGTGCCCGAGGCACGAAGGCGATGCCAGGCACGTCAGGCACGAAGGCGACAATGCCGCGCCTCCCGCGCCACTTGCGCCACGGGAATCTCGGCGAGTCGGCCGGATCGATGTCTGATCCACCTACCGTTGACAGGCTGACAGTTAGGCTTTCTGATTGGTTCGTGATGTCACTTGCACAGCCCCCCGCGCTTGCTGGGGCGCAGTGACTTGCGGCGGTTCACATAGATATAATGATCGCATGTCTACTTCTTTTGCTGCACTCATTTGCTTCGGGCAGTGTTCCTCTATACACACATACATATACACATCGCAGTACCTCAACTCAATAAGCCACAGCAGAAGCACCTCACAACCAGAAGGAAGCAGGAGGAAAAAAAAGAGGAAGCAAAACAAGAAGAAACCAATCGCCACCCATCCTCATCACCACCATGGTGATCCTCGGCGGCCTCGAAATCGTCCTCGCCGCCTACCTCATCCACCGTCACAACAAAAACAAACGAGAGAAGCGCCGACTGGCCGCAGAAGCCGACGCGATCGCCTTCCAACAACAGCAGCAACAGCAGCAGCACGGTGCATATCGAGGACCCCCGCCACCGCAAGAGGGCAAAGACGGCCGGCAGAGTAACAACAACCCTCCTCAAACATACTATCCTCCTCCTCCTACAATCAACCAGCAGGCTTCCTCCTCACAACCACCGCCGCCGCCGTACCAGCAGCCGAATGGAGATCTGTATGCCATGCCACCGCCGCAATACACGCCGTACCCCGCCTCTTCTTCGTCGTCGTCGTTATCGACGGTCTATGAATCCCCGCGCCATTCCGGCGGGAAAACTGCTGTTCTGACGCCGGAGATGGGGCGGAGGGGGTAGCGGGGCTGGGAGTGTGTTGGCTGCTGTCGGGGGGTGGGGGTATGGAAGTGGAGGCGGAGACGAGTGCTGCCTGGGGAGAGGAACGGTTGGGTTTCGGGTGTTGGGGTGTTGACTGTTATCGTTAGTTCCTTCCCTTTCTTCTCTTTTCTCCGTCTCCTTTCGTTTGGGTTCAACATGCGGGCGTGTTTCTCTGGCGTCTGGCGGGTGTTGTGTGATATATCCGGATTTTCGTGCATCTTTCTTTTTGCCCCTTCTTATGTTCTCTTGTCGGTTTTCGATGGCGCTTTTCGAGTTATGTGGTCGCTACTTATCCATGCTGGGCTTTCTCGTTCCACTTTCTTTTCTTGGATATCAACTATCCTTCAGAATCATCAATGGCTCCATTGAGCCTATAGCAAATGTACTCAAACTCGTTCTCAGAACTGTGGAGGCCGGGAAGTTTGGCCAGTTACCACACTGTAAGTGAGCTCCTGCTCCATATCTAGTAACGTAACCCGGGCGGGGAAGCAGCATGTACACTCGAAAGAAGCATACTCCGTGTATAACTCGTCAGGGAAGAATTATTATGGCTCCTTGTGCAATCTTTAGGAGGTCACACTTTCTGTAGTCAGAATAGTTAAAGGAGGTCGTGGAGCGTGATCGTTCCTTATATATGCATGTTATACAGATCCGCTTACCAGCCTCAATCATATACTCCGATGATCGTGAGCGAGTCATGTGTTGGACTAAATGTCCCTTACTCGGGGACAAGACTAGTTTACCAACGGTGACGACCCAATGAGGCCAACCGTCTCACGTCAGCGAGAACCGATGGCTTGTGTGACCCCGCACCGGCTCCGGATCTCGCTGAGGAAAGGGTCCACGGCCATCCAGAAGGACCACGGATGGCAGGGCGGATGATCACATCTCTTGGAAGCAGTGAACACACCAATGCGCGTTGCGGGGTAGAGATCGTGGGGTGAGAACACATGATGACCGGTCGCCCCGGTTCTTCCCCCGCACTGCACCACATTGGTTGTACCCCGGCTGGTGGGAGTGTATATATATATAAGTAATCCGCCGTCATTCTCTCGTATAGATCGCAAACATCAGCGCTGTCTTCCGGAAGCAAAACAGACAGAAAACTAAGTCACAAAACCCGGAGAATATGACCACCATGGAGCAATCCTCGCCGCTCCAGCCCAGCACATCCGTGCCCGCCGCCATGGAAACATCCAACAAAGCCTCCAGCGACCTGCCCAGCGCCCTCGGCGGCGACGAGGTACTCGGCCACCTAACCTCGCTCCTCAACACCGACGCCGAATTTCTCTCCATCATCGCCCCCTCCAGCCTCCCAGACGCCCTCACCTTCGGCATCGCCGCGCTGCCGCACAGCCGCGCCGGTCCCCACAACCGTCGCGACAGCCACAGCAGCGGCAGCCATCACGCCCCTCCCTCCGCAGCAAACCACACCACCATCCTCATCAAGATCTCCGAGGGCGCCGCGTCCGCCTACGCCGCCAGCTCCAGCGCCGACGCCCGCTACACCCTCACCGCGTCCACCGCGCAGTGGACCCGCTTCTTCCAGCCCGACCCGTCCGGGCGGGCGGAGCACAGCTACTTCGGCCTCCTCGCCGCCAGCGAGCGGGCCGGCGGCGGCGGCAAGGAAGGGGAGAAGGAAGACGAGGCCTGCGTCCTCGGCGACCTGCTCGTCTGGGCCCAGACCCCGCACCTATGGCGTCGGGCCCTGGAACTCCTGCGCGACGCCGCGCACGGCCGGAACCGAGCGGAGGACACGGAGCCCACGTCACCCCTGGCAGCCGCAGCAGCGGCGGAGGCGGCGGCGTCCGGGGAGCCGCCCCGCAAGGCGCTGCGGAAGGAGCGCGAGCCGGCGGACGCGGTGACGTGCCGGTACGTGACGGTGACGGCGCCGGTGTGGGGTCGGTGTCGGCTGGCGCTGTTCTCGAGCGGGACGGGCAAGATCCCCGTGCTGTTCTTGCATGCGGCGGGTGGGGACAGTCGGATGTTTCATGATGTTATGGGTGATGGGCGGTTGCGCCAGCGATGCAATATGTATGCGTATGACTTGCCTGGGCATGGGGGTAGTTTCCCGGTTGAGGATGGTGGTGGTGGCGGGTGGGCGGTGACGGAGGAGGCGTATTTGGCGGTGCTGAGGGAGGTTGTGAGGACGTTGGGGTTGAAGAAGCCGTTGGTTGTGGCGGAGGGGAAGGCTGGGTTTGCGGTTGCGTTGAGGGCGGATGAGATGGGGTTGGGGGGCGTGGTGGTGGTGCAGGCGTGAGTGTCCTCCTCATGGCGTCTCCCGGTATGTGTGATGGCTGCTGCTGACGTGAAGCGCTTTTTAGGTCCGATGCCCACCTCCCCCATCGCCTTTTCCAGCGACTGTCGCCTTTCATCGATCAGAGCTTGTGGAACGCCGAGTGGGCTTATAGCGTATGTCCACACTCCTATCCTTCCCTTCCCCTCTACTCCACTCTATAACTACTGATATCCACCACCCTCGCAGCTCCTCTCCCCATCCACCCCGGCCCCCCGAAAGCGGCTCATCTACCACATCCACGCCTCCCAACACCCCTCCCTCCTGCATGGGGACCTCTCCTTCTTCGCCTCCTCCTCGTCCTCCGGGACCCCCCGCTCCACCACCGACCCCTCCCGCTTCCACCCCAAACCCTCTCGCAGCTCCCCGCTCTACATCCTCGCCGGGTCTCGGGACCTGGAGACGGCTGGCACGCTGCCGCCGGGCCTGGAGGCGGATAAGATTCCGAACCTGCAGGTCCATGTCATGCAGGGCTTGGGAAGGTTCGCGGCGGCGGAGGATCCGCCGCGCTTTGCGGAGTTGTTGGATGGGGCGGTGGAGTGGGTGGTGAAGGAGCGGAGGAGGGATTCGGAGTTGTGGCGGATGATTGAGTGAGAAACTCACGTTGCTAGTTTCGGCCTTTCTTTTCGTCCATTCATTCCTTTTCTTTTTCTATTATTATTTTTAAGTTGACGTTATTAATGCTGCCATTTGAATATTGATCATTGATGTATTACCTTCTATATGCGTTTGACGACTCTTCCGGTTAATTGCCAAAATATCAATGTTCTTCTCTGAACGTGTACTCTGCCCACAAACGTTCAAGTACAGACAATGGACAAAGTACTTGCTGCCCATGGAAACGTCCGGGTATCATAGGGTCATCAGAGTGAAAAGAGTTGAAGATGAGAAAACCCTCAGTTTTTCGAAGTCTTTCCCTTGCATTCATTCGTCTCAAACTCATTCTCATATCCTTCATATCAGCTCCCACATCTTTCCATCCACAACAACATAAACGTCTTTACACACTCCCAAACTGCCATCACCAACACCCTCCCCCACCAACCAGCAACTCCTTCCAACTCCTTCCAACTCCCCCAACTCCCCCAACCCCCTATCCTTTATCCTCTACAAATCCTCCCTCTCCGCCACCGTCAACGGGCCCTTCTTCGTCATGATCGTCATAACCTCAAACAGCACATCCGCCGCCGCCATCGTCGTCAACTCCGCATTCGTATCGTACGCCGGCGCCACCTCCACAATATCGGCTCCAATCAAATTCAGCCCATCCAATCCGCGAATGATCGTGCGGATCTCCCTCGTCGACCAGCCGCCGGTCTCCGGCGTACCCGTCCCCGGCGCAAACGCCGGGTCGATGGTGTCGATGTCGATGGAGAGGTAGATAGGGTTTTCCCCGGTCCCATCGGGGTCGACGCGCTCGCGGATGCGCTGGATGATGCCTTCAGCGCCGTCGGGGCGGTCGATCTCGCGGGCTTCGACGATGGCGAAGCCGCAGTAGCCGTCGTTGTCGTAGTCGGAGGGGCCCGACAGCGTGGTGCGGATGCCGGCGTGGATGTTGGTATCGTTTTTCAGCAGGCCTTCCATGGCGGCGTGGTAGAAGTACGTGCCGTGGTTGATGGAGGCGGTTTTGCTGGGGGAACCGCCGAAGACTTTGGGTTTCCAGGTGTCGCTGTTTTTTTGGGGTGGGGGGTGTTAGGGGTGTGTGGGGAAGGGGGGAGGGGAGGAAGAGGAAACGTACAGGTGGCTGTCGAAGTGAATCACTGTCACCGGCCCGTAGGCTCGGTTGATGCTCCGCAGCAGGGGGAGGGTGATGGTGTGGTCGCCGCCGAGGGTGATGATGCGCGGCAACGTCTTGCCCGCCTTCGACAACCCCGGCTTGTGCGCGTCCGTGTGCGGCTTGCGCATCAGCAGGCTGTTGTGGCCGTCTTCAATCTGCTGGATCGCCCAGTCGTTGTCGTATCTTTTCATCGTACATCCGACTGCGTTAACAACCTGTGCTCATCCACTGAATAGGACTGGAAGGGGGAAGCCTTACGAGGTCACGGGGATATCGCCGCAATCGAGCACTTTCAGATCGCTGTGGAAGGGGTTCGCCTGCAGGGGGACGTTGTACCCGCCGCTGATTCCGAGTCTTCGTGAGCCTTATTTGTGCCGTTTTTTGCGTGGGGTAAGCGTGGTTGCCTTCCAACACGGGGGGACGTACTAGAGATTGAGACGGCGAGAACCTTGTCGGATGCCGCTTGGGCCGAAACGAGCGCCGGGTCTGTAGGAGGTGCCCGTGTCGAAAGGAGCGCCTGCAGGAGGGTGAATGTTAGTGCTGCGGCCTGGTGAGCGTAAGGAGAAAGGGAGGTGTACCGAGAAAAGCGATGTCGTATCGCTCAGCCTCGCTGGACAGGCAAGGGAAGTAGGGAAGTCTCCCGAAAGTGGAGATGCCGGAGAAGACGGAGTCGGCCTTGATCGCATTGGTCAATTGAAAGGTCCAGGAAGTGGTGATGCCGAACCTACCTGCGTGCCACCGTCACCAGGCAGCGTGTTATACCACAGCCCTTGGTGAGGCCCAGCAACCGGGGTCTGGTCATGGTTGCCGTGGGCAGAAGCTACAGCTGCCAGGGCAGCGAGGCTCAAGGCGGGAAGAATCATTGGTGCGGCTCTCCTTTTCGATGTCGGAGATAAAGAGGAGGATGGGGAGGGTGATGGGGACGAAGATGTAGGAGAAGAGGAGGAGAAGCATGTGCTTTTTCAATGATGGACGCACGCTGAGCTCGAGCTGGCAGGCTACATATATAGCTGATGCGGGGAGCTATGGTACAAGCTTTGCAGCGTAGTGTGCTCGGTCGTGCGAGCCCGGAGTGGAGCAGCTGTTGCTATGACGAGGTTGGCACACGGCTATTGCTCTGACCATGTGTGGATAATGCCTGTCAATCTGGAGAGGCATATTCATGAGCATGATGCTTGCTCTAGTCGTCGCCCTGGTCCAGCTACCCCACGGTCCGATGATGAAGCCATCTCATCCCGGCCAGACTAACTCAACTTGTAGAACGAGACGCAAGTGAGGAGTCTCCGATAAGCCCTCGGTTGCTCCACGGCGTCTGCATATGCCGGATGAATGGGTTCTGCAGAAGGGCTTTCCTATGGGCAAACCCGTATCTGGTCTTATCGGAGGCAATAATTGTGCTCCAGCGGAGAGAATGATAGGTGATAAGTGGTAGGACTCGGTACGATCACGAAATGTGATTTAGCAATGGACTCAAGCAAGGCTGTCCCGGCACGTAGCCTCGCCGGACCGTCTCGTCACCCACCCGAACGCCGTCATCCCATGCCGAATGGAGCAGGTCGGGGGAGAAGCTTGGGGAGGTTGTGAGTTCGGCTGTGGTGGCATGTCGGTGGGGTCGTGTGGGACCCGAGAGGACCTGGGGAAAACCGGCGGGACGGCCGAAAAGGGAAGCCAAGACGCAAGCGCGACATGTTGTGAGTGGGGACCGGCTGGTTCACACCCCACCTCTGCCTTGCGTCCTTATCTCTCCTATCAAGGAGATCTCACGGCATTGCTGTTGAAGTGAGCCTTGCTAAACTTCTGCAGTTTACGGGCTTTGGCGAGTTTTGCGTATCCACAGCTCACATGGAGGGAGAGGTTCGGAAAGGCAGGGTTTCTCCACTCGATTTCGGCGATCTGCTCACATTCCCACCTGTTCATGGTTCGAGGATTTCTATTACGATTTCATTTTTGATCATCAGAACGTTACACGCCCGAAATTCACATATCTCCTCCCCCAGGCGGTAGCAGCTTCATACACACACCGCACAAATCCGAGAGAACCCGGCATAAACTGATAGGATAACAACGCCTTCACTCACAGCGCACCCGCCTCAACCCGCTCCGCCGTATCCATCCGACCAAACGCCTTCTCCACCTCCCTCTCCCAGTTGCTAAGCGCGACGATCGCCCACTCCCCAAAGCCGACCAGATAGAGCGCGACGCACTGTCCCACCCAGAGGCCCTGGAGGCCCCAACCGTGAAACGCCAGCCAAACACCCAGCGGCAGCGCACCGCCGTAGTAGCTCACCAGGTTCACCGTCGCGCCCACATGCTGGCGGCCCATGCCCCGCAAGCTCCCCCCACAGCCGCCGTTCAGCCCGTCCGCGATCTGGAAGAGGGCGACGTAAGGCAGGACTTCTGCGGTCAGCCGCACGACGCGCTCATCATCGTTAAAGATGCGCGCGAACGAGTGCCGAGTCGCCATCAGCACAGCCAGGACGCACGCGCCGAGCAGCATGCTCAACCAGGCGGTGGCGTGCGCGGCTCGCGCCGCGCCGGCCGCATCGCGAGCGCCGAGCAAGTTGCCGACGCGGGCGCTCGCCGCGACGCCGACGCCGAAGGGGATGGTGTTGAGGACCTGGTCGGCGGTCATGACGACGCTCTGGGCGGCGAGCGGGATGGGGCCCAGGCGGCCGGCGGCCAGGGCCACGATCTCGAACGCCCACCACTCCGTGCCCACGTGCACGAGGCCGAGGAAGGCGAGCCGGGCGAAGGGGCCCAGGTGGCGGGTGCTCTGCCATGTCCAGCCGCCCCAGCATTCGTGCCCGGCGATGTGGCGGGCGTAGAGGGCGAGCAGGGTGAAGGAGAGCCAGTAGGAGAGCCCCGTGGCGAGGGGGGCGCCGAGGAGGCCGAGGTTGAGTGTGTAGACGAAGAGGTAGTTGAGCGCGAGGTTGAGGGGGGAGGTGAGCAGGAGAACGTAGGTGCCCGGTCGCATGATGCCTGAGGTAGTGTTAGTTCTCATGGTTGCTGAGGTCAGGACTGGAGAGGTCTGACCTTGCGCCTGTAAATACTTTTTCAATGCTTCAAAGTAGATGTATCCCAGCCCGCCGGGGATGAGGCAGGTGAGGAAGCGGGCGCTGTCGCGCGAGAGGTCAGCGTCTTGGCCCAGCGCCCTGAACATCGGCTCCGAACAGGCCCATAGGACGGCGACGGGGACGTAGAAGAGGCCGAGGACGAGGAAGGCGCGCTGGAGCAGGACGCCGAGGTCGTGCTTGTTGCCGCTGCCCGTGAACGTGGACGAGGCGAGGGTGTCGAGGGCGGTGGTGCCGCCCAGGCCGACGAGCCAGGCCGAGCACATGGCGAACATGTATGAGAAGGCGGCGACGGCCAGGTGGTGCGGCGAGGACCGCCCGACGACGAGGACGGAGAGGGTTTGCAGGCTGTTCTGCAGCGTGTAGGCGAGGATGACGGGGATGGAGCCGCGCAGGAGCAGCAGGATCTCTGCGAGGATGAGGGCGGTTGGGGAACGCTCTTCTGATTTCAGATCAACGATGTCGCCGTCGTGCTGGCTGTAGACGCTCTGGCGGTCGGACGGTGGTGGTGGTTTGGGGAGAAGGCTGGTGTATTCATCCGGCGGCGATGTTTCGATCGAGTCTCTGCCCGAGTCGGCAGCTGGGATGTTGTTCACCATGTTCGAGATGGTGTTGCTAATCTTGCTGCGTGGACGGATCAAAGCACGAGCAAAGATCAGACGAAATGTGAGGTGGTGAGCGAGCCATGGGGGAGGAGGATATATCGGTCTGCCCTGCAGCATCCACCCTCACTCACACTTCCGGACTCTCGGACGCGGCCCTGTCTCAGCCTCGCTGGAATGGGACGTGCGGGACGGCCGGGAAGCGAGGAATTTCCGGGGCCAGCCTTGTCTGTTCCACCTGCAGTAGCACAGTTGTTACCTGATCGCATGAGTAATACGCGAGCGGTCGGGGCGGTTTAGTGCGACGAAAGGGGGGTGGGGGGCCGCTTCGGAAATGATAAGAATCATCATCCATTCCCGTTCTTGCAAGGTGTGAATGGGGAGAGAGAGAGAGTGAGTGATGCACAGCAGCAGCAGCAGCAGTAGTGCTCCATAGTAATTGTCCGGGGATGTGAGTGGTTTGAATTCCTGGAGAGATAAACGCTTATCGGCCGATGGTGAATTCCCGTCCGCTCGCAACACCCGCACTTGCACCCGGTTGCCCCGATCCGGTAATCGAGCAAAAGGCGCGATATCTATCGCAAAGTGACCCGCCCCCATCCATTCACCCGCCCACCAGTGCCTGCTGGCCGAACGCACACGCGTGGGAGCCTGCTGTCCCATCCCGCCTTATCGCCGTAGTGGTTAAGTTCGCTGCCAGGAACAGGCTGGAGAAAAAGGATCACCACNNCCCCCCCCCCCCCCCCCCCCCCCCCGGGTTGCGGGAACGGTCTATCCTGCTCTCGCGATATGCGATGATGATAGGCGCGGTGGTATGCTGGGAGTATATATAATCTTTGTGAACCGGGTACATGGTGACATGGGTTTACAGTACCGTATCCCAATCAACAGGACGTTTCTATTCTTCTTAATCTTTTCTTTCATTGGGACTCAAGTGACTATATTCTCATTCCACATTCCAGCGTCAGTGAATCCTTGCCTTGTGTGGCGAGGCTGAGATACCCCATCCCTACCGCAGATTGCCCACCAGGCGGACTGCAGAGCCTCACACAAGGCACCCACAGCTCAGGTAGCGTCCTGTGATCGAGACCTATTCACAGTCAAGCCCTCTGTGCCTTTCAGCCATAAACGATGGAGGAACAGCAAAAGGAGATCCTACCGGTCACGGATACCCCGTCAAGCCATCACAGCACCGATACGAAGGGTGAGAAGACACCGCCCATCGACAACGGAGACGTAGAGATCGCACAAACAACGGCGGAAGTGATGCGAGACGGCATCAGGCTCCATCCGCAACCGACCGCCGACCCTCTCGATCCGCTGAATTGGTCCAGCTTGTCGAAGCACAGCATCCTCGGGATCGTGATGTTAAAGTACGTCCCATCTCCACTCCTTCACTCACTGCTGAGTATCCCTCTCCGGCTGACACGATTCCCACCACGTCTTGTTCATCCAGATACTTCCTCTTCACCTACATCACCACCACAACCGTGCCCTCCTTCAGCGCCATCCAAGCTCAATTCAGCATCAGCTACTCGCAGGTGAACTGGACGGTCGCGATCCCAGCGCTCGGCCTCGCCGTCGGCCCGCTCTTCTGGTCCTCCTTCAGCGACATCTACGGTCGACGCATCATCTTCCTCGTCGGGACCGCGATCGCCCTCGTTGCCACCTGCGGTGCTGCTGCTGCCAGCACGTATGGAGGTTACATGGCTGCGCGGTTCTTCCAGGGGTTCGGCGTCAGCCCGGCGTCGACGGTGGGTATGGCGGTTGGTAAGTGGATGATGCCTGATCGTTTCTTTAAATAAGAGTCTGTATCCCGACTGACCGATGATAAGTGGGAGATCTATTCTTCGAGCACGAGCGCGGACAAAAACTCGGTCTCTGGGTCCTCGCGCTCGACGCCGGTCTTCTTCTGGGTCCTACATGTACGTCTTTCACCCTCCCACCAATCGTCCTCTCCACATCCGTTTCCTAACCCAACCCCTATTCACAGTCGGCGGGTTCCTCAACCTCGTCAGCGCAGCATGGATCAACTGGTTCAACGCGATCCTCTTCGCCGTCCTGCTCCTCCTCGAGCTCTTCCTCATGCCAGAGACGCTCTACCCACGGAACCTCATGCTCACCCGCATGCCCTTCATTTCCTCCCCTCACCACCAGCCAGGACACACAGACATGATAGACGTAGAAAAAGCCGCCCTAGGCGAGCCCACCACCACCACCACCGACGACCTCCCCCGCACAAAAACCCTCCCCTTCCTCAACCACACGCCCATCCCCGGGATGCGGCACCCGCGGCCCTGGGCCTCCATCACGCGCTTCCTCCGCACCTTCCCGCAGCAGCCCGTCGTCGTGCTCGCCGTGCTGGGCTATTGCTTCCTCTGGTACTGGTGGGTGCTGTCGGTGATCACGATGCTGCCGGCCGCGTACGCGGACGACAGCTCGCTGGTGCAGGGCCTGCTCTTCCTTGGCCTGCTGCTCGGCACCTTGTTCTCCGAGGTCTGCTGCTCCGGCCGCCTGAGCGATTGGGTGGTGGCTCGGCTGGCGGCGCGGAATAATCATGTGCGTGTGGCGGAGATGCGGCTTTGGCTGAGCTACCCGGCGGCGCTGATCACTGCTGTTGGGCTGGTGGTTTGGGGGGTTAGTGTGGATCGCGGGTACCATTGGATTGTGGGGCAGGTTGCTTTCTTTCTTTGTGAGTGCCTGCTCATCCATCATCCCTCTCTGCCTTGCGAGCTTCATCAGCAACTGACACTGACCCACTACAGTCGCCGCCGGCATCCAAATCGGCAACACCGTCGTGACCAGCTACATCGTCGACAGCTACCCGCTCCAATCCATGAGCGTCATCACCTTCTACGCCGTCTTCCTCAACCTGAGCGCCTTTATCGACCCGGTAAGTCATTTGTTCTCTACCATCTACACCCACGACGAACCCGCGAGCTGACAGCGAGGACGATTTAGTTCTTCATCGCCCCCTGGCAAGCTGCTTCCGGCTGGACCTGGTGCTTTGCCACCCAGGCCCTCATCGTTCTTGTCGGCGGCACCGCACTCTTTGCTTTCCTGCAGCGGTATGGAGGCGCGCTGCGCGCTCGCTCTCCGAGCCCGTCGTGGGTGAATGCGGAGTTTGACGTTGGGTTTTGATACGCTTGTTTACCGTTTTTATTCCTTTTTATTGTACTTTGTCTTCTATACACTAAGTGGTTTTTCCGTTACTGGATATACTTTTTTTTCACTTCTTATGTTGCAAATAGATAAAGTGTTCATTTCTCTGTTGGTTGAGGAGGTTTGATGGGACTCGCAAAAAGTACCCAGACACCTAGGTCATCACTGAAATTTAAGAGTCCGTTACCTGCCTCCTTCCCGCGCCACGAACACAGCGGTCCTCCTCAGAGAAGAAAGGAGAAAGAAACATCCCAATTACTTACCAATGTACTGCCCACCCGAGTTTCGATCATAGCAAAAGTCTAAAGAAGGCTCCGTAGAAAGCCTGAGGAACGCTGAAGGAAGGCAAGACGTGTCTTGGCAGCAGGCTGAAGACACATGACCTCCGTCGGGATCACAGTTGAGTTTGGTTAATTTGAAGACAGCAAAGGTTCGCGAGATGATTCGCCGAACTTGAATGCTAAGACGGAGACTTCGAATCCTTCCCATCAACCCACACCTCCAAATTCTGGACGTTTTCAGCTCTTCAAAAAGGACGCCAACCGCCCACCAATTCCCAAAGTGACCATTTCCACTCACTCCACACTCTCCTCACCCCTAAGATCACCACCTTTCCTCATCAACTCCACCCGCTCCCCATCCTCCAGCACATCCCTCCTCAAAACCTCCTTCACCAGCCCACCCGCCTCCGGCACCTGCGCACACCTCAAAACAAACCCACCAACCAACTCCTCCACCTCCCTCGCATTCCGCGTCAACGCATGATCATCCCCCTCAAACAGCACCATCTCCCTCTGGCCCACATCACCATACGCCCCATACAACCTTCGCGCACACTCCACACTCAACGTCCGATCCCCCGTGCCATGCAGCAACAGCACCGGGCGCGGCGGCAGCTGCGCAATCCCCTCCGTCTCCGCCGTCTGGCTCGCCACCGTCGCGCAGCCCACCACGCGCTCCGGCTCCGCCGCCGCCGTCGCAAACACTGGCGCCCCGCCGAAACTCCACCCCACTAGCACGAACCGACGCAATCCGTAGCGGGACTCTAACGTATCCATAGCCGCCCGCACGTCCTGGACGCACGGCGTGGTGCGGGCGGGGTAGCGGTAGTCGAGGCGCAGGGCTGGGAGCGGGGAGCAGTGCGGGCTTGCGGGGAGGGAGGCGAGTTTCGCGGCGAGGGAGAGGTAGAGGCCGCTGGGTCCGACGACGCCGCCGCCGGCGCCGGAGAGGAAGATGGCGGCGGTGGTGGTGGAGGGGCTGCCGGTGGTGGGTTGGGAGGTGCTGAAGGTGGCGGGGAGGTGGAGGAAGGCGGGTACGGTGCCGTCCTCGACTGGGATGTTGAGGGGCGTGGCGGTGCTGAGGGTGGTGGAGGCTGGGGTGGATTGCAGGTTGGAGAGGTGTGGTGGTTGGTCGAGGTGGGCGGAGAGGTAGTCGGAGAGCCGGGCGGGTCGGGCGGAGGGCGGAGGGGCGTCTGCCATGGCGGATAAGGAGTCCCGTGGCGGCTGGACTGCGGAAGACATGGCGGTGGCGAGAGCTTGCTCTGCTCTTTGATGCAGGTGCTGGAGTGCTCGAGATACAAGGCGTGAGACGTGGTTCATGTAGTGCTTGCTTCGAAAGGTCCTTTACGGCCCTATACACGCCTACAGATGGAGATGAAGGGAACGTATGGTGAGGAAGTGGAAAGTTACTTATTGCAAAGCATTTCATTTATTCATTCATTTCTTCATCTTGACGCAGTATATAAACCTGTGGCCGAAACGGCAGGATTCCGTCATAGTGACTTCTTTTGGCCGAATCGGGCTTCTCGTTACAGGATGATGTCAAGCCTCGCCAATCTCTATCAGACGCTGCACGGTGTTACTGACTTACTATCTATCAACAAGTTTAAGCTCAGTAAATATTGCAATCAGAGAACAACCTGCTCGTTTCGAATAAATCATGATATGAGGTAAACAAGGTGAGAATTCACACTATAGTGGTTAGCGTTGCATGTTGTACATCTTGATAGAGGGTTTAAAACCTTCGAAAAGGCTGCTTATCAGGGTCCGCTCACCTTCGGCGACGGGATAACTCTGTATAGTACGGTATATCTGCCATGTGCCTGGGGCCGCTATCACCGGCTGTCACCGCCGTCGGTGATGGACGTTGCGGAAGGGGTGAACCGCCCGGCCGGGTCCTGCTATGTCCGACTTGTCCACACCTGCAGTGCGGCACGGAGAGCGTTTCCGGCCGGGCCCGCTCGCGCCGCCGCATGAACATATAAATATCGGCCGATTATCGCCGTTCGGCCTGAATATAGCAAGATGAAAGGTTTCGCTGTCAATAGATCTTGCCTCCGTGTACCATTGTTCTTGTCCCCTTCATATGACCAGGCCACCATCAATTGCTTAAAAGACACTCCCCCAACCTGTACATTCATATTGAATCATGAGCAGCACGAATCCCGCTACCCAAGCCGGGCCGCAGGTCAGCGACAACAACGCCCCCGTGGAGGTCGACCACACCATCGACAGCGAGTCCGCCTACAGCGACGAGCTCTCCGCCTACTCCGCCTCAGTAACCTCAAGCGTGGCAAACCACGAATGGAAGCACGGACGGCGGTACCACGCCTACCGCGCCGGGGCGTACCGCTTCCCCAGCGACGAGAAGGAGCAAGACCGCCTGGACATGTTCCACGAAATGTTCACCACGGCATGCGGCGGACGACTGCACTTCGCGCCCTTCAACCCCGCCGGCGCGCGCATCCTCGACATCGGCACCGGCACCGGCATCTGGGCCATCGACGTGGGCGACCGGTACCCGACGGCGGCGCTGGTACGGGGCAACGACCTCAGCCCGATCCAGCCGTCGTGGGTGCCGCCGAACGTGAAGTTTCTGGTGGACGACGTGGAGACGGAGTGGGTGGTGGACGGCGAGGGCTGGGATTATATTCACTGCCGGTACATGTGCGCCGCGATTGCGGACTGGCCGCGGCTCGTCCGCCGGTGCATTGAGAACCTCCGGCCGGGCGGCTGGGTTGAGTTTCAGGACTTTGACCGCGAGATCTTCTCCGATGACGGGAGTCTTCCCGCGCAGAACCGGTTCAAGGAGTTTTATGACTTGCTGGGTGAGGCTATGAGTAAGCCGGGCGTGGGCAAGGACATCAGTCCTGGGTCGAAGCTGGAGCGCTGGGTCAAGGAGGCTGGCTTCATCAACGTCGAGCACCGAACCGTCAAGTTCCCCATCGGCACGTGGCCTAAAGATAAGACATCGGTACGTCCCTACGCATGCAGACCTGTCACTCAGCTATGATCGCTCTGGCTAAGCCCCGAGACGGCCATTGTCGCCTCTTTTCGTGACCCGTAGAAACAAATCGGCGCCTATAACGCGCTCCAGTACCTAGAAGGCATCGAGGCTTTCGTCGTGGCCCCCTTCACCCAGCTCCTCGGCTGGAAGAAGGAGGAAGTCGATGTGTTTTGCGCCCAGGTCCGGGCGCAGGTCAAGGATCGAAGTCTCCATTGTTATTACCAGTTGTGAGTTGTGCCAATCTTCTTCGCATCCTCTCAGAGCTCTGTGAGCTGACAAGATGTCTGCTCGGGTGGACAGTCACATCGTCTGGGGCCAGAAGCCTGCTTGAACGGGTAAGAGATGACCACGCGTGCATGTAAGGCGTTATGGCGAAGTCGCCAGGGGAGTGAAGCCAGGGACGCCTACTTTGACCTAAATTTCGGTTCAGTCCATTGACTCACGCTTGGTGTATATACCCTTCCACTCACATAGAACTGCACAATATTCCTTCTCATTTATTTCCCATATCCCTTTGCCGCAAATGAGGAATATTGTCCGTGGTGCTAGTCGGCTTTAAGGTCGAACAGGTTGGGGGGGTTTGTTAGAGTGTAGAAGGAGGATGGTGTCATGGGTTGATGGCTCTTATGCTGATGAGAATGTACGGATCGGCAGTACGCTGGTACTGTGCTGTCGTAGGTAAGCAGGTAGACCAGGTACCCTGGCAGTTAGGCAGGCAGGCAGTGTGTGAAAGAAGGTAACGATCAGTGTCGCCAATACCTATATCATCAGGCTCAGATAGGGCTAATAACAACACTATAAACCTTCTTACATTCGCGTTCTTGCTCGCCAAGGCCGTCAGTACGCAAGTTGCTTCCCCTGCGTACGAGGCGTGCGTACGTTCTTCTCACCTCCGCAGATGCCTAAGCCTTTTCCGACAAGGCTGCGGGAACGCCATGCCTGGGCTTCCGCGATACGCGAGCGGTAGCCGCTGCGATGCCGCGTGCCAAGGCGAGGCTGTAAGGTACCAAGGCAGTACCTCGCTCAGCCTGTCGACCCTCCGGTCCGGACACGAGCCTATACTGGGAACCTTGCTGTATCCTCAGAGTCGGCAAGTGTACATGGAATGTGGGATAGGTTGGCGTCGAATGGGCAAGTGGCTTGGGACTGACTACAGCTACCTAGAAGATTGGAGACTGTTAATCTACCACAGTGTCACTGCTTCGCCATGGCATTAGCCTATCGTTGCCGCTAAAAGGGCTATTTCGATAGGAGAAAATAGGGAGGAACGCGTGGGGTAGGAAACATCAGATTCTTGTGTGGCATACGAAGCTACCAGGGTGTCACTGCAAACTAGCGATCTCTCGGGCACATAACGAGGGATATAAGACGAACGGAGGACCGACACCGGGAGGCCTGAAAGCTCATGCTGGGTGTTCATGTCCTCTAAGATGAGAGAAGCAATCAGTAAGCTTGTCTTTACCTTTCCATTATATACATGTGACTGAATCTGGGGCTACTGTGACTGAATCTGGGACTAAATCCTGGTATCATTTGTTTGCCCCAAGTGGCATTTGTTGATTACCTATCGTGCGTTCACAATTGCACAGTTACCACACACTGTAAGCATTGTTAGTCTACTCACGTATCTCTGGCCCACTCATGAGATATCCTTCCACACGCTTCTCTTCAAGACATCTTGCCAAGCAATTTCAAAGTGGAAAAAGAAGGATAGATCTGGCGGCACTGTTGCCGGGAGAGGGTGTTATCTGGAATTACAGTCGAGGACCGGGTTTTGTTGGGGGTTTTCTTTCTTCCTTTCTTTTCGTCTGTCCTTGCTTGGATTGAGGTCGCGATAGAAGAGTAGGTAAAGATATGCGGTTGACGGTTCGTGAATACTCCGTCCTTCGAGACAATGAGAATGCCGTTTGTCTTCCTTGCGATGCTTTCAGGACGCCAACTCGTAGGAACCTATAAGGCGCATATATATGTCTATCTCTCTCTTCATAGATGCAGTCACCACAAGTGTTTTGCGAAAGATCATCCGGCTAGCTTAAGAAACAAAAACTGGATGGTGATGAACAGTGAGCTTGTTAGGTAGAGTCGCAGAGATGCGAAAACGGACTGAGCATCCTTAACAATGCCTCTATTACTTCCCCCCTTTCCTTATTCTTTCTCTCCTCTCCTTGGAAAGCCTGATCTCCTAAAAGACATTGTTCACTCACATCTCCCTCCATAAGCTCAACCTCATCCCTCATAAAGCGAACCCTCCCCATCCCGAGTCTCTCCCTTCTTCACAACGAACGAAAAAACAAGAACGAACCAGTCTGAAAAGCTCCATCCGCATATCGAGCTCACCTCCCCACATCTCACATCCCAACTAACCAGCCAACAGATCTCCTCTCAACCAAACACAACACCATGCACCCGCCCAACCCCCCCACGACCACCACCACCACCCAGATTCTCTCCTCCCTCCCACCCACCACCATCATCGAGCTCATCTGCCAACACCTCGACCTCCCCTTCTTCTTCTTCCCTCCTTCCCCCACCTCCTCCTCCCCCTCCTCCAGCAGCATCCTCGCCGGCGCCTGCCCCGCCCCCTTCTGCAGCACCCGCATCACCATCTCCTCCCCCGAAAGCATGACGCACTGGTGCCACGCGCTCGCAAGACGCTGGTGGGCCGTCGACGGGCCCCCAACGGCGGACGTCGAGAAGGAAGCCCAGCAGTGCGCGCGCGCGCTGTGGCACGCGACGCGGTGCGCCATGCATCGCTGGGAGGACGAGGAGGGATGGGTCACACTCCTCACCCCCAGCGACCCCCCCGCCTTCCCTACTACAGCAGGAGGAGGAGCAGCCGAGCTCACCCCCACCCGCGCCCGCCTCCGCGCCGCGCTCGGCCGACGGTTCGCGCACGAGGCGTGGCGGGAGGAGGAGCGGGCGCGGCTGCGGGCGGCGCGGGACCGGCTGGAGGGGGAGAACGCGGGGCTGGCGGCGCGGAACGCGGAGCTGCTGCGCGCGCGCGGGACGCTGCTGGCGCAGGTGGCGGATGTGTTGGTGGCGCGGGCGGCGGTGATGGGGGAGAATGTGGAGTTGAGGAGGAGGGTGGCGGAGGTGGAGGAGGGTGTTGGGGAGAGGGAGGGAGCGGGCTGTTCGAGGTCCCGGTTGCGTTGTCGTGGCGATGGCGTGTCGGTGGGGGGGAGGAGTGAGAGGCGGAGGATGCAGCGGAGGGTGTCGGAGAGGGTGTGGCGGGATGCGGGGTGGTGAGGAATAGGTACTGGTAAGTGTGGGTTTAGTGGGTTGTGAGGATTGGTTTGGGGGTCGATGTTGAGAGAACAAGGAACAAGGAACATGATCATTCTTTCATCTTTTTTTCTTTTGTTGGGCAAGAGGTGAGGAACAGGAGAAGGTGGAGAAGAACGATAGTCTGGTGTATGAGCGTCCTGACTTTTACTAAACGATATGTCTGATATATAAGCGCTTTCAACGACATATCCCATATAAGTAAAACACACCATCCTATTGCCACATGAACGGACTCTAATACAGGAAGAAGAAGAAGAAGACCGGTCCAAACGACTCACTCACATAGCAGAAGAATACCAGTCGTTTCACCAGATAACATTACATCCATATGTAAATATACTCTAAGAAAACCCCTACCAGACCAGAAATAAGGAGAAGAGATAACAGAAATGAGATGTCCATGATCATGTCGAGTACGCAAAACCAAACAAAGGTATTCAGCGTGTACCTAGGCGTAAGGAAGGGAAAAAAATGAAAATAAAGAAGAAGGAAAGGAACAAGAGACTCTATGCAAGACGAACGAGAAGCCCAACGCTCAACGATGCCAATGGAAGACAGTCGCTCAAAAAGGAAACTCACACACCTCCTCCTCTCATATCCTTTCTTCTCTCATACCGCATCTCTCCATATCTTAGACCAAGGCGGAACAGAGAACCAACTCTGTTTTTTCCTCAAGAATAAATAAAGAAACAAATCAAAAAATAAATCAATATAGGAATAAGAAAATCTCGTCAACGAGCCAAGGACAGCCTCGTCCATATGGATTAGTTCACGCTGTACCGGCTCAGCTTGCGAATCCTCGCGCCGTAGAGGTAGAACAGGATCGGCACGGGTGCCAGCGCGGCGGTGAGGAAGCCGAGTAGGCTCGTGGCCCAGTCCACGCCCAGGGTGTGGTACCTATGGGAGCATCAACGTCAGCAAGGGCCCCCCCAGGGAAAAACAAATGCAACGACTCTAGAACAGTCAAACTTACATAGCCGTAGCAAACAACGGAAACCCGCCTCCCAAAAACGACCGCACCAACGTATTCGCCGCGATAGCCGAGTTCGCATTGATCATGTAGACATCGATGAGGTAGTTAAGGCCCTGCAAGAAGATCATGAGGATGCCCGCGCCGATGGGGATGCCCGCCAGCACCTCGGGCACCCAGCTGACGTGCTTGTTCGACGTCCACGCGAACCAGAAGAGGCCGGCGGGCAGGGTCATGGCGCCGACGATCATGGGGATCAGCCGCTCCTCCGGGATGACACGGCCGTGCTTCTTCAGCTTGCGGGCGAAGCGGGTCTTGGACGTCCAGGCGATGATGGCCCCCCCGATGATGACGCCGATGGTGATGCTGAGGAAGGGCAGCGCGCCCACGCCCTCGTTCCAGCCCCGGTCCTCCTGGAAGGCGACCGGGTAGGCTTCGAAGAAGAGGTAGAGGATGCCGTAGATGAGCGCCATGTACAGCGTGATCAGCAGCAGGATCGGCTCGAGGAAGAGCATGGCGAACGGCCGGAGCAGGTAGCGCGTGGCGATGTTGCGCAGGTCCACCACGTTCTCCTCGCTTTTGGCGTGGAGCGCCCAGTTCTTGGTCTCGTGACGGAGACGCTCCGCCCGCCGCTGGAGGAGGACGGGCGCGTACGACTCCGGGATCAGGAAGAGCCCGACCACCCCGAAGAAGGCGCCCATGATCAGCGTGATCCAGGCCGTCCACCGCCAGCCCAGATGCGACATGGTGATGAAGCCGCCCACGATCGGTCCGGCGACGGGGCCGATGAACGTCGCCCCGGCGAACATGCACACCGCGATGCCTCGGTCGACGGGGTCCCAGAAGTCCGCCAGCGCGCCGCCCACGATGGCCAGGGGCGCGGAGCCGAACAGGCCGCCGAAGAAGCGGCACACCATGATCGTTTGCAGGTTCTGCGCCACCGCGACGGGGATCTGGAAGATGCAAAACACGGTGAAACCGAAGAAAAGAGGGCGTTTCCGGCCGTAGAGCTCGGAGAGAGGGCCCCAAGCGATGGGACCAGCGGCGAAGCCCTGGAACGGTGATCAGCAAGCGAAAAGATATCACTCAGGGGAGGCATTGAATACTCACCAGCACGAACAGACTGGTACCGAGAATCATCACTTCGTCCGAAACATGGAACTGAAGCGCCGTCACCACGGTCGCGGTGCTGAAGACACTGCTGGCGAACGTGATGCAAAAGGTAATGAAGGCCAGTGACATGGTGGCGATCCACTTCTTGGATTGGCTCCAATTGATGGGATTTTCCTAGTTGCAAATCAGCCTCGAACTTTACACAGCAATTCCTTTAAGACAAGACATACAGGATCATCAGGCCCATTCCACTCAACGATATAAGGATCCTTACGCTCGCCCTCCGTCGGCGGCTCGGCGGGCGGCCGATCCAGCTTCTCTGCATTGGCGTCGAGGTTGCGGCCATAGAACTCGAGATCGCTATCCTCGCCTCGCTTCGTCGTATTGCCGGGAGAGTCATCGCTCTTCTCGTCTTTCTCGTCTTTCTCGTCGAGGTCCGCAGAGTCGCGGCTGGATCGAGACGAGCTACTGACGCTGGCGCATCGGCCGGCCTCGATGTGGATGTCGTCGTCTTCGTTGCGCATGGAGCGCGGGGCTATTCCGTCTGGAGTGGGTGCGGATGGATTGGGCTGGTGGAGGGAATGTCGATTCGAGTTGGCGTCGATTCCGTCAGGAAGATATGTCGTTCTCCCGCTCTCAGTCCGGACAATGCCACCGCCTAGATGTGTCGGCATGATGGGCGTCTATATATCGATCCTGCCTGGCTCACGAGAAAACCGAAGAGAGGGCCTCAAAAGCAGCAAGAGGCTGTCGCCTTTTCAACTATCGCGAAGAGGAACGGCGGTTGCGGACGGAGCTTTCGATGCTGGCCGGATTTAAGGCGGGAACTTCCCTTAGCTCCGGCTGACATGCACGGAGCGGGACCGAAACCCGTGACAGGTGAGGGCACGGAGATATACCTAAGGCCGCGATACAGACCGCAGACAGGTACGTCCTCAGGCAAGCGCGGAAGGAAGTGGTGGAAGGAGTTAGGATGGCAAGATGGGCCTGAGGAAGGAACAAAAGGCAAGAAAGAAATGGGAATATCCCACGTTAAAGAAGCTGAAGAGCGAAAAGAGGGGGAACGACAAGGGGGACGGGCGTGAAGATTAGAAATAGAGTGGTCAGGCAGGG
This sequence comes from Myrmaecium sp. VS I D KN 1, assembly GCA_019775845.1. NCBI lineage: Eukaryota > Fungi > Ascomycota > Dothideomycetes > Valsariales > Valsariaceae > Myrmaecium > Myrmaecium sp. VS I D KN 1. The sequence continues at coordinate 816,759 of JADQAV010000002.1, read as the reverse complement.
AAGACTGCGGTCAAGTATCCGTACCCGAGTATTCAGTAGTTACCTTAGTCCTGATTCAGTAGGTCCTGGGGATGACCGGGGATAAAAGAGGGCCCAGGGCGGTGACGACATCCCCCGTCCTGCCCGTCGGTTTCGCGTCTTGTGAAAGGCCGAAGGATTTCTAATGTAAAAACTGAAACTGATAATACCGCGTATGTACATGGATCTGGACGAGCATACAGTATTGCTCTGGGAAAATACTGTACCTCATGCAGCCTTACCTTCAGTAAATGCTTAGTACTGGAACCCTCACCTTCTTGCTAGGTGTTCATGCTCCCAGATGAGATGACCCGGGGCCATGGTGGAGAGAAAGGCATTCATGGAAGGATGGGACGACGCCTGGAGGTTTAAGGAACAAAGTAAATCTCTTTATCCCCATCTCAACCATGAAAACCCTCACGTAAACGGTCTGATCGGAAATACGGATCCCCAGCCGACGGATGGAATGGATGTATGGTGACGATCTCCAATTGCTCCGTCCCCCGCCGGTGCTCGGGCCACCCGACCATCCATGCCATCACTAACGGGTCGGCATCTCGGCACCGGGATGTGGGCGTGCACGGTGCAGGCGGGGGGCATTCACCTCCCGGCCGGACATTGTCGACGCGAAACTCCGATCCGACTCTGCTACTTCGTACGAACGAATGTACCTATGAATGTGGGAGTACTAGGTATACCTACGTCTATACTGCAAAGAAAAAAAGGGCATTCACATTCAGATATGTATACTGAATCGGCCACGAAAGGGAGAGAGGAAGAGGGATTCACCTCCTGAATCTCATTCAAAGCAAGTAATCGTGCTCCTCCTTCTGCTATTATATATCTACGATACGTGTACGTAGAAACATCCAGTTCATATTATATACTGTTCACGCGGCGCCTACGCGCGAGGCGGTTCTTTCAATCGAGGAAGAAACAACAGAAGGCGGAAAGGAGAAGAGAAAAGAAGCCTACCTCGTCCCGTTTCCTGTGCTCTCAGGCCTTAATCATGGATTGCTCTCACTTGCCCAAAAGGTCGAGCGTGTAACGGATATTCCACCTGAACATGCAACTATATCTATCAGTTCCCAGCCCCCCGAGGCAAGGAAGCATCCATACGCATGAAAGACCGAGCATACACTCAATCCCACCTGCTCGTGATTGCTCAAAACGTCATCTCCTCCTCCCCCTCCTCTTCCTCATCCACCTCCCTCATCTTCCGCCCCCGCGGTACCACCGTACCATCCACCCTCCCCTCCACAAGCACCCTCAGCAACCCATCATCCCACATCACACCCTGCTCATCCTTCCACACTCGACTCACCTCCCACACCACCCTCGCCCGCTCCCGAATCCTCTCCCCCACCCCCCTCACCACCCCCTCCACCCGACTCCCCCTCAACCCCATCCCAACCCTCGTCGCCAACACCGCCGCCTCAACCCACACCCGCACCCACTCCCCCTCCGCCTTCCCGTCCAGAAGGCCTCCACCGCTCACATCCACCCCCGCCACCCCCTCCGCAAACCGCGCCCACGCCATCTCCACCGCCGCCCCACCCACATCCCGCACACACCGCCCCTCGTCGACCAACACCGCCAGCGCATCCAGCACCCCATCCACGTACCCCGTCGCCGCCTCCCGCGCGAAGACCTCCCGATCCGTCAGCGCGCGGAGCACATCGGCCGTCAGCAGCGAAACACCATCCGCCTCCTCGAGGCGGACGAACACGCTTTCCTCGTCCGCAGCGGCACCGTCCTCCGTTGCGACGGTGAGAAGCCGGTTGACGACGCAGAGGATCGAGGGGCGGAGTCGGGCGGGCGCCGCTGCCGACGATGAGGCGTTCAGCTCGGCGCGGTAGAGGGCGAGGAGGGCGGGGATGAGGTTGCTGGCGGCGGAGAGGAGGTGTGGGTCGTCGGTTTCGGTGATGTGGACGGCGAGGAGGGGGAGGGCGGAGAGGACGACGGGGTCTTGTTCGAAGGGGAATGCGGGGGGGCCGGTGGGACGGGTGGGTGCGTTGCGCGGTTGTGGTGTTGATGATGACGATGGGGATGAGGATGAGGATTGCTGGGCTTGCGACCATGGTTGTTGGATGAGCCGCTGTAGCTCCTCGAGGTTCTGCGGGCGTGAGGACGTGTTTTGGTAGTCGGGGCCCGGTTGCGAGAACTTCGGGATGCGAGGTTGGCCGCTGGCGCCGCTGCTGTCGGCTTTGATGAGGCGAGTGTCCGGGTGCTCGAACTCCCAGCGGTCGTTCAGAAGTTCGATGACGAGCGAGGCGGTCTCGTTCAGCTTCTGGGATTGCTTGATCAGTTGCTCGCCGGTAATGTCGAGGGAGAAAGGGTAGGTGACGTCCTCTTCGCCCTCGAGAGTGGGCGCGAGCTGTGAGAGCGATTCAAGGTACGCGCGGAGAATCTCGAAATTCATTGACAGTCGCTCAGCGAGCTCTTTGTACCGCTCTGCGGACCCGAAATTCTCGGCGATCTCGGGAACGGTGGACTGGGTATCGATGATGATGTAGGAAATGAAAGAGTAGGAGAAGGAGTCGCTTGAGGTCGAATTCTGCGGTTTGAGGGGTGGGCTCGGTGGGGGTAGGCGCTCTTCCTCAAATTTCTTATACTGTGATGGCGGGGTTGTCGTTGGAAAGAAAGGGTCGAACTGCGCCCGGCGGAAGCGTACAAGATGATAAAGGGCTCTACGGCAAGCGTCGAAGGTTCTCTTGCTGCGGTTGTATGTATAGGCGTCGCGTATAGCCTTGAATATGCGGGGGAGACAGAGCATATCCCCAAACTCGGGAGGTAGCTGACATATGGTCAGATATGCGTGCGGTAAGTATTCTGAGGGGAATATTACCTCTGCTTGATCCAGGAACACCGCCAAAATCTCGACCAGGGTGGATTTATCTTGACCGTGGAAGAAGGTCAGTAGGTTGGCGAGAAAGACGGTCCACTGATCAGAACCCCGCAGGATGGCTTGTTTGCTTCCACCGGCGTAACAAGCAACTTGCTTGACGATGTGTGCGGCGAGCGGCTCCTTTCCGGCCAGAAGAAAGATCTTCTCAGCTCGCGGGTCATGGAACAGTTTCTTTGCTGCCTCTGGGGAACAGCAGATCCGAACAAGACATTCAAGGGCCTTATGGCAGGTGTCTGGCCGTGATTCGTCAACGTTCTGGAGGAGACCCGGGATAAACCGTCGCATCTTCTCAGAGTTGAGGTGGTCGGGAGGGAGAAGCTCGCAGAACATGTGGACGACGCTGACAGCGAGAACGTTCATGCTGAACATGTCTTCCTTCGCGCGCGCGACGGCGGCCGCGTCAGCACCGGCCGTGCTGGCAGATTCATCCGCGCGGATAGCGAGTAACCTCTCGATGAACTTCCCGGAGATGAGGTTCCATATCGCATAGATGTTCACCTCGTTTGACGGATCGGGGTCCTTCAGCTTGTTTGGGTCACAGCTGTTAACGAGCATGAGCAAGAACTGCAGCCCGACGAAGCGCGAGGTGTCGTCCGTCCTGGCCAAACACGCCATGGTCTGGCGAAAGGCAAGCAGCGGGTCCGTCTGTGGGAAGTAAGCAGCGGCTCGGTTGACGAAACGGCGTAATGGAGTCTTTCTGTGGTCGAATCTCCAGCGCGGCCATAAGGACGGGTGGTAGGGAGAGTAGAGGGCATAATAATCCATGAAGAACAGCAAAGTGAGGGTGGGGACGGTGTTGGAAGCAGATGAAGCGGAGGTGACAGGAAGGCAAGATGGAAAGAATGTTACGGAGGACGGGACAAACTGCAAAGTCACGTTGGTACGGACCTTGGGATTACTAGTAGGAGCAGCCATGGGAGCGTAAGGTACAGTAGCGATAAGTTGACGGCTTTGAGGTAGGGCAAGAACGGCAAGGCTCCTGCCTGGGGCGGCGGATTGCGTCGGGAACAATCAGGTACAGGTATTGGATGGCATCACCGGATGGGTACGTGATCGATGTAGGAACAGCTGAAGGGTTAAGCAGGTAGCCGTACGTTTGCTTCTGTTGTGAGACACGAAGCGGTGTAAGAAGCAAACAGCATCCAATGGTCGTCGAAAGTGTAAGAAGCAAGCGGGAAAGTCCAGCGGGCGGAGCTTGGCGGGCGGAAAGAAACCCGACGAGCCACTTCTTCCCGCTCCGCCCCGCTCCGCCCCGCTCCGCCGCAAGGGGCAGATGACGCACCGACCCTCCGCTCGAAGCTGATTGGCGGGCGAGCGGCCGCCCCATCTCCCGCTAATCTCTCCGCCGTCCGCCGTGCAAGGGCTCGAGGGTGCGACCCGCCCCAGTGCTCCGCCGAATCTCCCAAACAGCTTCACCAGCTCCGCCCATTCCCCTCTCCATACGCTGTCTCCGGATTATGTCCCCCTCTGCCTGAACTGCATGTCGCGCTCATACGCAGCTCATTCCACGCCGCACGCCGACGCCGAGGCATCCACCTCCACATCCGCCTCCGCTTCCTCCAACAATGGCCGCTCCCAGTCGGCCACCGTGGACGACAGCTTCAGCGACGCCGAGGACAGTCTCTTAGCTGACGATCCGCTGGAAGGCAGTTTTACGGACACGTACGAACAAGATCCACCCCGTGTCGCGCATGCCCCAACGCTGCTACTGACAATGCCACTCCAGCATCTCCTTTAAGCGCAAGCAGAAGGCTCCTCCCTCCAGCGGCCCAGCATCCGCATTCGCACGATTCCTCTCCTCCCCGCTCCGCTCCCAATCGCCCTCCCGCCCGCGCAGCCGCCAGTCACCGAACACACTGAACAACGGCAGCGTTCTCACATACCTCGACGGTCCCGGCGACGGGGGCGCCGCCGCCACCGACGGCTCCTCAGACACCAAGGACAGCAGCGCGGCGGACTGGTCGGCCGACGGGCCCGGCCGGCGGGTCGGCTACGACGACCTCACGGCCATCGACTGGATCTTCGAGTACGCCAAGGAGCGGCAGCGGCTGAAGGCGCTGCGGGCGGGCGCGGCGCACCACGGCGTGCTCGGCCAGCTGCGCTACCTCGCGGACGAGTTCCAGATCTGGTGGGTGCTGGTGGCGACGGGGGTCGCGAGCGGGGCCATCGCGGCCTTCATCGACGTCGCGAGCGATTGGCTCGGGGATCTGAAGACGGGGCATTGTAGTAATGTGGAGGGTGATGGGAAGTTTTATTTGAATAAGGTGTTTTGCTGTTGGGGGTATGAAGGTGCGTAGTCGGCTACGGTTTCTTGGGGACATTCGAAGCGCTCTGGCTGACCAGGTAGTAGAGATGGCACAGTGCGCGGACTGGCATTCTTGGGGCGATGCGCTTGGTATACACTCAAAAGGGGGAAGTTGGATCGTTCAGTTCATCTTCTTCGTTATATTCTCGGTATGTGCTGCCAGGTCCCACCGCCCTTTCTTTTCATTTGCGGCCATTTACTGACCTTTCTAGGTGATTTTTGCATCTACTGCAAGCTTTCTTGTCGAAAAGTACGCGCCATATTCGAAGCATTCCGGTATCCCGGAGATCAAAACCATCTTGGGCGGATTCGTCATTCGGCGGTTCATGGGAACATGGACATTGATAATCAAATCGCTTGGACTGGTGAGTGACTAATTGCTTATTTGGTATCAGGGACTTCACAACTGACGAACGCATGAAGTGTCTGGCCGTGGCATCGGGCCTTTGGCTTGGCAAGGAAGGGCCTCTCGTTCACGTCGCCTGTTGCTGTGCGAGCCTGTTCATGAGAATGGCGGACGGCATCAAGCATAACGAAGGTACGGAAGCTTTCTGCATTCAGTCATCCTTGTTGACGCTCCTCTCCAGCAAGAAAGCGAGAGGTATTGTCCGCGGCCGCGGCGGCAGGCATCTCGGTCGCATTTGGATCACCCATCGGAGGAGTGCTCTTTAGCCTTGAGGTTCGTCCAATCCCGTCCGAAGTCGCAGCCGCTTCGAACTGACGACATCAGCAACTGTCCTACTACTTCCCCGACAAAACCATGTGGCAGAGTTTCGTGTGCGCCATGGTCGGCGCCGTCACCCTGCAGGCCTTCAACCCCTTCCGCACCGGCAAGCTCGTCCTGTACACGGTCGTCTACCATTCCGGCTGGCACGGATTCGAGCTCCTTCCGTTCGCCATCCTGGGCATCCTCGGCGGTCTGTACGGCGGCCTCTTCATCAAGCTCAACATGCGGATCGCCAAGTGGCGGGAGAACAACGCGGCGCTGTTCCGCTCGCCGGTGCTGGAAGTCACCGTCGTCGCCTTCCTCACCGCCCTCGTCAACTTCCCCATCACCTTCATGCGCGCCCAGGCCACCGAGCTCGTCTACGTCCTCTTCGCCGAGTGCCGGGACATCGCCGACGACCAGCTCGGGCTCTGCAAGTCCGGCAAGGCCAACACGGGCGTCGTCGCCCTGCTGCTCGTCTCCGCCTTCCTCGGCTTCCTCCTCTCCGCCCTGACCTTCGGCCTGCAGATCCCCGCCGGCATCATCCTGCCCTCGCTCGCCGTGGGCGCGCTGTACGGCCGCGCCGTCGGCCTCATCGTCAAGGTCTGGCAGGAGGCGCACCCGACCTGGCTGCCCTTCGGCGCGTGCGAGCCGGACATCCAGTGCGTGACGCCGGGGACGTACGCCATCATCGGGGCGGCCTCGGCCCTGGCCGGCGTCACCCGGATGACGGTCTCGCTCGTGGTGATCATGTTCGAGCTGACGGGCGCGCTGACGTACGTGCTGCCCATCATGATCGCGGTCATGCTGGCCAAGTGGGTGGGCGACGCGATCAGCCCGCGCGGCATCTACGAGAGCTGGATCGCCCTGAAAGGGTATCCCTTCCTCGACAACCGCGACGACGACGCGGCCGCCGTGCCCGACGTCCCCGTCAGCGCCGTCATGACCCGCTACGAGGATCTCGTCTGCCTGCCCGCCACCGGCCACACCGTCGGCTCCCTCCGCGCCCTCCTCGACCGCTACCCCTTCCGCGGCTTCCCCGTCATCGAGCACGACCGCTCCTCCGCCGCCGCCGCCATCCTGCTCGGCTACATCTCCCGAACTGAGCTCGCCTTCGCCCTCGACGCCGCCCTCGCCCCTCCCCGCCGCCTCGGCCCGGACGCCGACGCCTTCTTCGCCGACCCGTCCCTTTCCTCCTCCTCCTCATTCTCCCCCTCAATCGTCATCGATCCCTCCGCCAGCCTCGACCTCCGCCCTTGGATGGACCGCACGCCCATCACGCTCTCCGTCCGCGCCGGCCTCCAGCTTTGCGTCAGCATGTTCCGCAAGCTCGGCCTCCGCTACGTCCTCTTCACCGACCGCGGCGTGCTCCGGGGTCTGCTGACCAAGAAGGATGTTTGGGCCGTCGTCGAGGCGGGCGAGCTGTGGGGGCGTCAGGAGGAGGCGGAGCGCTGCTCTGGCCTCGGCGTCGAGGGGCGCGGCTTGCTGGATGGGCGTGAAGAGGAAGTGGAGGACGAAGAAGGCTTGGATGATGATGGGGTGTATGTTGCTGATGAGGGGGTGGCGGATTTAGGAGCGGAAGGGGAGCGGGGTAGAGCTGGATAGACTTTTGTTTTCGTCTAATGTTAAGTACGTAGACCGAAAAATTTGGGTATTATCGAAGTTGATCGTAGCGCTACGTTCTTTGATGAAACCCTTCCAATTGGGTAGAAGTGAAATTGTACGTTGACCAGAAGAGGAAGCTAAGGTTAGGAAACATCAAAAACAAAAAGACAGAGCGGGTATATATATCTACACATCCAAAACACCACCACAACCTCAAACCCCCAGCACGGCCAATCACCCCGCCGCCCCCAATCCCGTCCCAGCCCCCGCCGTCACCGCCCTTACAGCCAACGCCTCGATCCGCCTCGCATACATGGCCATGGTATGACACAGCGGATCACCAAACACCACCCCGCGAAGCTGCTCATCCGTCACGACGCACGCCTCAATCACAGGCTGCGCGTGGCGTTCCGCAACAGCAGCAGCAGCAGCAGAGGGAGCGGGAGCAGGACGCAGCAAGATGACCCTCCCGGCTAGGCTCAAAGAGCCGGGTGGGATGTCCCACATCGGCGGCGGACTGGAGGTGGAGGAAGAGAAGCGCGACGGGTCCTCCTCCCCCTCTTCCCCCTTCTTCTTCTCCTTCTTCTTTTTCCGTTTCCTCCCCGGCCGAACAAATTGACTGACAGTCTCCAAGCTCGATCCCGGCGCCGGCGAGGCGTACAAGCGCAGCAAGCTCGAGATGACCGCCTTATCGGCACGGGGGACGGGATCGCCCTCGTTGACGAAGCTGAAGAAGAGCGATTTGGCAGCCCCTCCCGGTGCAGGCGCAGGTGCGGCCAGGGGCAGCAGGCTGACGGGCGGCGCGCCAAAGGTGACGCAGTGCACGCGCTTGAAGCAGGGGGTCAGGGCGTGGAGCTCCGAGGAGCTGCTCATCCCCTCCGCCATCATGTGAGCGTACAACAGGGCGGCGACGGCGCCGCCGGCGCTGTGGCCCGTGAGCAGGAGCGAGCAGGCGTGGCGGCGGGCGGGGTTCTCGCGGAGCAAAGCGCGGAGGCGGGCGGCGACGGGGGCGATCATGTGGCGGGCGACGTGCAGGAAGCCGCTGTGGCAGAGGTTGCCGGCGTCGTCGAGGAAGCCGGCGGGCGAGGCAGGCGCGGGCCGGAAGTTGACGGTCCAGTCCATGAAGTTCTGGCTGCCCCGGATGGCGAGGACGATGGTGTGCATGTCGTCAAGCGGGACGCTCTTGAGCACCATGGCTTTGGTGCCTTTTCGCCAGTCGGCCTCGACGTGGGTCTCGTGCTCCGCGCCCGTGGGCCGGGTGTAGACGCGGTCGGAGAACTGGGCGGCGAGGCAGAGGAGCGGGTAGGTGGGCATGTAGAGCTTTAAGGGAGGTAGATGGGGAGGCAGCCGCGAGTTGGCGTATAGCCATACCTTGGAGAAGTGATTCGAGCCATTGTGCAAGGGAGTTGGACCAGGTCTCATTGGGGGGACGTCCCGTTTCCGCTGGTCCACGGTTGCATCGTGATAGTCCGGATAGACGTTCTCATGGATGACTGCTTGCCGTCAGCAAAGTCAGGAAGGCTTTGAAACGCTGCGAGGGACTGACTTAGATCCGCTTCATCTCCGCTGAACAGCTCTCCATCAATCGACGTGATCACAGCATCAAACTTGGATGAGATCCGATCGAACAAGGCTGAGCCCTGATTCAAGTACTGGTTTGTCTTCTGGGTGAAGCTGTGCTGGAGGCTTTCCAATGAATGAGTAGCCCGAGAGCTCAAGTCGACATGAGATGGAAGATAGTGGTGGTGATGTAGCTGCTCATGATAAGGAACCTGCTGAACCGCGAACGGCGCTCCATTAGGCTGTATCACGAAGGCGTCTGGGTACGGCGCGGCAGGGTGGGGAAGACACCGATCCCCATATCCTCCCCAGACAGCGTAGGCAGGACCCGAGGCCGGAGCTGGAGTAAACGCAACCGGAGGAGGGTGATAGTAACCGGGTACGTGATGCACAGGAAGACAAACGGTCGTTTGCGACGCTGCGGGGCCGGGCAGCGGATGATGCTGAGGATGATGGTGGTGATCCGTCTGTGCCTGGGACGACGCCTCGACCTTCCGCCTCTCCTTCGCCTCCTTGCGGAAGAGATGGAAGGTCATAGGAAATTGGAAAAAGCAGCACTCGCGTCCGTGGATTGTCAGTATATACTCATGTAATGTTCCTTCAAATTCCGTGTCTACAGTACATAAAGTACATCTGGCGATGATCCGGTTCGGAGGAAGGAAGGAAGGAAGGGGGGGCGCGGCGGGAGTGGCCTTGCAAGTCAACCGCTGCTGCACATCAGGTACCACACATCTCACTCCAGCGAACCAATCCAGGTTGCATTGCATACATAGGTAGTATTTATGTATACACATACCCAGCAGGCGGCGCGGTCCGTTTGCTCGACGACAGGCCCGGGCCCGGGCGAACAGGAGATGAATACATTTACTTGCTCCGCCTCACTTCCAGAGTATCTCGATACAACCACCGGACCTCAGATACGGAGTGAGTACCTACACAGCCACACCGACCACAAAAACCCCCCACAGCACGCTTGTCCGCCTCGTTGCGCTGCCTTGATCCGGGGCATGCGCAGTCAACCGGACAAAGATGAGGAGGACTGGGGTAAGTAGAAAAAGCGAAGTACCGGTATTCAGCACGACGCCGATCGGAGGTACATATAAGATACTTCTATAAATGGCCGAGCGTAAACTTACCTCGGCACTTAATATAGTTGCGCCAAGAAGGCTTTGAGAGAGCGAAAGAGATCGGCAGCAACCGTTCTTTAGATTTGGGTTGAGAGTTTATGAGGCTGGTTTGGTCCTGAGTGGAGCTCGGGTGCGGGTGGAGAACAGGTTCGGTTCGGCAGCAGCAGCTTCACAAACTCCCTACGAAAGCTCCCCGATTCATGGCGATGACGATATGGCCCCGCTGAATCTCAGTGTGGGCTTTTGACGTATTCACACACCCAAGACGGAAACTAATTGGTTTCTTTTCTTCTTTCATGTTATCGGTAGTACCAATGCTATACACACTTAATACCCACCATCATGCTGCGAAAGGATGGAAGAAAGAAAGGAAGGAAGAACGAGGAACGAAGAAGAAAACAAAAGGCGATGCCTCCTCTTCCGAGGCAGACATCCAGGATGCCAAAACAACTGAGAGTTTAGGTAATGTGAGGAATAATAATGATGATAATAATACGTGGAATATAAAAGGTTTAAGGGAAACAGGAAGTGAGACAACGAAACGGAAGACGAAAGAAACCAAAGAAACCCAAAAATGCTACATTCCCAGAGGCGCGAATCCCACACACACACACACACAAGCCCAAAACGATGACAATTGCGGTTTTTTGCTTCGACCAAAAGAAAAAGTGTCCGGAATAAGTACCCAGAAAACGAAGCCCTTGCAACGGAAAGTGTCGACTTTCTTTCTGTTGACGCAGTTCCCTTGCCCTCCCATGCGCACACATGCTGATCTTCCCCCTCTTGAACGGGTCGAGGCCCCAATCATGCGGAATCGCTGCTGGTGCTAGTGGTACGGCTTATCGCGAAGATGGCATAACTGAACTGGGCTTGCGCTTCGATGTCGCAGGGTGCCGCGCTGCGCGACGTCCGACCCTTCATAGCTCCGCAGTACTTAGAACTCCTCGAAGAGGCGCGCATGTCTATAAAGCATGTTAGTCACTGTAAAACCAATATAGTAGCTTATAGAGGTTCACTTACGGGTCCTCGCCCATTTGACCGTATGCCTCGGTCTCCTCCGGGTACTTGTCGAACTGGCTGGCATCACCGACACCAGCGCGAACAGGGGGTACATAGGGAGCGTCGATGTCCTTCTTAGCCAGCCTATCCCAGGTCACTTCCGCGAACCAGGGGTGGTTCATGACATCTTTGCTGCCTCCGTGTAGGTTGCCGAGGCGTTTGGTGAGATCGTGGGTGATCAGCTTCTGCAGCAGGTCCTGCGCGTCCGGGTGGATGTAAGGCGGATATTTGACGCGCCCCTTCAAGATGTTCTCGTAGATCTTCATGGGGGATCCGCCATCCCAGAAGGGCGTGAAACCGCAAAGCATCTCGAAGATCAGGATTCCTAACGACCACCTGGAGGGTGTATTAGCGATCGCTCATGGAGGACACTCCCGTCAGGGAATGACATACCAATCCACTGATTTATTGTAGCCTTTCGATGCAACGACTTCCGGAGCCAAGTAATCTGGTGTACCGCACAATGTCCACGTGATGTCCGGTACCTCTTTCGCGAATCCGAAGTCGGTGATCTTCAAATGTCCATGACGATCAAGGAGCAGGTTTTCTGGTTTCAGATCCCGATAGATGATGTTCATCGAGTGCAGATAGTCGAGGGCCAGAGTGACTTCGGCCGCATAGAATTTGGCCACGGGGTTGGGGAAACGCTATCTCCAGATTAGCATCCATGCAGGGATTGGACGATGGACAAACGTACCTGCGATTTGCGCAGGAGGCTGAACAGCTCACCGCCCTCCACGAAATCCATCACCATGTACAGGTTCTTGGAGTCTTGGAATGTACCCCACAGAGTGATCAAGAATGGGTGCTTGACTTTTTGGAGCATGCGCCGTTCGTCATTGGTGTGCTCGACCTGCTTCATCTTCACAACCTGGGCCTTCTTCAAGACCTTGATCGCGTAGAACCGCTGGTTGTGTTTGGATTGAACCAGGTGCACTCTGCCAAAGCTGCCAGTCCCCAATGTCCGCGCGAAGTTGAAGTCATTGAGGGTGTATTTCCCCTTTGTTTGCCGGACGGTCGTTTGAGGCACCTGCTGAGGAGTGTTATTCGGGATCACCGCACCACCGTTTGCCTGGGACTTGTTTTGCTGTCCTTGCTGACTGGCATCATTGTACGATTGATGGTTCACCGAAGGATTGATGAGGTTCGATATGCTTGGGACGTTCTGCTGCGACTGGCCCGGCTGGCCATAGTGTTGAGGACTGTTTGCATAGCTCTGGGGATAGGCAGCGGATTGCATGGGTTCGGCAGGCTGCGCCGAAGACGCAGAGGCTTGCTCTGTGGATGTTTCGGCCGGGGGTTGCGGCTGCGCGGATGGAGCGGAGGGTGCGGGCTGCTGCGCGGCGGCTGATGATGCTCCGGTCTTGGACGATGTCTTTGTGCTGGTGGGGGTGATGGGCGACCCGGAGTCTTTGACGACAGACGACTTGGGAGAGTCAAGGCCCTTTGAACCTGACAAGTCCTTCGTCTTCTTCTTCCTCAGGAATCCAAGGGTCGGCATAGAAGCGAGTTCCGGCGGATTGCGTCGTGCCCTTGCTCCCGCAAGACCGTGGCGCTACGAGCTCCGCTGAGCTGCTCCAACCCGACTGAGCAAGGCCGGCACAAGGGATCTGGAAGGACGAAGGAGGGGGCGGCTAAGGATAGGGAATGCCAATGGGCAGGAATTGCGAGTCAGGCGGCCGGACAGGGGGAGGTGGAGGAGTGAGTTAGAGTGAGGAGAGAAGAGGGGACAGCAGGATAGCTAAACGGCAAGGTGAAGGTGCCAGTGGTTAAGATTAAATGGGTGGGTTTTGACGTCGCCAGAGGGCCGCAGACAAGAGCACGGCGGGGACGGGGGGGAGGAGCTTAAGGTTGAGGCCGGTCTTTGGTAAGCGATCGCAGGTTCCATTTGCTTTGCATTCCAGGATTCTGGACCAACCCGTTCACGGAATTTAAGAATACAACTGCGCAACGCACTGGCACTTTGACCGAACTCAACATAAATACTAGGTATAGGTACCTACCGTCTGTTCACAGGCCAGGACGAGTACTACGGATACCTCCCATACAGTTCACTCTGAAGTTAAATACTATCTAGTCCTAGGAGTACTTGCCTTCTGTACCTCAATGATACTGTACATACGTATGTAGTATTTATACGTACAATCGCCCAGAATTGAGGCCAGCTGCACAAAGGATCTGCGACATCTCTTCCTCCCGCCGCCCTCGTTGCGAACGGTTCCCTGCCCGAGCGTGGAGGAGAGACTGATTGCTTGTCATGCTTGCGTGAGTGATCGATAGTACCTAGTAGGAGGGATACCCCCAGCACAGCACCGCATCATCGCTACATATCGTCATCGTCGCTCATTCCCTCCTCGTCGATCACAGCGGGTGGGGCATCATGGCCATCGCGAAAACTTGCTATTACCCAATGGGTATAGATTACAGTACAGTAAACGTCCACGCTCTTGTCTAATCGGGTCTAATATAGCTGATGATCTGTCCTGGGATCGACGACCGTGGACCTTCCATCATCTCGACATCGTTCGTCATCACACGGTGCTTGACTACCTTACCTATATATCAGAGTAGTAGATACGAACTTATTATATTCTCCGTCGGAGTAAGAAAGAGTCAGAGAGTCCAAGCGATCTTTCGATGTGCTCTACAACATCGTGCCTGCCACCCACTTTTCACCATGCCGATGTACCTACCCGCCCTCCCCTCAGGTCTCCCTTGTTCCATCCCGTCCCGCCCGCTCAAACAGAAGGTTCCGAACTTCCCCGCCATAAATAACGCCGTGCAAAACCCCGCGTGCCATCAATCGAAACAACCGAAAATATCCCGCTAATTTGAATCCATCCAACACATGTCCCATCCATATGTATAGTACAGTACCTACATATAAACCATATAAACTGAACAACCCCTCCAAGTGAGACTTTGGTGTGTGTCCAGCGCGTTTGCGCCTGCCCTGACCTGAGTAGGACAACACCCCACCTCAACCGCTCTGTCCGTACGCCGGTACGTTTTCCCCAGCCTCTCCCAGTCTTGGCGCTGCGAGTACGGCCGGCTTGATCTCGACTCTCGTCCACGTCTCCAGGTCTAGGCCGCACACCTCCATCCGGCGCTGCCTGAAGCTCTCATACAGCCGCTCCCATGCCATGCGCGCCTCGGGGTCTTTCGGCCGGATCTGCACCCGCTTGTTGAATGGCATGTCGTACTCCGGCCCCGGCAGCTCCGGATCGCTGAGGCGCACGTAGCCGGTCGTATCGAAATACCTCGTCGCGTTGAAGTCCAGCATCTCCTCGTTTCTCAACCACGTGCTATCCGCCACCAGGTCGCTTGGGAGTAGCGGCGGCGGGGGAACCAGCCGACTCGGGAACGGGAAGGCTTGCTTGAGAAGTTCGGCATCGGCCATTGGCGATGAGGTGCGCAATGTCTTCAGGTTCGAGTACTCGTTGCTGGAAGGACTGATGAGAAGAACCGAGTTCCTCGTCAGTTCCGCTGCGTCATCGCCACCATTCATTGCGGTGGACAGTGATCGTGGCCTGGAAAACGCGAGCAGTGAATCGAAAGGCAAGGCGTCGAGAAGGTAGCCCGGGGGTGGAAGATACATGATCTTCTCAAACTCCGTCAACGCATACAGACTTGCTATGGAATACGAAGAAGGGAGACTCCCTGCGGTTACTGTTCAGTCCTGGCTGCCGACACTGGGTATCTGAAGCATGCATACCGTCTGCTCCTTCGACCATGGGGTCTAGCGGCTTCAACGCAACTCCATATCTCCTCGCCGCTAAGCGCAGTAAGCGCCTCGTCGTTTCTTGATATGGGTTGAATTCATCCTCTTTCGCCTCTGCTAGCCATTCTTTTGGAAACAGAAGCACTCTCCTTGCAGGACTCCTTTGCCTGTGCAATTCGCTCAGGAGCATCACCGCACTGCAGACCTCCGCATGGTCCCTTACTAACTGGGCATAGGCAAGCCGTGCCCAGTTGATACTTGACTCTGTCGCATCCAGGTATGCTTGGAGTTCGGCATCAACTACCTCCTGGCTCCCAACTTGTCTCGCGACCCTTGCATTAGGGTTGGGAACATGGCGGACGGTAGGTTCTGGCGGCGGTACAGGCTTCGGCAAGCGCGGTTTGATTGCCTGTTGCAGCCCGCGGACGGTTTGCTGCTGCAGCACGTAGCCGGACAAGAAGAGAAGTGAAGTGAACAAGAAGACTGTAAACACGGCTACATTAGCGTTTATTCTTCTTAGGTACACAACGGTGCCGCCGGTCGTCGCACCTATCCCGGAGGATATTGCCATAGACACTTGCCCGGAAGTGAGCAACATATCAAAGCAACCGCAAGCATGCAATAAATTTTCGTGTCTGGAGAGTGACCGATATGATTCTAACGCAAAGCTAAAGTAGAGATTCGTGCAACAGAAGTGCGCGTTACAGTGTGACGACACTGCAGTCTCAAGCAAGGCATTGCGGCGCTGTTGATCACAGGTCCGTTGCGCGGAGCAACTATCTTATCGCCGTCCTCGCTTGAGACTCATGATCCTGGTGCGACAACCCTTGCGCGCATCACGAACCGCTAGTCTCCGTCTCCAACCACCGAGCGCATTCATAGGAAGACATCTATTCCTGGCCAAATTTGCGCCACCATCGTGATCTCCCTCTTTTCAACATGAGCACTCATCGAGCAGATGCGTCTGCGCTCCTCGACGATCGGGGCTACAGCGGCGCCCTTATCCGCGGTCAGAATCCGGCGCTGCTCTTCGAGAAAGCAGTCCGCGACCGCATCACGGAATCGTACTATTGGAAAGAGCAGTGCTTCGGACTGAATGCCGCCACCCTCTGCGACCGCGCCGTCGAACTCACGCACATCGGCGGCACGTACGGCAGCATGGGCAAACCGACCGCGTTCCTGTGCCTGGCCTTCAAGCTCCTGCAGCTGGTGCCGGAGAAGGAGATCATCTTGACGTACCTGAACTGGAGCGAGGAGTCCGAGGAGGAAAAGGAGAACCGGGATCGGCACAGCAGTCCGGAAAAAGGGGGTCCGGTGCAGGAGCAGACCAAGAAGGGGGAGTTCAAATACCTCCGCGCGCTTGCCGCATTCTATATCCGTCTGGCGTGGGAGCCGGTGGAGATCTACCAGACGTTGGAGCCGCTGTTGGCAGACTATCGGAAGCTGAAGCGACGGACGAGAGATGGATACGTGCTCACGTATATGGACCAGCTCATTGACGATCTTCTGACGAAGGACCGCATCTTCGCGACCAGTCTGTGGAAATTACCGTCCCGAACGCTCTTGGAAGATCTGGACCAGCTGGAGCCAAGGATCAGCCCTCTCGGCGAGGAGATAGAAGACATGGATGTCGATGAGGACGTACCGCACAATGGGGATGCTGGGCATGAGAGTGAAGGAGAGCCGGAGGAAGAGAGGAATGGCCACGGGCGGAAGAGCAGGAGTGCGACACCTGAGGATTGAAAGAACATCAGCATTCCATCGTCTCCCGAGCTTGTCATGTGCCATACGAGACAATGGCCCGCCCATCGGTTGCTTCCCGCCTGAGATCCATTGCGCCGGAGGGCTGGAACTACGTTTGTAACCATCTCACTGGGCTCCCCATTTTTCGAAATGGAAGCATCACTCATCCATTACAACGAACTGTCCTCTCAGCACCACCGGCCCTTTCTTCGAGTTCCGTGTCGCGCGTATCTACATAGCGCGGCGTACATATTTACCATCTCGGCAGGTCCCTAATCCTCTCTGTCTTGCTCAGAATGGCCCATGCGAAACAATATAAGTGCTCTCTCTACTACAGGCTCCTGTTCCCCGAGTTTCATTCATCTGTCATGCCTTCATGTGGCGTGGTCATGCTACAAATCCTGAGTATGGTCAGGATCAAAAACCAAGCTAATCCTTTGGTCATTGGGTGCGCGAGTGCCTCCAAAGGTGTCTTAGGAAGGGCTCACATCCGCCAGAAGCACCTTCCTTCCCTAGCTGGTTTTTCCCTTGCGGTTGATAGGGGTGCATCCTTCCGACAAATCAAAGTTATACATACAGACATATACAGTCTACCATAGGCACACCTTCCTGGCGAACCGTTGCGCAAAAGTTTCTTGGACTCGCGGACCTTAAATCCACTACCATCCCTGCCGGCATGTCTAAAAAGAGAGGTTCATTTCTAATATCAACAAGATGTGTCTGGGTGACGAGGGTGTCAAATTGCTACTAGAATTTAACGCCCAATATAACATTCCTTCACCACCGGCTATTCCTACCACAGCGCGACCACCAAGTAAAGCATTACGAGGTCCCAATCCTGATCCAGCGGATATCCCATCCGACGCCGAATCAAAGGATGCATCGGCAGAGCAATCCACCGATCCCGCCATCCTGGAAAGTCCTGACTCCCCAGACTTCGTACTGTCCGACAGTGACCTGGACGACTGCGAGCCGGAAGACGTGGTGTACGACGGCGAGATGCTCCCGCCCAACTGCGTTCAACTGTCGAAGATCCCGCCCCTCGTAGAAGCACGCGTCGTCGAACGCATGTTCGATGCCTTCCACGATAACCCCGACTACCGGGCCCAACCGCTCGAGCAGAGCGTGGAGGAGATGCTCGAGTTCGCCCTGCGCGGCTTCACCATCGGGGAGGACGACGAGATCCGGGTCGTCCTCTCCGACCCGGCGCGGTTCCCCCGGAACCGGCGGCACAATATCGCGCACTACTTCCGCGAGTTCGCGGACCGGTGCGTCGCGCTGGACGCGGGCGTCCCGGCGATCCGCTGCTTCCGAGGCGCCGCCAAGCTCCCGCTGCACCACGACATGCTCACGCCGCTGAACCTGGAGATGCTGATGCTGCTGGATCACTGCCGGGACTGGGCCGCCCACCGGCTGCAGCAGGGCGCCGTGCCCGCCGACCACGTCTGGAACATGAACGTCATCCTCGACGGCGGCTGGGCCCACCACGTGGGCTACGGTCACATGGACCCGGGCGCGGCGCCGGAATGGGACTGCGACGACGGGCGCCCGATGGGCCTGGTCCGGCTGTACCTCCTCCGCCGCCTGGGCCGGACGATGCACCGGCTCGACGGGGCCGTGTGGGCCGACAAGCTGGCCGCCATGTCCGACGATCCGTACACGGTGTCCTGGCCGCGCGGCACGAAGGAGTTGTTCGACCCCCGCGAGGAATACTTCGAGGTGAACATGTTCGTCGTCGGGGCGTTCCCGAAGATGGGGCGCCGCCGGCGGGCGAGCGAGACGAGGCCGTCGCGGGAGTCGCGGGGCCTGCGGCCGATCATGCCGTTGTGCTTGCGGAGGGAGTTGCACCAATGATGTACCGGGCGGGACGCGGTTCGGACGGTTGAATTTCTTTACCGCGGCATGTCTTGGGGTTTCTTACGATGGGAGGGGGGAGGGCACTTAACACAGACGGTCATAGAATCGCGTAGAAGCGTATTATAAACTCAATGAAGCATTTCTGCTATGAACAGTGAACGGTCTGAAACGCCATGTACATGCATGCATACCCGTCATTACGCCTATACGCCTTTTTCTCCCATGACGCCGTGAGATGCTCGTCTCCTCATTCCTTTTGATATCGTCCGCTGCCAAATGAGAAAGGCCATATGCCCGGAGATCTTGAAACCTCAAGTCTATCTTCCTTCACTCCGTTTTCGTGAGAACCAGACCTCCCATCTCATCACCCTGTCCACCCTCGTCGGTGCAATTGATAAGCGCGCGCGGCGCGGCGCGTCACAGCATCAAGAGATGAACCTTATGATATGCTCCGCTCCGCCCCGCTCCGTCAGAGCAGCGCCAAGGGCGCAACGATTTCCCTCCCCAGAAGACAGCCCCGGCTATGCGTTTCGAAAATTCTTTTTCTGGTAGAAGAGATCCGTCCGGGAGCTGCCGAGGTTGATGATCTTGGGGCAACCGTCACGATCCTTCTCGAGCCGGGTGCATTCGAAGCAGTAGAAGGCGTCGGAGATACCCTGTCGCATTTCAAGGTTAGCATTCTTCTTTCCGTTTAGTGATAAGAGAGGGAGAAGAAGGAGGAGGAGACAAGACCCGTCCGCCTCCTTCTATATCACCACACGTACCTCGCCGCCGCAGACGACGCACTTGTTCTGGTAGTTGCCGAAGGCGCACTCGTCGCAGATGCGCACCAGCGTCGTCGGGCGCACGTAGCTGTCGCAGACGGGACACTTGCCGTCGCACTTGTCGCAGAGTCGGCCGATCGAGATGCCGGGCTGCTTGCGGCACATGACGAGGTCGCTTTGAGGGGAAAGGGTCAGTTATATCCTTCTGGAGCTTTGATGTCGGGGGAAGGCTTACGGGTGATGGCGGGACATGGTTGGTGATGAGGTGGTTTTCTGCTGTGAGTCTGGATGGGTTGTAGAGTGTAGTCTGTCGCGAAGTGCGATCAGGTATTTGGAGAGCTGAAGCGCGGAGAAAGTGAATGGTGCGGGTTGTAGAATGCAGGAAAGGCGAAAGGTGAAGCAGCAGCGACAGCTCTCCCGCGGTCGTGTGAAT
Source organism: Myrmaecium sp. VS I D KN 1 (assembly GCA_019775845.1). NCBI lineage: Eukaryota > Fungi > Ascomycota > Dothideomycetes > Valsariales > Valsariaceae > Myrmaecium > Myrmaecium sp. VS I D KN 1. Next base: position 796,953 of record JADQAV010000002.1, on the reverse strand, counting down.
TACAGAGCAATGTCGGGTAGACCAATCGGAAGTGGCGACTCGCGCGGGGCGGGAGCCGAACTTTCTAGGGTCTTGCGGTTCGCCAAGCAATGTCCTCCGTCCAAGCATCGAGTAGCATCATTTCCCGCCGCTTGCTCTGGGACTCGGAAGAACATCGCCGCTCCACGCTCTCCATCAGGCAGCACCGCATCAGTCATGGCAGAGGCTGGCATGTAAGTCGTCCCTCAGAGCTTCCGTGCCCGCGGAGATCTTGAGTACTCGAGAGAGAGGACTAATTGGTTCCCCGCAGCGTCGCCTCCGCCGTCGTCGTGCCCGAGCCCGAGCCCGAGACCACCGATCAGGCCGAACGAGATGCGCCGGCGAACGCATCACCTGCCTTGAAACGGCGCCAATCCTCCGCGTCCGCGGACGGCGACAGCAAACGGCCGCGCTTGAGCGCGGATGAGAGCGCGGCGACCCAGGACGGGTCGCGGCCGTCGAGATCGCCGGAGCGCACCAGGCGGGAGTCCAACGCCGCGGAGCCGGTCGAGCGACGGCGGAGCGGGCTGGAGAAGGAGCGCGGGCGGGGGAGGAGGCTGTTCGGGGCGCTCTTAGGCACGGTCGCCCAAAGTACTTCCCGGACGAAGCGGGGCGCTGACGTTGAGAAGCGCCGGGCTGAGATCGAGCGGAAGCAGCAGGAGAAGCTGAAGCTGCAGGATGCCGAGTACGAGGCGCGCAAGAGGGAGGGGTACAAGGTGCTGATGGCGAGGCGGAGGAGAGATCAGGTCGTCTTCGAAGAGCAGACGGTACGTCCTGCGATCTGAGGGAACGGCGGGGAAGAGATGCTGATGGGTTTTTTCACAGATGCATCTGCGGCATGCGAACATGAGAGCCATGGCACACTTCCTCAAGACAAAGACACAACCTGCGCTGGTAGGTGCAGTCTATCCCAGTCCGATCACACCCTACTAACATTCCAGCAGTACTACAAGCCTTGGGAACTGACAGCAGCCGAGGAAGACATAATACAAGATCAGATCGGGGACGTCGAGGCTCAAATTCTGGACGAACTCGATGAGTGGGATAAGAGGCATGGGCGGGACCGAGCGGCCAGGGAAGCGCCCCCGAGACCTACGGTAGCCGGTGCGGACGAATCGAAGGAACATGAGACTGAAGGAGACACGCACCAAGAGCCTACACCGCAGCAAAACGGGGACTCCGACGATAAGGCTACCCCTGTGCCTGCAGATCAAGTAGTGACCACGAGTGCTTCAGCGGAGGAGAATGACGATACGGCGAAGGGCACCGAGGATGGTAATGGCGATGAAGGCGCAGACGGCAAGGATCACAAGGAGGAGGAAGCTCGGGACGACATGGGCAGGGACGATGATGGCCGCGACGACGACAAGGGCGAAATGCTTATCTCGGAGGAGGACACCGTGATGTACTAACATTCCAGCTCCGTGTTTCTTCACGACAACGGCTCCTATGCCATTCATCGGCCAGTATCATCTACGCAGCGACAACCTTCACGAATAACAGCGACCGGTGCTTGTGCATCGGAGGACCCGATCCAAGGTAGTGAGGAAAGGAGGAAGGGGAAAAAAGGAGCAGGGCATTTGTATTATTCTTTTTCCAGTGGTGATCGCTTTCCATCGCGAATCCTTTATCCTTCGCCTTTCGAGTACAGTATGATAGTTTACGATACCATTCCGACATATATCTATAAAAGTTTTCATTCCAAGGGATCGCAAAACGGACGCTCGAATCTCCACTCGATCATATGTCTATCGGAAGTTAGGACGACATAGCCTCTTCGTCGAGCAGTACGCACGCCTTTCGATATCAGCATTGCTTCCCCGCGCCGCCAGCCATCCGTCTGTACGACCCTTGGAGACTGCAGGTGCAGCATCAAAGCAAGTGCTGTGGCATAACCATCACATGGATAGCTGCTCCTCGAGCATCCTCGTTACAAAATTCGAAGGATATCACAATCCTTGCCCGCTCCCTAATGCCGAGTCAAGAATCGTCTCCGCAACGGTCCCAGTGGGGGACGCACTGCATGATTAGGAAGCATCGAGGTACGAGAAGCTCCCAGGAATACAGTGATATGGCAGCTGAAACAATTGTAGTGGTGTACTTTGAGCTTGGTGACAGGGCGGTTTATCGTCCCCAGAGCTACTTATTACGGGCGTACTAGCAGTGAATCGAGCCGTTGACGGGTTGACCGGGCCCGGCGTCATCGTGGACCCTTAAAAGTCACGGAACATATGGTAACTCTTTCGAAACAACCTCAGCTTGCTATCAACACCGTTGCGATTTTCGAATAACTATGAAGTGTTACGGCCGTAGCGGACGCTGATCAGCTTCAAAAGGATCATTGTTGTTCGAGACTGGTGCCTGAGTCTGGCTCCCTCCACCGGAGGTCCCGCTTCCCGCACCGTCATCGCTCTCAGCCTCGGCACTTTCCCCTCGTCTCAGATCTGACGAGAGCGGAAGCTCCACAAGTTCCTCTCGCTCTCTCCACTCACCGGACAATATAAAAAGGAGGAGGATCCGCATCTCGCAATCTGTGACATACCCCTCATTGGCGTCTCCTCCAGACTCGGAGGCAGCATCAATCATATTGGGTTCTGGTATTTACACTGCACAAACGACGACCATGGCATCCGCAACCGTCCAGCCCATCGATCCCTACAACGACCCCCGCATCCAGCACCGCACCGCCAATCTCAACGGGCACACCTATCACTACGTCTACGGACAGCCCAAGGATGGCGAGCCTAGAGCCACGGTCTTCCTCGTAAGCTCCCTGCCCGCTGTGTCGAGCTTTCAACGTTCTCCACTCCGTGCCGGAGCTTCTTGATGATGGATGGTGTGTTAATGTTTCATGTGCGACTATGCAGATCCATGGATGGCCCGACTTGTGGTATGGCTGGCGCTACCAGATCCCCTTCCTCATCGAAGAGGTGGGCCTGAGGGTCGTGGCGATGGACATGATGGGGTATGGTGGGACGGTGAGTATATTTATATCGACAGTACCCAACGCCAGCGACAATTCTCCTTCAGCGAGAGCTCGTCAGGGTTCACATTCCCCCGGGGCAATCTTATGTCGAACACTGCTAATCAAGCCGGTTGCCGCTGCAGGACGCACCGCAGGTGACTCCGGGCTCGAAGGACATCCATCTGTACGGGTTCAAGCGGGCTGCCGACGACATCGCCGAATTGGCCAAGCAGTTGGGCGTCGGCAAGATCATCCTCGGTGGGCACGACTGGTAAGCAAACCTTCTCAATCGGTCGATTGGGTACCGCCATGTTCTCAACGTTGACGTTACCCAAACAGGGGCGGTGCAGTGGTCTGGAGGGCCGCACAGTGGTGAGTCGCGTCCCTGATCCCCGTCCGACTCCCCGCCATCAGGAGAAAGGGCATGGATAGGCATAGGGACTAAGGCATAAATGCATTGGCAGGCATCCCGAGCTCGTTACTCATGTTTTCTCCGTTTGCACGCCTTACTTCCCTATCGCAGACGAATACGTGTCGCATGAAGACGTCGTCAAGAAGTATATCCCGCAGTTCGGCTACCAGCTTCAGCTGGCGAGTCCAACTGTGGAGTCGAGGTTCAAGTCGAAAGAGGATCTTCGATTGTTCTTCTCCACGCTCTTTGGAGGGAGAGGCCCGAACGACGAGACTGCGTTTGATCCCTTCAATGGCTTCCTGCTTGACAATGTCACCAAGATCGGGAAGCCAAAGCTGCTGGACGATGCCGTAAGTCAGAAAGCTCTGCGGATATGGCTCTGCGGAGTTACAAATTCCGCTGTCGTGATAGAGAGGCTAAGTCTGCTATAGGAGCTCGACTACTATGTTGACCAGTTCGCAGCGAAGGGCTTGCATGGACCGCGTGAGTGACAGCTAGTCCAAACACCAAGTAGCACTTTTCACTGACACCAACTGCCAGTGAACTGGTACCGGACGCGTGAGGCCAACTTTAAAGATGACCGAGAGTAAGATCCACCGGCTAAGAATCGGTGAAGGCGAGCGGCTGACGATGATCTAAAACAGACTCAAAAGCCGTCCCAACAGCCAGACGATCGATGTCCCGACTCTCTTCGTGCAAGCGACACTTGACTTCATCTTGACGCCTGCCCTGTCCCAAGGCATGGAGAAGTATCTCACGAACCTCACGCGGAGAGAAGTGGAGTCCTCCCACTGGGCATTGACGCAGAAACCAGACGAAGTAAATTCGATTCTCAAGGAATGGCTGGAAGAGGTAGCTTTGGGCGATAAGAGCAAGTTGTGATTTGCACGTCGGTCACCATGATGAAACACCTGGTCTGTGATCAGGAGAGTGTTTGATATTTAAGTCGAATGCAACCTCAAACTCAACTTGTTGTCAAACCGCAGGATCGTGTCTTAGAGTTGGCACTACCGCCCCTTCTGCCGCCTCTGCGGTTCATTCGGGCAGTACTCATCTGCACCGGTTACGGAAAAGAAGCTTAGTTAGGCAGTAAGCGGAAATTGCATCTGGAATCTGCAAGGTTCGATGCAAGCCGCAAATACCAGCACTATAAAGGGCACTGATGATCTAGAACACTTGTGCGTCTTCGCAGGGGTCTGAACTGCACTTCACCTCGTAGGCTGGACAGTTCATATGGCCTTAACGAGCTTTGGATGAACAGCGCAGAGCATGGAATATGCTGTACCTCCCATCACCAACGGAAACGTCGGACGCGACTCGGGATCATGCATTCATTCCTGCATCCACAGGGCCAGGGTTCTTGAGCAAGATCAGGAAGCATGAAGACTACTTAACGCAGTTCTCGCCTCGCGGCGTCAAAACGGCATAAGCTTTCATATGCGCCGGCACGTCGAAGACACCGTCGTCAACTTCGCTAGCTCCGCCGCGGAGTGAGGTAGGTAGAACGAGCCTTGTCTAAGGCGGGGTCACCGCTTACTGGAAGCATCCGCGGTTGCATAAGCGCGTGAACCCGAGAGATGCGGGGCCGTTTTTTTGTCAGACGTCCGTTGAGACGGCTCGCGCGGCAGGATTGGTGATCCGAACGTCGCACGACGAAGGAACAGATCCGCATATCCTGTGGCATTGACGGACCGATTTGGACCGTCTCTACCGCCAAAAGAGAAGCCTATAAATCGATCTGTCGGGCCTTGTTTGGTCGTATATATGCATTAGGCCACAGTCTAGGAGCACTGATATGAGAAGACAGTGATATAGTCGTTGGGCCGGTGTACATCTGGGCAGCCCGCCGGCACGGATTGGTAACTAGTACCTCCGCACGTATGTACAGACAAGCCAAGTGAGAGAGCACAGGTCTGAAATTATCTTGATAAGCTCGTGCTGCGAGCTGTGCCAATTCTCCAGGATGAAACAGGTTTGCCAAGCTAGTAGAAACGGTTTCGGGCCAGGTTGACTCAACAGAGGCGCCGAAGCCCACAATGCCTATAGCTAGTACAAGGCACGGCGGCATGTCCTAACGCTCTGCATTGTAGCCAACAATAGGACTTGGCGCAGCCACAGACCGATGTGGATACGTGTAACCCTTGACGCCTTCTTTCCCGATTCCATCCCGGAGTGTCGGTAGACGCTCAAGCTAAGCATGTGCTCGCATGTAGCCACAGGATGTACGAATGCAAGCCTCTGTATGATGCCTTATCTGCTGTATCGTAGCCAGTAGTTATAAACAGACTAATCAATCGATTAGTCAACCGATTTACCTGATGGTTTGCTTCCCAGCCTGTGAGAAGCATGAAGAGGAGCTCGACCCGGAGTCTTAGCAAGGTAAATGCCCAATATAGCGGAGAGGGGGAAGATAATGCAGAGATTCCGACGGATTGGAGAATGAATGGAACGTCACTCCTGGTGAATGACGTGGTTCGGCTACCGAGCCATTGATTCGCTGCAACGAAGTCTCGCGCAACGAAGTTCAAGGAAGATATCCTGTGCCAATGATCAATGGCAGCGGTTTATAACGAGTTCAGATGGTCGCCGGCGAGTGTCTCTGCTTGAGCTTTTCGCTGCTCATTCCCGACCCAGCCTTAGAGCTTCTCAAGCTTGACGATGGCACCGTCAGCATTAGCTGACATGAGCCCGATTGCAGCGGGTCCTCTAAGACTGAGCAGTAAAGCTAACATACAAGCCTTGCTTTTGCATGGATGCAGGGACTTGAGGCTCGTAAGCGTCCCTACCCATATGCCGTCCATGTTGCGTGGGGGGTTCGACGATTCGTAGAAGTGCTGATGCGCAAATAGGAGACAAGGCCAATTACAGCTCCTGCGCCGCATGAGCTGCAAATTGCTGTCCAGACCACCGGTATCTGCGGAAGCGATGTGGCATACTACAAGAACTTTCGTAACGGCGATTTACAGGCTGCCATGCCTCTGACGCTTGGTCATGAATCCGCGGGTGTCGTGGTTGCCGTTGGCGATAACGTTAAACACTTTGAGATCGGAGATCGTGTGGCAATGGAAGTCGGCGTACCTTGCGACAACTGTAGATCCTGTCAACGTGGTCGATACAATCTTTGTCCGAAGATGAGATTCCGGAGTAGTGCGAAATCCGTACCGCATTTCCAAGGTACCCTCCAGGAGCGCATCAATCACCCTGCCAAGTGGTGCTATAAGTAAGTTTTCCATCGTTCGCCCAGCCACACTTTCTCACAACCCGGACGCCAGAGTCCCTGGTCATGTAAGCCTTGAATCGGCGGCGCTTCTAGAGCCGCTCGCTGTGGCTATACACGCCGTCCGAAGAGCTGCGGTAGAACAGGGCGATACCATAGCGGTTTTCGGAGCAGGAACAGTCGGTTTGCTTGTCGCAGTGATGTCACGGCTTTCTGGAGCCTCCACTGTGCTGATTGCCGATATCGACCAAGGCAGAGTCCAATACGGCATTGAGAAAGGGTTTGCGTCAAGAGGTCATGTGGTAACGACTGCCCAGCACTCAACACCTGCTGACAAGTTCGTGGACGCGAAACGCATCGCTTCAGCAGTCGTTGCGGAAGCGGGAAGCGATGAAGTTGATTTCGAAGGCGTGGATATAACTTTCGACTGCACTGGAAAAGAAATCTGCATGCAAGCAGGGCTTTTTGTCAGTACCGCATCATTCTTTTTTTTTGGCTGTTTTGCTGAGACTGTTCAAGGCTACCAAACCCGGGGGCAAGCTCGTCATGGTCGGTATGGGTACGCCGGTGCAGACTCTTCCCATCTCATCTGCTCATTTGAAGGAAGTCGACATCATCGGCATTTTCAGGTACGCCAACACGTATCCAATCGGATTGAGAATCCTGTCGTCGGGACAATTGCCCAGTCTTGATGATATGATCACCCACCGCTTCAAGGGGCTCGCTGCTGCAAAGGACGCCTTTGAACTTGCCGGAAAGACCCAAGACCCAGATGGAAAGGTCGTAATTAAGGTACTGATAGAGACGTAGATTCAAGTAGAGATTTATGATATATGGAATAAAGAGAAGGAAGCAATATAGGAGAACGGGTATCTTATGCTGCACAGAGCCTCTGGGTTTTACGTAGTCTTTCCGAGCATCATAGCCAGCTGAAACCAGGAATGAAACTCATAGAGCTGGTGTGGCCTCAATTCACACTTTAGAAATTTGATAGAGAATCATGGCGTTTCCTGGAAGTGACGTAGAAAGAGGTGCAGTGGTCCGTCCCGTCGTAGTCCCGTCAACTCTCACCGGAAGAACGAAGACGCCGATAGTTGCCTGAATTTCTGCCTCAACGGCGGAGGAGCTCTGACCCGGCCAAGCTCCCCGCGGTCATCCACCTAACATCACCAGCGCCAATATCATGAACATCTCACGATCCTAACCTTCAGAGACGTGCTTTAGTTTTAAACTGCTCTCTTTCCGACATCCTCTACTTCCACCTGAGGAAGCCCACAGTCATCATGGCTGAAGCGGCTCCAAACCCGCTCTTAACGACAGCGCGAGCTTCCGATACTTCGCCTCACATCCAACTGCACCCGCTGGTCCTTCTCACAATCTCGGACTACATCACCCGACATACCCTGCGCAAGCTCCCGGGACCGATCGTTGGCGCCATCTTAGGGCAACAGAATGGCCGAGAGATCACAATGGAGGTCGCTTTCAACTGCCCCGTCACGGCGGGGGAGGACGGCGAGGTGATCCTGAACGAGACGTGGTTTCAGACACGATTGGAGCAATGTATGTATTCGATTGCATACGCCTCTACTCGGCAAGTCACTGAATATCAGAAGACAAAACTGTTTACAAGACGTTTGACCTCGTCGGCTGGTTCACTCTCGGCCCCACATCTGGTCCCCAACCCCACGTTCTCCCAATCCACGAACGCCTGCAAGCGGCCTTCAATGAAAGCGCACTTCTCCTGCTCTTCCATCCTGAAACCGAAGCTCACGCGGACCTGTCAACCGGAAAGCTGCCCCTAACGATCTACGAGAGCTTGTGGGAATCCAGCGCCGGCAACGATAAAGACATGGACATTGATGGACAGGTTGCCGCAAAGGAGATAAAGTTCAGGGAGCTGCCCTATACCGTTGAAACGGGTGAGGCGGAAATGATCAGTGTGGATTTCGTCGCCCGTGGTGGAGGCAATGCCACGGCAGTTCCAACAGCTCCGGCGAAGTCCACCTCGACTGGCTCTCCAAGCACGAGCGATGTCAAAGACAAGGCGAAGGCGCCCCTCACGAAAGGGAAGGGAAGGGTGACAGATGCAGACGAAGAAGAAGAGCCTATTGACGAAACTGCCGCGCTGACGCCAGAAGAAGAAGAACGTGAGTGTTCCCCTTTCATTCCATGGTCAAGCGCCACCATTGCTAACCTGCATCGCGCAGTCCTCTCATCCTTAACAGCAAAATACAACGCGGTCAAGATGCTCCATCGCCGCATCAAGCTCCTCCAAACCTACCTCTCCTCCCTCCCCCCTTCGTATCTCTCCGACGCCAACCTAGACCCCTCCGCAGTCCCCGACGAGATCAACTTCCCCATCCTCCGCGCCATCTCCGCCCTCCTCGCCCGCCTCCCCATCCTCGCGCCTCCGGACGCCGAAGCGTTCACGCGCGAGACGGAGGAGGAGCGGTCGGATGTCGAGCTCATCTCCATGCTCTCCAGCATCACCTCTTCCATCGACGCCGTCAAGGAGATGGGCCAGAAGTTCTCGGTCGTCGAGACGGCGCGGTACAAGCAGCGGCAGCGCAAAGGCGCGTTCGGCGGCTTCGACGGGTACGGCCCCTTCACCGGCGACTTCAACCCCAACAGCCCCGATCAGCTTCCCCGGCCGCCGGTGGGCCATCGCGTGCGCGGCAAGTGGCACCGCGGCTGAGTGCTGGGTGACTCCCACGCTCGATCTACAACTTCGAAAAATCGGCAATGCGATATGAGGAGCGTAGGCGTTACGGGTCTGGGAAAGCTTTTGCGGCTGGGGCTTTTTCATCCGGTTTTGGCTTCGATCAAGGTTTTTTTTTTTTCTTTTCCCTTTAGGAGGGCATGGCACCGGTGTTCAATGCATTGGCAAAAGACTTCCGCGGTTTTTATATCAGACAGAGAGGAAGAAAGAAAGAGGTGTGCAATACGGTGCGATACGAGTGGATCGATCATTCGACTGCGAAACTCCCATTAGGAAACTGGGAACGACGTTGTATACAACACGATTTCTCATTTCAGCGGTCTTAAGACAAAGTGCGAGATGCTATGCGATGTAATACGATGCAATGCCATGCAATGCCATGCTCTGCCATTCCCACATGCCGCGTAATGTTGATTCCTCCCCTTGTAATGCTGATTCCAGGACGGAAGCGCATACCAAAACTGTCATAGAACGAACGGGGTCCGAAGAGACCCCCTGGCAAAGTGATGATCATGCAAATGCAAACGACAGAAAAGACAAGAACAAGGAAGAAGAAGAGAAAGAGAAAGAGAAAGATCGTGACTAGTAACGACAGGTCTCCCGTGGAGAGAAGAGAAGAAGAAGAAAAAGAAGAAAGGACCATGGAAAAAGTCATGTCCACAATGGGGATGTATGCATGCACGCTCTCTCTCTCCCGTAACGACGCCCACCAGTCCTTCGTATTCCATTCCGCAGTCTGGTATCATTAGCCGATGGAAAAGAATATCAATCCAAAAGGAAAAAAGCAAGAGAAAAAAAAGCATCAACAAACAAACAACCGATAACATGTCGTGCAAAACCTCGCAAGAACACCAAGAAAAAGCCGTGGAATAATGTCTGAGAGGACCGAAGCCAGCCCAAGTCTCCCTCAGAACTTGACGACCGGCGCGCCGGCCGCTTCATCGTATATCATGACGCCCTCCTTCACGCCTCGCCGCTCCAGATCCTGCATCCAACAGGGACCACCACGGCCGCCACCGCCAGCCGCAGCATAACTCACGCTGCTCCCTCGCCGTCGCATCATCGCACTCCACATCTTCTTCAGACTGCCCTTCCTCTTTTTTTCATTGCCATCCTCAGCCAGCTTTGAAGCAGGAGGCTGATTCTCCTGGCCTCCAGCACCAGAAGCGATACCTGCACTTACACCCCCGTTTCGGACGATGTTGACGCGATGATGGTACTTGTTTTCCAGAGCCTGGGCGGGCGGGAAAGCAGCGGCGTCGCTCTTCGATCGGTACGCGTCGCCATCCACATAAGCGTGGGTATGCTCTATCTCGGCCCCCGTAGCCACCGAAGCAGCGCGTGCCGCCTCCAGGCTGATTTTCCTGGAGAAATTAGGCGGCCCGGCGCGGCTGGAGGCGGTTGAAGCCGAGCGCACGGAGCGTGTGGGAAGGTTCGGTTGGGTCTGCGAACGCGCGAGAGGCACGTTTTGTGAGCGACGGTTGGTGTCCTGAGCGACACTGGTTCCCTCGGTGGGCGGGACGGCAGCGTTCATCAGGGAGTCGAAATCCAGAAGGTGGGAGATGCGTGCTTGTTTCGGTGCGGCGGCGAAGGGGTCGGGATGTGAGAAGTTGACCGTTTGGAAGGAGGCGGACTTTTGGTGGGGAGGGCGGGATGCATTCTTGGGAGGCGGCTGACACCGGTGGGTAGATCGCTGTGGCTTGTAGGTATCGATACTGGGAAGCGGAGGCAACTCTCTATCGAGGTTGACATTGGCGGTGGGCGAAAGTTCGTTGCTACGAGGAGCGCCTGTCGAGCTGCTCGACCTGCGGCTGTTGCTGCCCTCATCTGTGCTCTCCTTCCGTCGCCATGACCAGTTACGCCATCCTTGCAGGGATGACCCGCTACCAGATTCCGCAGAGCTGTCCTTGTGGTGAGACTGCCGCGATACGGGCCCGCTGTGAGCATCGACGTGTATACGCAGCCCGTCTTTCGAGCTTTGACTGCGGCTGACAGTCTTGCTAGACGCTGTCCTCCGCTCCGCAGGTTGCGGCGGCTTGCCGTCGGTTTCCTGCTTCATGAGTTCTGTGGCTAAACTGTCGTTACGAGAACTCTCGCCTTCCCGCACATGACGAGAGGGCGGTTTCGAGTTCGGTTCTGAGATGTGACAAGGAGACCGAGCAGCCGACGTTGCGGCTGTGGATGATGACTGGTGCTTAAGAGGGCGGTCGGTGGAGGCCGTCAAAGGAGTAGAGTAGCTGGTGTTGGCAGAGTCAGAAACTTGCGGCAGAGGGGCAGTTGCTTTTTGAGCAAGCCCATCTGTGTGTGCTCGTGGTCTGGTTTTGGGGTGTTCCTGAAACGATGGTAGGGATGTTGCTTGTTGGGTGGAGTCGGTTCGATGTGCCATCCCTGACATCTGCCCTCGCTTTCGCGAACTCCTGGTTGTCTCGTCTGTTATCGCACACCCCTTTTCACCGTCAGCATCCGAGCTGTCCTCTGCGATGTTCTCCTTGTGGGTAACTGTGTTCCTTCGGTCTGCAGAAAACGACGAGCCGATTGGAATGGATGGATATCTCTCCGTCACGGGTTTTGAGGACGAATCGCTTCGCCACGCCTCTTTCAGGGCCTTCTTTGAAGCGGCCTTTCTCTCCTGCATCGACCTGTGAAGCGTATCGAAATCCAGCTTCTGCTTTGGCGGAGGCTGCAGCGTCGGGTCCGAGGCTTCACGAATCTGACTGCAAGCCGCTCGCAGCTGTGTCTCGATACTGGGCGGGAGGATGCGACGGCTCATGAAAGGAGTCGTGACGATATGTGAGTGCTCAACAGCCACCGGTGCGTGTCTTGGAGCATTTTGCTGGCCGCCCTGGTTCAGTCCCGGGTTCGAGGCGGTCTTCTGGTGGAGGGTTAGGTGGGAGGACAGAGTGGAGGATGGCACGATTGCCGGCACTCACGGTGGACTGGATGCTGAATAGTCTTTTCCTCATGATGTGATGTGGTATGAATGCTACCGTGCACACGCGCTTCGAGATGAACGGACTGTCCGACAGGTGTATCTAGCGAGTGAACGGCACGCAGGAGCTGTGGTTGCGTAGGACGACGAGTTGGGCGGTTGACTGTACTTTCCCCCTGCATGCAAGTGCCGGCGGTGTGGCAGGCACGTAAGTCGAATGAACACCGGAACACGGCCAGCTGGATGTGAGGTTGCGCAAGGAGACGGACGAAGAGGAAGATGGAGAAGAAGAAGAAGGTGAATTCGTTGGGAGAGTCTAGGTGGACAATTCGGCAAGGGTAAGGTTGGAGGGTCAACTAGGGAAAGGCAGAAGGAATCTCGCCTTGGAGAGCATGACAGGCGCAAATAACTACTGACTAGGAGGCGATCCATCGACCGGTAAGTCCAACCCCGGCTTGCCTTTCCTGCCTGCCTGCCTGACCGACCGCTGCGGACCAAGGGGAGGCGCCATTCAGCAGGGCCGGGTGCGGTCGCAACCACTCAGGGGCCAATCAGGGGGGGCCATCTTGGGCCGCTAGACCCCAGGCTAAGGCACCCCGAGCATCAGTGCTGCCCCTTGGATCGGGGTGCCCCGGCTGGGGATTTCTGGGGACTCGCCCACCGGCCCAGCCAGCCAGCCCGGCCTTTTCTTGGGGGGAATCGAAGCGAAAATATGGGGCCCGTTGCCGACGCCCATCCAACCTCCAACGGCCAGCTTTGCACTTGTTCCGCATGTGACTCCATCCTTCTCTCACCGTTGGGGACGGTCGATCTGACCTCAGCAACGCATCCGGACAGCTCTCAGTCATGTTTGTGTCTGGTCATCAGTCATATGCAATATGGCGACGGTGGTGAGCGCACACCGAAAAGCCACCAACAACACCGCCGCTCGCAAACCGCAACATTGGAAGTCCGACGGGATGTCTCACCGGGCGCGCATTCCACTTCTTTCACTCCACACCCGACCATTCCGAGAACAGGCGAACGACGGTCGCCGGCGGGTGGTCTAGGCGTCGTCGACACGTCCTGCCCGAACGAACTCCACCATCACCGCCTATCCGCGCTCTTTTCACTCTTCTTGCGAACCATGTGCCCCATCGCCGCCATCGTTCGTGAATGTGACATTTTCGAGGGGGGCAGGGATGGACAGTGGATTTTCCTCCAGACGTGTTTTTCGCATCCGAGAACGAAATCCCCTCCTCGCAAACCTGCTACGGAGCAGGTTGACTACGTACATACATACCTGCCACCGGATACCAGCGGCGGTGTGCCCACAGTGACCTGCCCTAAGATCCCTACTATGACATAACACAACACGGGGGAGCCCCACCCCATCGAAGACATGGATACCTCACTCAAACAACCTCCCCAGAAACAAACATTTGCGCTCTCGGAAGGAACATTACTGTTAGATAATTACAGAGTACGCGCCTTGTTAACAGCGAGCCGGTTCGCAATCACACATCTCCTGCTCTACACTACTTCACACAAACGAGGCAGTGGAACCACTCTGACTCTCCCTCCCCACGGCGCGCGCACGGGGTGACCTCGCTCTCGCCCGCGTTTCCTCCGCATTTGCGGTCGGGATCGACTTCGGCAATTCTCCCGCTCCCGTGAGTCCCCGAGAGACAGGCACGACAGGGAAGAAAAAATGGAGGCAGTCAAGTGTGGTCAAAAGAAACGTCAAAGTAAGGTGACGCTTCCTACCATTGATCTCCACGCTGCTTTTCCGGTGAGGAAAACAAGTAGTATTTATCTGGTGACATCTCATATAGAAAGGGTGATGATGGACGTAGTGGACGTCACAACTTTGCGTTCCCTGCTAATGCTTCTCATCTTCTTCATGCCGGTCCTTGTCTCGTGTTCCTGTGAGAAGAACTCGCAGTCTATCTTCCCTCCACAACCGGGGCAGGCATCACGTTCGAAACCATCGCATCCTGGCTGGATCGCTTGTTGCTTCTCAAGGGAAGTGTTAATTCAATCTTCGCCTTCCGGAGTCAACACCTCTCTCGAACAGTCCTGCTGGCATCTCATGGTCTTTACCAAATCATCCGCCTCGCTGATCGATCGGGGTAGTGCATCGCATCTCATACCAGAACGTGATCCTTAATGGCGGAGACTCTAATCGTCTGTTCCGGACAACACCAGGCCTACCTCAGTTGATTATACCAAGCCTCTGGCAGTTCAACCTCAGACCTCCCTGCGATCCATCGAATACCCACGGCTGGCGAAACGGGATAGCCTCGAGGCGCGCCTGAGCAATGCTCTCCGCACTTGCTTCCCTGTCAAGGCGGAATGCGTACTTCTTGATTAATATCGGTTAACATGGATCGATAATCAAGCTTCAAAAGAGACTTGGACCAGCGTGGGACGGCAGGGTCGATATGTATCGATATGTAAAGCCTGCATGGATGGAGAAAGGAGGTAACGTCGGCGTCCTGGACAATGAGCTTCAAGGTTCGTCCACGGAAGGAATACGAATATTAGGTCCAGCGTGGGTACGCGACGGTGACCGATGGTTCTGCAAGAGCAGGTCGAATATAACCGTGAGTTCTCCATGGCGACAGGACATCACCCATCCAGCGAGGCTCACACAACAACAACCTAGAAACCGTAGCACATAAGCCAAATGTCCATCGTACACACCCCTTCCCTACCTTAACCCTCCCCTCGATCCAGTTCGGGGAGATAAACAGGTTCTCCCTTCCTCTTCTTCCTTCGTGACACCATAACCCTCGCACCCATCCGCGAACCCGGTCGTTCACTCGTTCCCCGGGCATGACATCCAACCAACCAACCAACCACAGCGGATAGGGTAGGTAGATGAATGAATCGGCCGTGTCATTTTCAACCCGGTTTTCGGAACGGAAACCGGGAGTGAGGGGTGGGAAGCACTGCAGGTTGGGGCGACTCAATAAAAACATGGTTCCCTGGTGAGCATGTGCGTCTCCTCTATTTCCCTTCGCCGACGGGGACAAGTATACTTTCTGTGCTCTTCTTCATCATCATCACCATCGTGACGAATTTCTATCCGTCCTCGTTCATTCGTGCACGCACCCGCTCACCCCATTGGGAGCGAAAAGTGAAGACCACAGAGAAAGAACCAGGTTTTCTCGCTCCTCGGCGACCAGAGAAAAGGGGTGAGTGGTTCCTTCCAAACGCGTCGCACGGCGTCGACATGGCATGGAATCGCATGGCAGCACAGCGCATGGCATGGCGTTGCATGACGTTGCATGGCGTCTTGGTGTTGTGGTGTTCCTCCATCCATTCTTTCCCCCTTCCGGGGACCGGGGATGAGGAGAGATGGTATGGCTGGAGATACATGAGGCCGAGTTATGTAGGGGGATCATTGGGGGATGGTGATGTATTTTTCCCTAGTACTTTCGGGGTGTGATGGCTTGTGTAGACATTCTAATTGTGATCAGAGAGTCGTATGCGCGCTGGCTGGCCGGCGGGAAGGAGGAGGATTGAGCTGCAATACGATGCCACACGGTTTGGGGAAGGAAACAAAGGAAGGAAAAAGACGGAGAGAAGGATATCCACCATTGTAAATCAACTCATAAAAAGAACGATGCGCAGGTTCGAAGGTCGTAAGGTTGGTTTGAATAACGGATCGGATGGATGGATGGATGGATCGCAGGGGGGATCCGATAACCCTTCTAGGTATGAGGGTCCGCGGGGCCACCCCTGCGGGGCAAGGCTGATGTAGTACGTGAGTATGTACCCACTGGCAGGTATATTAGTACCTCGATAGCTTATCTAACCGCACTCACTATAACATTAGTATCCGGGGATGATGATGGCTCTGCGTTTGCGTTTGCGGGGCGTGGATTGATACATACAGTACATATTTAGGTATGTCTATTCTCAATTCCGGCAGGAAGATCCGGATCAATCGATCGATCGATCAGCCGTCACTTCACTCACTCAAAGTAGAGCTTCAGTGATGGATGAGTGAAGAGGCAGTATGGATGCCGTTCATACGACTTTGATACGACAGTAACTACTACTCTCCTTAATACATATGTATACCTACTGTAGTAATAAATAGCATACTAACCTAGTACCTCTCTTATCGCCCAGCTCCCCTCTGCCCCGCTACATGCCTGGGCTATTCACACAACGACAGCTTGAAGGCCGAGCCAAGTACAGGGAGAGCTAACGCCCTCATCCTCGTCCTCATCCTCATAACTATCATATCACAGCATCACAGCATCATCCCCCCCAAACCCGGTAAAAAAACGACGTCTCCCATCTCCCATCTCCCCTTCTCTTTCCTTTTCCCTTTCCTCTTGACCGCGCCCCGCGCCCTAACCCCTCCCGCCAACCAACATGGAAATAGAGGGAAAGAGAGAAAAGACGCGGAAGAGGAAACATTTCCCCAGACGAGTCTAGTCTAGTCTAGCCTGACTTTCTTTCCTTTCAAGGTGGTGGTGGTGGTGGGCTGAAAGTTGGCTTTTGGGGTGTGGATCGCTGTTATCTTTCGAACCAGGGGACCCCCCCTCCCCCTCCTCCTTGATACTAGTACCTACCTACCACAGCATCATCCACCCCTACTGATTGACCCGGTAGGTGGATTTCGTGATATATGATCTATGATATGTATAGACCCGGTGTCCCCCCGCCGGGAGTGAAAAGCCATTTTGGTGACTCTTTTGAACAAAACCCGACCTGCCTACGTTTTCTCCGTTCGCTTTTGCTTCGCCAGTCACACCGACCTACCTGTCACCTACCTACCTACCTACCTCTCTCCGTTCCTTAGATGCCCTTCGTATAAAAGGAAGCACATACAGATCGTTCACCCACCTTACGAAAAGAGAGAAATAGACAAAAGAAAAATAACCAACCATGGGCGGCCTCCTCCTCATCCTCGCACTCACCGTCCTCCTCAGCACCGCCGCCTTCCTCGCCTCCGACCGGCGACGCAAGCCCATCCTCCTCTTCCTCAGCCAACCGCACTTCGGCCGCAGCCTCGTCCCCGGCGCGCGCACGCCGCCGCGCTCCCTGTCCCCCAACCAAGCCCACACCTCAGAGAAGAAGGAGCAGAACAAAGCCGATGCCTCCTCCACCGAGCCCGACTACCGCACCGCCTTCCCACCCTCCATCCGCGCGGAGCTGGCGCAGGTCCTCGGCGACCCGTCCCTCGCCGACGCGCCCGCCCGGTCCCGCATCGCCGTGAAGCCGATGGCGCAGGAGATCGACGAGGCGGCAGCGGCCGCCGCGGCCGAGCCGGTGTACACGCCGACGGAGGTGTCGAGCGAGGAGGTCGCGCGGCTCGGGGACTTCCCCGACTACGCCGCCCTCAGCGGCGTCCCGCTCCCGAAGCCCTGGCCCAAGTTCGATATCAAGAAGGCGCAGCCCCGGCCGTATCGGCCGTTTCGATGGAAGTATCATCAGACTATGTGTAAGTTGACGCTCGCATGTCTTGTTACCTACTGTTTTCCTCTCTTTGTCGGATTTCTGTCCAATGATCTGGGGATGAAGTATGGAATGAAGAGTATCGAGGTCCATTGAGCGAGACGTAAGAGAGAAAGCTGACTTACCTTCCCACCCGCAGCACTCACAAAGATGGAACCAGACTGGTGGCTCGAGCTCGAGAACACCTACCCGGACCGGATCGCGCAGCGGCAGAAGCTGTACGCGGAGCACGGCAAGGCCGTCCTCGACAGCCTGCCGGGCTCCGGCCTGGCATGCAAGGAGCTCATGGAGATGGCTCTGCAATTCCTCTGCGCCCGGTACCCGCACTACTTCCGGCTCGAGCTCAAGGGGGACCTCAAGCGCTTCCACAACGGCATCCTCCACACCGTCACCGACCTGGCCGCCACGCACCCGTTGAAGGTGCTGCTGGACAACGTGCCCGAGGATTTCGCCGTCGTCGAGCGGGACGAGCGGACGGGCTACTACGTCTTCCGTGCCGGCGTGATCTGCTCCAGCCTCGGGTGGAACCTGGGATTGAAGTTGGGCATGGTGTTGGCGGACATCCACAAGCCCATCCCGGATTACAAGGAGAAGATGAAGTTCAGCATGGACAGGTAAGCATCGTGCCCTTCTTCCCTCCCCGCATCCGTTGTAGATGGCGTTTTAGCTGACCCGACCCGAAACTCCGCAGATACTTCAGCAAGAAGCCCGCCAACAAGCCCATCCAGCGCGGTAGCTGGGGCCTGGAGATCGGAACGCCGCTGTACATGCCTCCCGGAGACCCGCACATCGCGCACCGCTCCGTCCAACACTCCTCCCTCACGCCGGACGACATCTTCCTTCGAGTGGACTGGCAGACCCTCCGACGGCTCCCCCTCAGCGGGGCCGTGGTCTTCAACTTCAAGGCGCTCTTCACGCCGCTGAAGAAGATGCGGCGGGAGCCGTACATTCCCGCGCTGCTGCTCAAGGTGCTGGAGGAGGGCAAGAAGGAGCTGATGGAGTACAAGGGGACGTGGCACGTGGAGCACGTGGCGAAGCCGACGCTGGCGGAGTGGAAGCGGGAGCAGGAGGAGGCGGGGGTGGTGGAGAAAGGATGGGAGGAGCACACGCTGGAGGAGAGCCCGTATTTCCCTGGGTGGGAGAAGGAATGGAGGAAGGAGCAGGGATTTTAGCTCGGCGCGCGCATGCTTGGGAGAGGTGGGAGAGAAGAACCGGCGTTCGTAAGGGATTTGATTTTTCTTTGCTTTTCCTCTGGAGTCGGTCGAACGTGCATCTTCTTTGTGGTGACGGAGGTCGGAGTGGTGCTGCGTTCTTTTTCTGCTATTCAATTAAGATTGCGCGACATTGCTTCACGGCTTGGATGGGCCGATGAGGCTCTTTCCCCATGGTCATATAGGAGACAACGGAGATTGCTTAGCCTTGGGAGGACTCTGCCGGCCTGAAGAGCGGTGCACCGAGGGTGGTCTCGCAGTGAATTCCTTTTGCTGTTACGCTGCGGGAAGGTGCGCTGTACTACTTGTAGGTATGTACTAAAAGTAGGTAGACAGAAGTCCAATGGATTCGATCAATGTGGCTGTACACCGCCCTCTGCGTGATGGTTGGCAGAAACGAACGTCCCCAGTCCTGAGGACCCACGGTGCGCTGTACGGATGGAGTGAACGAAGACTTGGGAAGGGAGGCGATGACGACGAAGGAAGGTGATCGGCGGTGCTGGACATGACTAAGGGCAGCCAGCCACCTAGTCGTGCGAAGGAGGAAGGACGAGGGGACGAAGGACGAAGGACGAAGGACGAAGGAGGAGCACTGGCCGTGGGGCCGAGTACGGTGCAGTTGCCAGCAAGTACAGTATGTACACACGGAGTACTAGTACTTCGGTATGTACAGTGCTATATGTATCACGGAGTATAGTAGTACATACGCCGAATGCATCGTCGGTGTAGTCTATCAAGGTAAGCGGAAGAGGAAGCGGATGAAGAAGAGGATGAGGATCAGGTTGGAGAGGGTCATGAGGGTTTCACAGTGCTGACATGCCCTATGGATACCTCAGGTTAGCTGCCGCCGGCTTCCCTGACTTGGCGTGCCCCTGCCTGCCTGCCGCCGCTGTCCCTGCCGCTGCCCTGCCGCCGCCGCGACACCCTCCCACAGCCTCCGCGACGCGAAAACCCTTTGAGGAGCTGCCCTGCTTAATTCACACTTTGCTCTCCCTCTCTGCCTCTCTATCTTCTCCTTCTTGGTCCCCTCCCCCTTGCTCGAAAAAATAGCGAACTCGCGCGCCCCAAACACGCCAACCGACCCCCCACCGTTTCGCACCGCCCGCGCGCTCCCTTCATTTCCCCTTGCCCTGCCCGGCCTCGGCGGCTGCCGCAGATCTGCCACGGCGGAGATCCAGGGTCACCTCCGGGCGCAGCCACTCCCGTCCCAGCCCCCCCTCCTCCTCCTCCTGCCCGTCTTCTTCCCACAACGTCCACCATCACGAACCCTCTCACGCCCGGGTCCGGCACCTCCGTCGCTCGTACACTTCCCAGTTCACTGAGCGTATCGAGCCTGCAACGGGAACGCTGGACACTCGCTGGGCGGTCCCTGCAGACTCCTCACCATCATCATCATGCCTGTGTGCAACTCAACGCTGGAAGACTCCAAGAGTGAGCCCGAAACCTGCGATGCTCTCTCTCCCCCGCGCGATTCACACTTAGTAGCTAACCGCTCTGTTTCTCTCTCTGCCTGCAGTCGTTGAGGACCCGATCTGGAAAGAGGTTACCTTCCACGAGCTTGGCCTGGTCATCTCCGCCGTCTTCGCCCTTATCGCCGTCATCACCGCCTTCGTCCTCATCTTTCGACATGCCACCCACTACCTGCGGCCGTACGAGCAACGGCATATCATCCGCATCCTCCTCATGGTCCCCATCTACGCACTCGTCTCCTTCCTCAGCTACTTCTACTACACACACTCGGTCTACTTCGAAGTCATCCGCGACTGCTACGAAGCCTTCGCCATTGCCTCCTTCTTCACCCTCCTCTGCAACTACATCGCCCCGACCCTCCACGATCAGAAGGAATACTTCCGCCACACCACGCCGAAGAACTGGATGCCGCCGCTGAACTGGTTCCAGCGCTGTTCCGTCGGACGCCGCAATCGCAAGAAGTACCCCGACGACGGGCAACCGCGTCCGGACCGCTCCAGCATCGGAACATTTCGCAAGCCCCGCTCCGGTCTGACGTGGTTCAACATCATGTGGATCGGCATCTTCCAGTACTGCTTCGTCCGCGTGCTTTTCACCATCGTCTCCGTCGTGGCCGAACACTTCGACCGCTACTGCGAGTCCTCCCTCTCGCCCGCCTTCGCCCACCTCTGGGTTATGATCTTCGAATCCACCTCCGTCACCGTGGCCATGTACTGCCTGATTCAGTTCTACGTCCAGCTCAAGGAAGACCTGGCCTCCCATCGCCCGTTCATGAAGGTGATGTGCATCAAGCTGGTCATCTTCTTCTGTTTCTGGCAGGACATCCTCATCTCCTTCCTCGTCAGTTCCGGGACGCTGAGCCCTAGCAAGCAGCTCGCGTATGAGGACATCAACCTCGGCATCCCGAGCATGCTCCTTTGCATCGAGATGGCCATCTTCGCCATCCTGCATCTCTACGCCTTCCCCTGGGCACCCTACGACAAGTCGAAGATCGTCGTGGACGAGGGGCGCGGGGAGGTCTACCAGGGCGGCCGGTTCGGCCTGAAGGCGCTGCTGGACGCGTTTAACCCCTGGGATATCATCAAGGCCTCCGCCCGCGGCTTCCGCTGGCTCTTCGTCGGCGTCAAGAAGCGAACCCAGGACAAGAGCTACCACATGGCCGACGCGACCAAACCCGGCGAGGCGCCGAGTCCGACGGAGTACACCGGCATCACCTTCGCGGCGACGGGCGAGCCGGCGACGGAGACGAGCCTGGGGGTGGCGGCGGCGCAAGGGGTGAGCCTGGGCGGGCTGAGCCGGAGCCGGGGCCGGGCGGACACGGACCCGGACGATCGGGCGGGCCTGCTGAGCAACGCCCAGCCCGCCGCGCACGGCTGGGGCGACCGCAGCCCGAGCCGGGAGCGGGGCGACAGCGAGGTGAGCGGGTCCTCGTTCGAGGACGTGGGCATGGACGGGAGCAGCTACGGCCGCGTGAGTCCGGCGGCGGCGGCGGTGGTGGTGCCGCCGCCGCGGGTGCCCGTCGGCGGACGCGTCCAGCAGCTGCAGATGCAGACGCAGATGTACCCCCCCACGCAGACACACCCGCATCCGTATCCGCATCCGCAACCGCACACCGCCCCGTACCCGGAGAACACGGATCCGTTCGCGAGTCCGGTGGAGGGCGCCAGCCCGAGCGAGCGCGAACGGCTGAATTGGGATGTTTGGGCTGGGAGCGCGGGACCGGTGCCGGGACCGGGACGAGGGCCGGCGGTGCAGTCGGGTGGACGGGGACAGCGGTTGCCGCATGCGCCGCCGCCGCCGGAAGGGGGCGGGCGGTAGATTGGTAGAGTGCTAGTCTGGAAGATGGTAGATGGAAGTTGGTGGAAAGGCGGGTTGGTATGGGATACCCTTGATGCCTCTGATTTTTGTTTTCTCTCTTTTGTTGGTTTCTCTTTGGGGATCTCTTTTCTGCTTCGTGGTTTTGGCGTCCCTTCTTTTTTTTACGATATCATCCTCGTTTTTTTCGTCATCGTCGTCGTTGTCCTTGGACAGGGGGGGTTGTGTGTTTCTTTTTCTCTTTTACTTGGGCTTGGGCCAGCGAGCTGGATTCCCCCCTCGCTTCTTGCTTCTTGCTCTCACACTTTTCTTCTCTTTTTCACCGTAGAGAACGTTGATTCTTCCATTTCCCCCTCTTGTGCTTTCTTTTTGGTCGTTGGACATCATGGGAACGGAGTTTTTTGGTTTCTCGTTCATTTTGTCGTTTGCTGGGATCATTGTGAACCGAGGGGTTTTGGATTGGAAGAGGGGCTGTGCAGGGAGCAAGGCGGAAAACCGTATGGTTAGACAACAAGAGGCGAGCGGGAAGGTGTGGGAGAGGGTGCAAGGGGAAAATGGTTTATCCCCTCGGACGATTGGAGCGGGGAGGGGAGGGGAGAATAGTTAAATCTGAAGGATTCACGTCAAGGTGCCCAGCTCTGCTTGAGATCCAGAGAGATGTCGTCGTACGGTGAGGATGATGCTATCGAAGCGAGAGTGTGAGAACGGCCAACACCACACCATGATTCCCCGTCAGATTCAAAAGGAATCAATCGATCCAATAATACCGCTGACAATTCCCACCTACAACCAACGCAAAGCCTCCTTCCTCCCCTCCCTCTCGCCCCTACTATACAAGCGCCGCACCGCTCCCACCTCCTCCTCAATCCCCCTTCTTCCCCGCCTTCCCCTCCAAATGCCACCGCATCACCCGCCGAAAGACCTCCTTCCCCCCCCCCTCCACCACCTCCCCATGACACGGCACGAGGCGGTCAAACGACCAACCATCAATCCTTCTCACGCCCCTCGCGAACCCCTCCCGATCACGGGCGGAGAACACATACCACATCAACCAGCGCTGAGCGCGCGCATCGCCGCGGACATGCGTGCACGACACAAAAAGCCGCGTGAGGAGGCGGGTCAGCAGACCATCGGGACCACAGCGGGAGAACTGCTCGGCGGCGGGCAGCGTGAAGAGCAGGTCGGCTTCCAGCAGCGTGGCGGTGGGCCGGTGGTGCAGGACCAGCTCGCGGTTGGGGTGCGCGGGGAGGAAGGCGAGGTCGAATTCGGCGGTGAAGTCGGCGGGCAAGGGGGGGTCGACTTTGGGGGTGCTGCTGTCGCCCTCCTCGTCTTCGCCGGTGGCGTCGTGGACGGTGTGGAAGGGCAGCGTGGAGGGCAGCGTGCTGGAGGAGGCGTATTTTTCTGGGAGTCCGGATGGGGCGAGGATTTTGGCGGTGGGGAAGGCGCGGTGCCAGGTTGGGAGGTGGATGTGGTGTTCGAGGTCGGGGGCGATGAGGTAGCGGACGTTGGGGGTGGTGTCTTGGTTGGTGTTGTTGTTGTTGCCGCTGTTGCTGAGGGCGCGCAGTTCCCGCTCGACGGAGGGCGTCAGGGCGATGGGGGAGAAGACGGCGAGGGCGCCCGTGCGGAGGCGGACTGGGCGTTGTTGGGTCAGCGAGGAAGTAGAGGAATGGTTTGGATAAAGCTAAAAGGAGGTTGTGAACTACCGACGGTACTCCTCCCGCCTACCCGGATTAGACCGAAGCGCCAGAACGGAGCGGAGAGCGTGCTTATGACGCCCGGCACGAGCTGGCGGATCACGACCACCTCTTCCGGGTTGAGGGGCATGAGCGGAGGCATGGCTGCGGATTTGATAGAACGGGTCGTTGTCGGATCGATGTGTATGCAGTGGCTGAGAAAGAGGTGGTGCAGGAGGAAGAAGAGATGGTCTCAAGGACTCAAAGCGAAGAGGGTTTGCCTGGGGCAGTAGATTACTGAGCTTTCACCCAATCCAGCCAAAGCTGACAAACCCCTTGGTCCAACCCATTTCAGGGTCCTCTCGTGTCGTGAGAGATGACGTCGTCACTTCGGCTTCGGAGCTGGCTCCGTGCACCGATAAGATAACGCTGAGAATCTCCATCACGCTAAAACGCATTGGAGTTCAGCACGGCTGAGACATTCTGCCTGAGGCGCCGGATTACTTGTATTACGGATTCCGGCTACACATTCGTCGGCATGGCCTTCGGAGAACGGAGAGCTGGTTGGGGTAGAGAGAAAATCAAAGTACTGCTAGAGGGATTTGTGGTCAAGTAGGACTCCGGCGATTCGAGTCAAGGTGGCTCAGCATATGGCATTGACACTATTGTACGGCAGTTGAATCGTAGTATATTCAGCCCAGCAAATCTGTCTGGAGCTGTCTCTGCTTCGCTAATATCGTAGTCAAACCCCCTCATCGGACACATAAAATCCTTGCAAATGCACTCCGCTCTAGTTGTTCCCGTTTCCACGCCGTCCCGACTGATGGGGCCGGAACTGAACCCTCATCACCTCCATCCCTGCTGACAGGCCGGCGATAGAGTATGTGTATGCCTCAAGCCATGTCTCGATACATAGTCAGGCACCTCAGCCTTCGAAGGCTTCCTTCTCCAAACAGTGCATGCACTCTTTCTAGATCTTCCCAGACCCATCGTGGCATGCTGCTCTTCGCTGCTGAGCACTCATGAAACCCGCTCGGATATAATTCCCTCGATCACCTCATGAAACAGGCCTCTCGTTCTCCGCACTCAGCTCCGCAATCAATCCGCCCACATCCCTTCTCTTCGCGTCCTCCTCCAGCCTTCTCTTGATGAACTCCGTCAGCTCCTTCACCTTCGCCAGGGCTTTGTTGGTCAAATCCAAGAACGTCACCGCTTCCACCGGCACGCCGCCATACTTGGCATACTGACACACCTCCCCAAACTTATTCATCGTCACTACGATTTCGCCCTCCCGCACCTGCTCCTCCGCCTCCGTCGCATCCACAAGCACAATCTCTCCACCGTCGAAGTACGAGAAGGTGACGCAGAGCGGGTGATGGAGCATACTCAGCGGGATCGGCTCGCGCTCGCGCGGGGAGAAGATGGTCACCACCCCATTCTCCACGCTCGTGTCCGGGCGCCGGAAGTGTTGCAGCGCGGCCACGACGGCGATGCAGCTCGCGTCCACGAGGTTTCCATCGTGGGACAGAATGTGCACGTCCGCGCGCACGGCGAAACATTTCGAGCCGGCCACGATGCAGAGGGACTCGGTGTCGATGGCGGAGGAGCGCCGGATGGCTTTCTCGAGGAGGCGGGAGAGGATCGTTTCGGCTTCGTTGGGGCGGCCGACCTCGAAGGCGGGCGAGGCCATGGGGGAGAATTCGGTGGAGATCTGGAAGATGCCGTCGAACTTGCGATCGGCGAAGGGCGTGGTGACTTCGGCGGAGATGCGGGTGACGACTCTGTAGATAGCGCGTCAGATGAAGGGTTCGGGGCAGCCACTGACCCATACGTACCTTGTCTTCCCTAATTGCACGTCCGCGACGCCATATTCGTCGCCGAAGTTCAGTTCGAGTCTGCGGAAAGCGTCCAGCGGCCGGTTGTCCAGCCGAATACCTTCGCGGAGCGCATTCAAGATGAACTCGCGCTCGTTCAGAGAGATCTCAGCTTCGCGTGGCATTGTGAGTGAGCGAGGGGTATTGTATCCAATCGAAAAGCGAAGGAAGAATGTCACGGCGGAGTGAATGGGCGCATCTATAAACTTTCGGTGCTCCGCGAGGTGCGCATCACCGTGGGCTGCGGGCAGCGAGCTTCCGACATGGAAAACCGCATCGGCCGCCGGTGAAACCTTTATCCGGACAGCTCTTCACCGACGCCGCCCGCGGGCTTGCCCGAGCATCCATATCAGCCCGGTCAACTCTCAAACACCCTCGCCTTCCGTTGCATTGCCTCGCAGGCCGCATTCCGAAAATGACGACCGCTCATAGACCTACGTTCGATCCCGTATGCATCATCACTGCCGTCTCGGTTTCGCAACGCTAACGTACCCTTTCCAAGGCCCGCGGCAAAGATGCTCAGCGCGGACCGGCCTACCACCAGCGCTTGCTTCCGGCGCATATGACCCTGAAGACACGGTATGCTCCGTTCTTCTTCCGGCCTCTAACCTGGCGGGGAACAGTATGCTAACACTCTTTCCACAGCCAACCCGGTCAAGGCGGTATTGCCAGCGGTCCTCGAGATCTCCGCGCCGAACTCCTCCAAGCTGAAGCAGCACACTTTGCGCGTAAAAACGGCGGCTCCATCGAGAATGGTCCGGAAATCACACAAACCACAGAAAAGGTGCCGGCGAAGCGAAGATTGGAAGACGTGAAAGCTGAGAACGGAGATGGTGGTGATGCTACGGTCAAAACAGAGGAGGGGGAAGAGGATGCAGAGGCGAAGAGACGGCGTCTCATATTAGAGGAAGCGAAAGATGTGGACGCCGATTCGGAGGAGGATAGCAGCAGCGAAGAGAGCAGCGACGAGGACGATGACGATGAGATGTCGGCTCTTTTCCAGCAGATGGAACGAATCAAGAAGGAGCGGGCAGAGCAGAAGGCGAAGGAGGAAGCGGAAGAGGCGGCGAGGGAACAAGAGAAGCGCGAATATGAGATCGCGAGGGGCAATCCCCTGCTCAATCCCCAGGACTTCAACGTGAAGCGCAGGTGGGACGACGATGTGGTGTTCAAGAACCAGGCACGCGGCACGGAGGACAAGAATAAGCGGAAGGAGTTTGTGAACGACCTGTTGCGTTCCGATTTCCACAAGCGCTTCATGGTAAGCTTCATTTCTAGCATTCTCCTGCTACGGTCACTAACATGCCACAGAGCAAATACGTCCGATGAATTGCCTTTATAAAGACCAGCATATGATATACGGCGTACAGGAGTTATTTTTTTCCATCCTAACCATTTCACATGGCGCATCTGGGCGGCGCGACCTTTGCAAGCGGGATTCATAGGGCTTAATTAGGAACAATCTCAAGGTACAATGATGTCATTATACCTTATCAGCGATACTCACAGCCCCATTCGACTTCACTACTCCTGCCTCCGCATTTCGCCATGCATATCCCTCGCTCACTCCGACGAGGCTTGGAAAGGGAGCTAGTTAACGCATAATCATACAAGGATTCAACATGGTGTCTTTCTGGCTTCCCGCTTCCCCGCTTCTCCGCAGAGTGGATCGCAATCATAGCAGATCTTGGAGAGGAGTAGTTCAGCATACATGTCGCCCGAATCTGCCAGGGACCAGAGGCTGTAGTTCAATCACTATGGCCTACACCTCCTTCGCCAGCATTCAATGTTGGAATTAGGTACTTAAAGAAAAAGAGGAGCTGAAGCATATCCACCTAAACCGGTCCCTCTATTGCTTCCTCCACCCCGGAGCTTCCTCCCATTAGGGTCCCTCCGCCCTCCGCGTGGGGTAAACCAACCACGACCCTTCCCCCACATACGCCACAACCGCATCTCCCCACCCTACTGGTCCGCATGGAGCATAGATATCTATCCGTTGCGCTGTACCATCACTTCGACTTCCCCCTACAAGGCTCCCCCTGTCCCGAGGCATGTGTGACAGCCGACAGATGAGGTCATCGTTTTCCGTATATCGAATGGCATTGTGAAGGTTGCCCCGGTATATTTATCTGCTTTTTTTAATCTTGTGATCGGAGGGTCGACGTCTATATGGATGCCTCCAATTCTTTCGGAAGATATCCTTCATATTTGTCACACACATCCTCCGCGGAAAAGCTATGCTCGTCTCTCTTTCTACCTCGTCGATATCCCTCGTCTACCATCATCTCTGATCCAGTTCGCCAAACACCATCAATCACTCTGCAACTCTTCAACTCACCATGACCAACGCAGTACATCTACCCTTCCCACCAACCCAACAATTCACTAAAGCACCCATGCAGTCCCAATACTACGGCACTGGCCCCGGCTTCGGCAACAAAACCAGCTCCTTTCCTCACTCCTCCCCTTCCTCATCCTCCTCCCCGTCATCCGAGCCATCTCACGCCCCGTCGAACGGCAGCAAAAGCAAAAGCATCAGCAGCAACGCCGGCGGCACCCGCCCGCGCTACGGCTCCGGCACTGCGGCTGGGGCCGGGTTCGGCAATAAGACGGGCACGTTTGGGGAGAGCCATGGTCCGTACTTAATCTATTCCTCCTCCTCTTCCAGCGTGGCACTGCTGCTCTCCGATCTAAGTCATTATTGTGCTGACGGCGCCGGTTAGACTCGATGGCGGGGAAGCTGCTTGAGAAGACGGGCCGCGTGCTACATCGGGAGAAGCTGGTGGAGAAGGGCGTGCATCTTCGGGAGGAGGCGGGATGGGGACGACCGCATGAGGGCCGGGAGGCGGTGGATGGGGATAGGAAGTGAGGGTGGGAAAGGACTGGGTGAGGTGATAACGAAGAGGGCTACGAGGGTCGATGTAACGCTAGATGTTACGAAGAGTGTTGGCAGAGGTGCCAAATCTGTGTGCTGCAGGTGGACGTTTGCTCTGGGGTTGGGAATCGTCAAGAATGTTTGTCCAATTTTCTTCTTCTCTTTCTTTCCCTCAGGCTTTCTCTGATGCATCATTATTGTACTCCAATGCCATCTGTCAGGCGTGACGGGGTGCGTATTACATTCTCCTTTCCCTTTTTCCTTTTTCCACGACCAGCAATCGAGCCTTAAGGGGGACCTCAACGACGAGAAAAAGAACCGAGCGAAAGAGATGGTATCGTAGAGAGATGATGACGAAGAAGAACAGGAACAAGAACAAGAAGGAAGCTAGCACGGTTTTCGGTAGACGAGAAAAGAAAACGGAGGCAGGCAAAAACAAAAAAAAGTAAGAAGAGACCAATATAAGGAGCCAAACCGAGCAAATCCAGACATTACACCCGCACACCCACACCCGTATGCCAAACACCGTCTCACCAAACCTCCAATCCCTCAAAATCCACGCACAGATTCCTTTGACTGGCTCCGCCTCCGCCAGCAGTTCTCGATCCCCGCCTGCCCGCCCGGTAATCCCACATCGTGCCCCCGATGTTCGCCGGCCGAGACGCGTACACGCCGACCCGCACCGCCTTGTCCTCGACGCCGAAGAAGAAGCCAGTGACCTCGCGTAGCTTCTTCCAGCGGGGGCCGAGCGCGCCTCCGCCGCCGCTGCTGCCGTCCGAGAAGTCGTCCTCCTCGTACCACACCCACAGCGCGTGGCCGATGCGCTCGAGCTTGACGCGCAGGTCGTAGCACTGCTGGCGCCGCGGCGGGAGGGCGGACAGGGCCCAGTCGGCCCCGTCGCCGTTCGCGTAGACGGACGTGGCGTGGCAGGCGTTGCTGGAGAACTCGAGGCCGACCTTGAGCCACCTGGGAGGCGGGTACGGGCTGGAGCCTGGAAGAGAGGAGTAGGGCGGCGGAAGTCCCTCGTCGGACTCGCTTGCTGGAACTTGGGGGTTAGGTGCTGTGGGTTCTGGCTGCGCGGTGGCTGTGACTGCGGTTGGTATCGATGTCGATGGTATAGAGGAGGGCGTTGTTGCTGCGACGGCTCTGCCTGGCGGCGCTCCGGCAAAGATAACGAGGCCGCCTTGGTCCCATTCCAGCTCCCAGTCCGCCGATACGGTGACCTCTGCCGCGATGAAAGGGTGCCGCAGTAACGTATATAGGATTGGCGCGGTAGAGATGTCTCCGTTCAGCGGCTTGCGCCAGAGATCGGTGTTAGGCGGCGCTGCCAGGGTGAAGGAGCCCATGTACTCCGGCACGGCGGACGGGTGCAGGTTGAGGGCATGGAAAGAGGCTCGATCAGGCGGCATTGCTTCTGTCCGAAGGGTGTCGGTATCGCTCCAGGTTGTGATGTTGGTCCTGTTCGCGGTAAGGGCGTTTAATTGGAATCTCGAAGGACAGCCAGCGCGCGGGCGGTCACGGCGCTTATCTGTTGGCGACGACGAAGCAAATGATACCCGACTCCTTTCTCCTCTTCCTTGCTGTTTCCTTAAATCCGCGCCCCCAAAATCCTCCGGGCGGGATCTGCGCTGTGCGGTGCAATCCCCCCTCCTTCTGGGCTCCGCTCCAAAGGATTTCTTGTGCGACGGCCTCGACGCAAGCGCTTATTCGCCGCTCCGCAATCGCAATCGTCGTGGACGATGGGATGTGACCACGAGGGATGGGCACGAACCTGGCGGTTGGGCAATGTGACGGTGGAGTAGTAAGCTGACCGCGGCTGTAGGCTTGAAGTTTAGGAAACACCAACACTCATGCCTGTCGCTCTCCGCTTTCTCTTCCCGCTTGTTCTTGGACGATCTGCACGGTGGATCTCTCTGAGCCCTTCCACTCGGCAGGCTTTCCGAGTCCGAATCGGTAGTGAACAGAGCTTAATGACTTTTTTCTTTTTTTCGGTCCCCTGCCCGATGTGATGATCCGCAAATCTGTTGCAGACTGAGACGTAGGGCTGAAAGATCCACTTTGAGAATCGTAGCTTCGATGCGATTGGTTTGATGAACGCTGAGTTGCAGGTATGCAACTGCCGCAAGGAGGTCAGTTACAACTGGTAGTGAACGTTTGCTGTCGGTGAATCAGTTTATCAAGAACATGGACGATCAACACTGGTAGCCCCAACGTCGAAACACGAGGGGAGATGTATATATATACCCTCCACGACTCCGAGCACCGGGCTCAGCCATCGAGAGGCGCGCGGGTGTACGAGTCAGCAGAAGCTCGAGCCGTGGCCGCCGCGGCAGCCGTCGCTGTCACCACCACTGATGCAACTCCGTCCAGCTGGCATCTCCGCCATCGAGCAGCCAGTTGCTACTGCATCGACAACGACGAGCGGCATATGGCCATGCTGCTGCTGCAGCCCTAGGATGCTGGGGAAAGAAGAGGCTCCGCAACTTATGGCCGACCAAGGGCCTTCCTGCTGGAGCTTCGGATGGATGCAAATCCTGGACAAGGATCCCACTTTGACGGGGGGAAGGAAAAGAGAGAATGCGATAAGTTCCCCTAGTGCAATCAATGGAATCCGCCGTCGCCTTCCGATACGTGGCGTGCCGCTTCCGCGGTCCTTGACTTGGCTCCTTGCTATACCGCAGGAAGGAGGCGACATTGCTTCTTAATTTCAGGGCTTGATCAACGACGGCGCGTGGTATTGGAAGGTGAGCGCATGTCGTGCAGCATTGACAAATCGACGCGGTGCCGGAAGGGAGGAGCGAGAATGCCGCTGCGGCGATGAGCTGTTCGCCTCGTTCCGTGTCGCACCGGGCTTATAATCCAGGGGGATTGTCGATGCGATGAATGGGTGGATCGGGATGTTCTGCAGTGCCGCGAGTCCCAGCAGGGAATTGGGCCTTCGTTCATTAGCTGGGTGTGAGCCTCGCGAAGCCTTCGTCCACCAACCGCATTTCTCTCCTCTTGAAGGATTCCATTCTGCTCGATGCTCGCCGGGCGTGCTCTCATGGTATTATGTGCACGATTATTCGGCCTTGCCACTGTAGTACGCACAAGTTGATGTATTCGCTCATTGATGGTGAGAGCATCCCCAGCACTGTTCGCAAACGACCTGATAGATGTGCATTCAAGACTGAGGTGGTAACTGGTAATTTGCATTTCTCAACTATGGCATGCCACTCTGTCTCCATCCTCGTGCTCTGCTGTGCTGCCCTTCCCTCAGGCTTTCAATCTCGTAGGACCGGCGTGCACGACAGCTGCCTGCGGAAAGGAGCGTTCGGTCGATATAGATTGAAGGGCACTCAATATTGTCGTGGAGCACAGCAGAGAAAGCCGTGTACGGGAATACCGGACACTAAATGGATCCCACAAACCCGCAGACTCTTCCAGTGGGAGGCCGCATTTCCTTCAAGACTGCATTCAAGGCAAGATCATGCGCTGAGCTCGTTGCATTCCATCACCTGGTGGATCTGGCAAGGCGATGTGGAGTTGGATTTGAGTTGGCCCGGGAGTGCAGGCTTGGGGAGAGAGGGTACGGAAGGGGTGGATTGGCATGCATGCAACGTAGCCGGGGCGCCGGATTCCAAGCATGCCCTTCGACCTTCCACCGGTCCCGTAACGCGGAGTATCCGTGTTCCGCTTTCGGCGCGGCGATGCAAGGCCGTGTGGGATTGTAGAGAACCAGTCCACCCTGGCCACGTCCAGAACCCACTCCCGGGGAAGGGCGCTGACGCATCTCCGTGACTAATGTATGCCATGCCAGCGACGAGCAAGATAGTCCGTTCACACATGGCCATCCTGCACCCCTGACACGCCCGGTGCCTGATTGTATGTGTGTTCCAGACGGCCCTATGCCCTGACTAGGTAGTTGATTGTGTGACGTGGATAGGACGACCACGCAGGGCTGAAGGAAGGAGCTTCCTTTTTGCTCCGAGAAGGCCGCATGCAAGGAAAATCCCCTTAGGCACGCAGCAAGTGGACGTCCTGAAACGTGCTTAAGGTCTGCCATTCATGCGCAGGCTCGTCTAATGTTGCTTGTACAGAAGAACGTGCTTCTGGTGCCGCCCGTCGTTTCAGGAACCGGGGACGAGGCTGTGGATCTCTTTCCCACCACGCCACGCCACGACTACTTCGGCGAGCTTGTCTTGATTGAGCCATTGGTTTCTTATGCGTCGCTGTTAAGGTCGGAAACTGCGATGTAGTAGTTTCATGCGTAAGAAGATGACAAACGCGTCTGTTTTGTCTGGTTAGCTAAGGCCACAAGAGCGTCGTAGCTATAGCCTCATGTGGGAGACATCTCGGAGGAAATAAGTACGTTACTCTATTAGCAGAGAGAACATTATCTCTCTGTAGACAGTTGATTCGACAAGGAAAAATCCAGTACTTAGGCCTGGTGGTGTTGGTGTTGCCTGCGATGTATCGATATAAATTTGATGGCCGACCCTCACCTTTCACGCCTCATTACTCATACAGCACTTGGTATTCAAGTATATATCATAGTCAGAGTGGCTTTCGGCTTAGTCTCCACAGGTGTCGAGTGAGTGCAGCAATTGAATATGCACAAAGCGTGCTCGAGCTTGCTGTTGCGTCTGAAGTAGCTTAAGTAGATGAACACGAGGTCCATCAAGCAGCACATGATCGATCATTGAAATCTGGACTGTACCAGTTTCTTCCTTCTACTCCTTGTTGTAGAAAAGGTGCATCTAGCATTATCAGGACCCGGAATCTGTTGGTCTGAGATCGGTGGTGCGGTTGTGTAGACAGATCAAGTCGTCACTTCGACGAAGTGGATGCGCTCGCGATGAACTTGCACCTCTGTTCGCCAGGTAAGTAAACCAGCCTGTAGTGATTAACTGCTGAAAACACATCATGGTGACTGTCTTCTGGTATGCTCAGTGCTGACTTGCTGTTGGAGAGGTCTGTCTAAGAAGGCACTGAACGGAACAGGTTTAAGAAGGTATAGTCGATCACCTAGTCATTCGCCATGACGTTGTCGTGTACTCAAGTGGATCGACACAAACAGTGACAACATTACATGGACTTCTTGGGTTCTTCATGATCATAAGATAACGGTGTGGAGTTTGCAAATGCAGAGGCGGGCACGGCGGATGTGGCAAGGTAGGGTCTAGGCAGGCAGTGAGAGGTGACTGCCGCCACCAAGAGCTCCTGCGGACTCCTCAACAACTGTGTCAGCAACACGGTAAGATAGGATGGCGCCTCTCGAAGACGCTCTAACACATAGCATGTAAAAGCGCAGCATATCTCAACGGTCCTTACGAGAAGTTGTGAGTTTAAGGAAGTAATTTATAGAATGCTTAATGTAATTGATCATACACCAATCGCCGCAAGTATGTGTCATACGTCTATAGCAGCTCATCTACCCAAGGAAAGTATGTACCTCTACGCTTCAAAGACCTTTAAGCCGCCAGCTGGCAAGCATTGCTCCATTCGTTGTTGAGGAGGCCTTAGGATCAAGGTAGGATGTCCCTCAAATTCATCCGTCACTCCCCCAAGCATCTTCGTACTTACAGCGCCCACAAACCGCAACGAGGCAGGTAACACAGTAAAAGGCACGTAGCAAGCTCTATTGTTAGGTCCTGCGCCGTCTCGGGGCAATGGACACACACGGAGAGCCCTCGGCAAATGACCTTACGCCATTGTGACCAGCAAATCACTGGCAGACTGGAGCCTCCGCGCCTTCACGAGGCGAGGATCATACGATTTTTTTTTTTGTTTTTGCAAACCACGGTGATTAGTGCATTACCATTATGTCGGTGCAGACCGGCGTCAAAGCGGGATACGTGGTCCCGGATAAAGTAGCGATGACCACTTGATGGGATGCGCCGGTCACAAACTGAGGGATATACGCTACAGCACGCTGTCCCCTGGGACGCGTACTCGAAATGCGAGCTATCATCCCATCAAGGATCGAAGGAAAACCGGTAGCAGGAGAGAGGAGTCTGGTCTGACGAGGATGGAGCCTAAATCCTGGGAAAGCCTATGGGGGTCATCATGGCAGGCTGCAGGAGGAACGGACGCAATCCAGGGCGCGATCAGCGGCACCCTGAATGAGATGAGCATAATACAGCTGTTAAGGACACTAGATATGGAGCTCAACTTTGACCATTCGGAAGGAGCAGAGGATCCGGTCAACTTCGGTCGCTGCCTCCCTGGATACTGGATTGAGTGCTCCGCACCGGATTGCAGGTTTCAGTGCTGGCGTCTTGCGTTTCTTCGAGATTACTGACCTACTCTAGGTGTTACTCATCCACATGTTGTCGTAGACTAGACTCGTAACAGCATACAACTCCATATGTAACGCTTCAGGACCTTGCATATGATATCTTAGGTCACGGATTGTAGGTCGTATGAACTTCCTCTATACATTTTCCAGGATACATCGGCACGCTGATCGGAGGCTCCAAGCATTCTTGAACTTTCAAACCTGGGAGCGACCAATTTCCAGGTACGCAGAATGTCGATGGTCTATAGAATTGATTGTATAGGCAACCTAGTGGTCCTGGGAGGAGCGAAGGAGGCAGGCTGAACGGGCCGCAGCGAGGTCTGACATATTGTTTCCCAGTCGAGAAACGATATGGAGCTCGGTGATCGCTAGTCGACAGAAAGGGGAAAGAGCTGCGGTCATCCTTACGGAAATAATTTAACCTCACCGACCCACGCATCATCTCTGAGGAGACAGGCTTTCAAGAAGGTTTAGTGCCGGTGCCTACTGATCATTTTGGAGCATTCTTCCTCCTTGGCGAGCGAGGCAGCGACTGATTGGGCAATACCCACCATGTGAATTAGGGAAAGCGTGACAGACTCCAACGCATGGGCGTGATTATGCATGCGCAGAGCCGTGGCCCCAGAAGTGATGGCCAGACGCGCCACGCCTGGCCCCAGTTTAACACACCTGAGCTCTTACTGCTGGCAGACGCTGATGGGGGTACGTCTCCTAGAATCGCACATGTTCCAGTGTTTCGGGAAAGTGCTTGTTTCTTCGTAGTGACCGCTCTCATGAAACGGTTGAAGCATCAGAACCGATTGGTCAAACGCACGAGCCAGCCTGTACTTATAGCCATCCATCGTTGGATCAATCGCTCCGCAAGGTTATCCTGCCACTTTGCGGTATAAACTGATTTGGCGGGGCAACTCGGTAGACGTGAAGGCAAGGGCTAATCCGTGCTTTTCCAGAAGCTTGGAGAAATCTTCAGGCCTCAACCTTAGTTGCTTAAGATTGCCTGCGTATTGCGGTGATTTCTTGGGCTTTACAGCGCTTTCATAGGACTTCCAAGGTTGGATCTCCAGCGCCAGATAACCGTTAGGACCAAGGCTCTCGGCGCACTTGGCGAAGAAGATCTCGAGGCCGTCATCAAGATGCTCCAAGTGGATCCATTTGATCACACTGAACGCGACAATAATGTCAAAGTCATCTGATGCTGTCCGTGGGGAACAAGCCCAGTCATCGTGAGCAAATTCGACGTGAACAGGGAGATGATGTGCAGAAGCGGTCTGATTGTTAAGACCCGGGCTCGAGTAGCGAGCACCATGCTCAAGAACCGCCGAAATTGGGAAATAATTCAAATCGCCGTTTGCAATACGGGCGCAACAGAGAGAGAGATGGCCAGAGGCGTGAGCAAGGAGGTTCTCGTCAACGTCGACCCCTTTTACCGAGGCAGCCTCAAAGTAGAGCGCTTTGGCACGTTAGTAATTGCAATAGCTACTTGCGGATGAAGCAAGGGGATCCCTGAACGAGGGCTGCTTACCCAGTTGAACAACGACCGAACCAGTATTGCAACCAATGTCCAGGACACGCTTGCCCTTGAACAACCCCGGGATGGTGCGGTCAATGAGTGCTAGGCGAGGGTCTCTGACGTGCGGTGAAGCTGGTGAAGAACCGGTATGGCGCGCGACGCCCTGATAGCCTTGTCGCGGAGAGGCCGGCAACTGTCAGCACTGCAGGCTTTGAACGGCGTCGGAGCACATCCGTTCGAGATTAAGATGCCGACGGACACAATTGCCGGGTGCCATGTCTCCGAGATGGGCGGGCGATGGAATGATCATGACCGCGGTTGTCACCTACCTCGATAGTTGCCCCTGCTCGCCATTGCCTTTCGTCCCTGGTTGTTGTCTCGGGGCTATTCCGCCGCCGCATAAACACGAAAGCCGCCGATCGTGGTGACGTTTCAGAGCGCAACAGGCGGGGACCTTCCCGGCAGAAACAGGGCCGGCGGCCGCTCAGATTGGTGCAGATGGTCAGCAAGCGTGGGAGGATGGAAGGGGCGTTGCCCTGTGATTCGGAAGTGCAGCGCAATGAGGTTATCGTGAGTGTGAAACCTGCGTGGTACTAGGTGGTGTAGGCGTATTGTACACCCAAGACGTATGTACAGTAAGTCGGTATGGACCTTGGGGGTTTCGCCGCCTCTGAGAGAAAGAGCAGAGTTGCAGTTGGGGAAAGCTGCTGGAACGATCGTCCGCGCGCACGCGAAGACCCCAAACGACAACGGCGGCGCGAAGGATCTCTCGCCTAAACATGCAACGTCGCTCCGACCGTCACATCACATAACTGAGCGTGCGGCCACTCAACACCATGCTCGCCGCACATGATTTCCCCCTCCTCGACAACGGGCGATGCAATCGCATCGGCGGTGGCGGTCTCTGATCTGCCTCGGCGGGTCGTGCAGCTAGGGCATCAGGATGATCTGACGTCGCCCTACCACCGTCCAATGTCCGGGGCGCCAGTCGTCCTCGGAGGACAGCGCTGGTCTCAGGAGGGGAGGAGGAGCAGGAGAAGGAGGCAGCGAGAGGCAGGACGCAGGACGCAGGACGCTGAGACATGGAACATCCTCGAAATAGGCCTCCACCCGTCCAACTGGCCGACCTGGGTCCTTTTCACTCTTGCCGCTCCCGGTGCCATATTTGCGCGGCGCTGTTGAACGAGCAGAGGGACATTCTATCGTCGTCGTTGTCGTCGCCGCCGTCGCCCGTCGAATTCCCAGCAAAAAGCACGAAATGTAAAGGGGAAAGACGGGTAGGTGCGGATCTACAGCGGGCTTCTGTTCCTAGCCTCAAAGTGCATGAGGGGCGTGAGCAGCAGCAGAATGCGGTATGGACTTGTCTACTTGAACTCCGTCAGGACGAGCGGCAGCCTGATCAGGAAATCCTCACGGCTCTCTGCACGCTACCTGGTTTCTAATGCCCTTGATCATGAGGCGGAAGCTGCCGACCTTCAGCCAGCAGCAGCATGTATTCTTTTCCCATAACTATGTACCAGCAGCACCTAGTATGATTTATCACCTAATCACCCTTTCTCCCGGTGATCCTCTGGCGTCAGACTGCAATACACCACCTCTCATGGCAGCGGTGCGGTCAAGCAAAGGGAGCTCAGTAAGCTCCTTCAAATCAGTTCGCCCGCCGCCGCTTGATCAGCCAAATGGTGTGCCTCTCTGCCCTACCAGCCAGTGCCGGGTAGGGGTCTTAGTCCGGCAGTGATATCATGCACTCTGATGGTCTAGCCGGCTAGCCTCCAGGCACGGCTCGGTTGATGCCATGGGCCTCGTCATGTTCAGCATGGAGAGCTTCCGATATCTAAAGGCAAGGCGGGGTGGCTTGAATGCCCTCACCGACTCATGGGCGAGCAGCGATGCCGTTGCTACGCAGGGCCCGTCTCACGACTAGAAACACGGGACTTGCGCATACTATTCGACGTGTCCGCGGCCGACGCCACGCCTCCATGCAAGATACAAGTTCACGACGCAAGATTCATGTATGGGTTGAATGCGGGCAGCTGGTTTCTATTGCCGGCAGCTCCCAAATACCTGGGAGCCGGTGGCTTGATGCCAGCTCCGAGCCCCTCAGGCCACACAAAGGAAACAGAGACGCCAGGCATTGTCGCACAGGCCATCAAACCTGGCTCTTGCGGCGGGCGAGGCTTGAGGAGCACCCTCCGTCTCGCAGCATCTCGTCGAATTTCGTAATTTTGGTGGAATTAGCTACGCCATTCGGCGCGGCTAATTCGATGCATTTTCATGCTTCGCTCTCGGGCACGCAATTTCGGTCCTCGATGGAGATTATTCATCAGCCTTCTGGTTTCGTCTGCAAGGTTTTCGCTTGCTACAACGCTGCGGGGTGATTGTTCATGTGAAGTTGCGAAGCACGGTTCGGACGACGGACCAAAGGTGAAAGAGATAAATTATTGTCGCGAAACAAGATGAACACTGAGAAAGGGCAATCCGTGGGAATCTCGTCGCTGGAGACAGAGCACCCAAAGCTTGGCCGTTTCGAATGCTAAAGGACTTCCTCACATTAGGCTCACCGATTGAATCCATGTCTGGAGCCTCAGAAGAGGCAGGATCATGGTGAAGGATCAGAGCTTAGCCGCGGAGGAAACGCAGGATATGCTATCTGATAGGCAGAGAGTCGCACGCCACGCCAAGGGCGGCCGTTGACAGATCACGGATCACGGAATCCTGGTTCCGTGGATGGAGGCATCGTCAAGAAGAGATGGGACCCTCGTCCGGGAGGGGGAACGGTGCCCAGCTGGGCGACGGCTAGCAAGCATCTATGTGGAGCCAGCCGTCGCCGCTGGCATTGTTTTCCTGGAACCGGCCTTACTTCTGTGACCGCTTCCTTACCGCACAAGAAGTTCTTTTGGCCAAAAGAACGGCTCTCGCATAACGACGGGAGGCCCCGGTGGGAGCAGGTCTGGCAGTGCCAGAACACCCCACCGCTGTGCGTGCCCATGTCCGGAGTTGCAGCCAATCTATGCCACATAATTGCTCACAAATCGGTCGTTCGCGGGACACATTGTGATACGTCCCTCGTGATGCAGCGTCTACTGATTCGAAACCGCTCTCTTGACCCGTAGCACTCACTTCGCTCTTGTGCGAAGACGGGGGAGGGGGAGCAAAGACCGTTTAGACTGCGGTTGCTTCGGAGCAGAAGCGAGGGCGCCGCGAGGGGGGAGACATGTCTAATACTGCTGCACTGCTGCATCACACCGTAACGAGAGCGCGGCCCAGGCAAGGAAGAATGGCACGGAAGCGGAGTCTTGGGGTCAGGGCAGGCGGCAGACTCGAAGTTGAGAGACATGTCTCGATCCGCCTGCAATGCGCGGTGAGTCGAGTGCCAGCGATCCCACCGTCACTTTGCTCCACTCGACTGTCGCCCGAACCAGCACCTTGTGCGCAGCGCTGTGCTGGGTGGGCGGTTTTGGTTGCAGGACGGGGAGAGGAGGAGGAGGGGAGGGAGCGGCCCTGGCGTCCTGGCGTCCTGGCGTACTCACATCCTGGAGCTCTGGAAGACCTGGCGCCCTGGCGCCCTGGCGCATCCGCCTGGCGCATCCGCAATCCTGTAACGAGGCGGTGCGGGCACATTTCCACACCCTAACACGCCGCCGCCGTCAGGACAACGCCGGGCCCACGCCAACCCAACCTTCACGCTCCATAACGGCGCGCCGCCCCCCGGCTCCCTCCCATTAGAGTCCCATATCAAGCTCTGAACCCCGGATCCGTCTGGGGATCCCTTAGGCCACTTCTAGGCTACTTTTCAGGCCACTCGGACCCCCCAAGCACCCGGGTTCCTACAACCAACTGCCCCCCTCTTCCCCTTCTGGCCTGTCGAACAAGGCTGTTTCCATCCTCCCACTGCTTTCCACCCCTCGACCTCTCCCCCTAGTTGGTACCCACACCGCGAAGCCTCGGCTGCCCTTCCTCGTTCCTTGCCGTCGCAGATATCTGGCGTGAGGCTTCCCTCAAACCCTGGGTTCTTTCAACCTGGATCCCCATCCGTACATACACCCACGCACCCACGCGCCCACACACGCCCGCACGCATCCCAACCGTCCAAGCGCATCCGGCCGGCATAGGAGTAGCGTTTCCAAGAGGGCAGAGAGAGTGTGTTGTGTGTCAAAAGGGCCCCGAGGCACGGCGATCCCACCCATGCCGATCCAGATACATTGATACAAAGGACCCGTTTGTGCGTTCAAAACCAGTGTGATCGCCACCTTCCCTCGTTTCCTCCTCTTTACTTAACGGGTTTGCAACTCTGCTCTTATCGTCAGTCCTATCACCACCCAAGAAGCTGCAAGCCTTTGCCACTCGGGCTTGCGAAAGGCAGAAAGAAAAAAGTCGTCTGCTGAGGAACGGAAAGTCCGAACGGGTCACAAACTTGGAAAATCCCAATGCGGTTGTGCGTGCATGCTGTCGCGGACAAATAAAAATACTCACGCATGTCCCGTCCTCCAGCTCCGCCGTCGCTGTATCCTCCAAATACCACCTCGTCTGCTCCTCCTCCAGCGATGACAGAGACACAGCAAGCACCGAATTTCCCGCCGCCGCCCTTCTGGGGCAATCCATTGCGAGAGCTGCCGCGGCCAGTGCAGCTTCCTCCGCTGTCGATTCCGCCAGACTCGTCTGTACGACCACACTATTACCAGCATCACTCGCCGATTACCCAACACCTTCCCTCTATCCAGTCGATCCCTCAACCTCGCCAGCCTCAACCTCAACCTCGAGTGCACTCTGGGTCCTCGGCACCGCTAGAAAAGCTCCTCTCGTCCAATCCTTTTGCCTCTCCAAGGTCGAATCCGACATACTCGCCACGAAGATACGCCCCGTCTGTATCACCTCGATCAGAAGTCGACGCTCGTCAGCTCCACCATCACCAGCAGCCGCAGCCGCAGCAGCATCAGCATCACCAACACCAATACCAACAGCAGCAGCAGCAGCAGCAGCCACCAAGGCACCTGCTTGGGGAGCAATACAGGGTAGAAGAAACACCGCGTCGCCCACCTCCAACCGTAGCGGAGCCACCCTTGGTCTCTCCGGTTGATCAGACAGCACAAAGAGGCGGACATGGAGGATGCATATCGTCGCATTCACCGGGCTACCCGGCCAACTATGGCGGAGCTGGTAGCAGCACAACATACCATACTCCCATCAACCCGTACAGAGCCCCGTCCACGGCAGCATATGCGGCACCACCGATCCCAGTAACGCATACGGAGCAACCGCCCTCCGTTTCGACGGCACCGCCACCTCATCCGGCGGTCTCGACGGTCCCCAGCGCCCCGCCGCCTCCGACGCAATCGAACAAACCGTAAGTCCTCTTCCCTATCCGCCAGAGCCGGCGGAAAACATCAGCACAAAGCCTGAGTTAACATATCACGTAGAGAGCTCCACTACCGCCTCGTCGTCCGCCAACAACCGATCGCGGCCCGCGCCTGCGGATTCGGCGAACGGGACCGGCGCGTCATCGACCCGCCTCCCATCATCCAGCTGATCGTCACCGACCCGGTCACGGGCAAGACGGACGATGAGGAGATGCGCTACTGCCTCAACGTGCTGCACTGCACGCTCTGGAACGAGACGGGGACGCAGGAGGAGACGGCGCTGGTCCAGCCGGACCGACGCACGACGCGCCGACTGATGGGTCAGCTGGTGGCGTCCCCGAGCATCGCCAAGGACGAGCACGACGTGGAAGGGTGCTTCTTCTGCTTCCCCGACCTCTCCTGCCGGACGCACGGGCGGTACCGGCTGCGCTTCCTCCTGCTCCGCATCGACCCGGGCGAGCTCCACGTCGGCGGCCACACGCCCATCCTCACCGAGGTTCTCACCGACGTCTTCACCGTGTACACGGCCAAGGACTTCCCCGGGATGCGGCCGAGCAGCGCTCTGACCCGGGCGCTGAAGCTGCAAGGCTGCAACATCCAGGTGAAGAAGGGGAACGAGAAAGCGTTGCTGGCGCGGAAGCGGGGGGTGGCGCAGGTCAGCGGCGGGAGTGCCGGAGGCATGGGCAGTTCGGCGGGCGAGGAGGAGGACGACGAAGGCCGGGGAGGGTCCCGGAGGAGGAGGCGAGAGTAACGGGCCCGGAATGACTTGAGGGTACATCGTTCTCTTTTCCTTTTCTTTCGATGTTTTTCTTCGTTTCTATTGTGTCCTTTCCTCAGGAGCCCTTTTGGCGACGTTGGCGTGGTTGTTCTGGAGTGGCTAGACTCGTCGGATTTATTTCTGTCCCTCATCTTTCTCCTTCATTTTTCTTTCCCTTTCATGTTGGGCGGTCAGGTTCTGGCATTCTTTTTTTCTATCTTCTTCTCTTTTGGGGTCGTTGTCTTTCTCTCTACATGTCTTGGAAGATGACAACAGTGACAGGAAGAAACGGCGGTTGTGAGTTTTATTTTCCTTTTTCCTTGTCTTAACGAACGGCCTCGACCCATACATGTTTATTCGTGACAGAAAAAAGAAGGGCAGAGGGGAAAACGTAGGATTTTGGGGGGGTTGGTAAAGGGCGGTTTTGTCGATTTGGATCTGGATTTGGATTTTGTTGTCATGAGAAACCACATTAAGGAGAAAAATCTAAAGAAAAGACATATATACGTCAAAGGAGGAAAGAAAAAGCGCGGAAGACCGCCGGTGATCAAAATAAAACGCCCCTCTCTTTCTGTCTTTCATTCCTTTTTCTTGCTTTTCCCTTCGGCTCCTCTGTTCGCATCGAACATTCTTCGACTCGAAAACAAACGACTCCAGCGTCTCGCCCGAACTGGAGACTCCAAGCAAGGTCCCGACGGCCATAGCCACATGCAAGACGAGAGGAAAAAAAGAAAAAAATAACAGGAAAGAGAAGATAAACCCCAAAGGTTGATAGCGACCCAAGCCACAAGAGCAGTGGACATTAGAATAAGCTTCCGGGCGGGCACGCGTAGCGGCCGTGGCCGTACCGTGGTTCACCTCTCCTCCAGCAACCCCTTCCCTACCCTACCAACATTTCGAATACCGTATACCGTACAGAGCGGTAGCTACTACAGGCGGCACAGAGGACGTGCTGGACCCTGACGGTTCGGTTTCCATCATTCCCCGCATTACCGCGAGCGTGATGACGCAGATTAGGTTTCTCTGCTTCTCTGGTCGTTAAGCGGAGCGCATTCGTTACTGGGGCGCATGTAGGGTGGAAGAACACTTCCACCGCTATGCTCGGTCCTACACTACAACACTGTGACATTCTGATGATCTTCAATGGCGGCAATAGAAGAGCATTGGTCTCATTCATCATCTAATTAGGTCCACCTTTCATGAAAACCCGCGTGTGTATCAATCTTCCGTCCCCGTTTTTCACTTGAGGATAAGATTCCCCATAACTCGCCGTCCTCCCGCTCCGCCTACTTCAATCCAAACCGCTTCGCGAGCTCGATGCCCTCGGCCAGCGTGCCGACGCGCGCGTCGATCGCGTAGCCCTCCGCCTCCAGCCGCTTGCACTCGGCGTACAGGTCGGTGAGCGGGACGGAGAAGCACTCGATAAACTCGTTGTCCTCGAGCTCCGGCTTGAGTGCGTCCGGCTGGTTCTCCGGCGCCGCGGTGTCGATGGAGACGTGGATCATGCGGAGATTGGTGGTGCAGAATCCCGGGTCTGCGTTTTGAGGGAGGGGGGATGTTAGTCGACATGACCATATCGCCAGCCACAATTGCTCGGATTTTCCAGTCATCTTTTCATGGCTGCTTCTGTCGACCCCTTCAACGCGGAGGAGGTAGCGGGGTACGTACCGTTCCACATGATCGGGCTCACCCCGAAGCTCTCACTGAGCACCTTCCCGGTGTATCCCGTTTCTTCCTTCAGCTCCCGCAGCGCGCAGGTCTCCGCCGACTCGTTCGGGTCGATAAGGCCGGCGGGGACTTCAATGACGACTTTGTTGACCGGGGGCCGCCATTGCTTCTGCAAGAGAAGGCGGGAAGGCTGGTCTGTAAGGAAAGTTCACGTAAGGATCACGGCCGACC
The DNA here is from genome assembly GCA_019775845.1 of Myrmaecium sp. VS I D KN 1. NCBI lineage: Eukaryota > Fungi > Ascomycota > Dothideomycetes > Valsariales > Valsariaceae > Myrmaecium > Myrmaecium sp. VS I D KN 1. The sequence goes on along the minus strand of JADQAV010000002.1, from coordinate 752,515 downwards.
TCGGGCAGGTTGGGCTAGACATCTGACGGAGGTAGAGGCGGACCTTTGGATTCTAGGATGGCAACAATGCCCACGCCATCGATGTCGCTGCCTTCCGGGCGTGTCTGACGCTCCGCGTACTCCCACGTCCGCTCGACGGCATTGGGGTCTGTATATGTCGTCCTACCGTTTCAGAAAAGAAGTTGGGTCAGCGAGCGTGTCGAAACGGGATTGCCTGGTTGGTGCACGCGACTTACTTGGTCAACTTCGTCCAGCGAGCTTCCTTGGGGTCCTGAAGCAAGGTAGAGCGGATCGGGTTTGGTTAGGACGGGATCTCGCGGTTTGCATGGACGGAAGGTTTACGGAGTCGGGGAGGAGGATGTGGTGGTGATGGCATTGGGCGCCAGGCGGGGAAGAAAGGCAAAGGCGGCAGGAACCAAAGCATGCTGTGGGATGGGACGGAAGCGGACGGGGCTGAAACTGACCAAGGGCTCGGTCTTCAGCACTTTGGAGGCGGATGCTGACATGACGATGGCTGCTTGGGAGCTCGGTTTGGGGTTTTGAGGCGGAGGTAAGGGGTTGTGTGGGATAACCAGGGGACAAGGGACGGGATCCGACAGGTCAGGCAGCCAGGCGGTGCAGGATTGCGCGGACCGTTGCTGGTCATTCGTGGCAGGAGAGCGTTGGAGGGGTAAAGGTACGGAGTAGGTGGAGGTGAGGTAAGGCTACGGCATGGATGAGCGTGATTGCGGAGATGATGCGGCGCCAAGGCAACTGCTTCTCCAGCCGTGGCTTTGCTCCGCCAGCCAGGCCGTGTCACCGCGTGGCTTGCAGGCTGCGTCTGCTCACATTTTGGCGGCGCGACACCGCAGTCCATGTGAGCGCTCACCGACAGGAAAGCAAACACGGAGAAACATGGCTGACCGAGGAGCATTCAACCGTACATACATAACCGTACCTACTGTACCGACCGAAGTGAATGAGTGAGCATCACAAATCCTGCATGTCTGCCCGGTTATGGCCAAAAGCAGCCACGGCTCAACTCCTGCAGACACCCGCGCAGAGAAAGCTGTGCCATCCAGCAGCAACCGTGTGGCATGAGAGGACGGGAGGTGAGATAATACAGATGTAACTGGATTCCGTCCGCACGGGGTCGGTGGAACCAGAAGTGGAAAAAAAAAAATCAACCGAAACCTTCACGTGCTTAAAAGCTTCTCCTCTTTCTTTCTTCATCCTCCTTATCCCCTACTTTTTATGTCAGGCGAGAAGAGCGGAGTGACAGAGAATAGAGATTGGCTGGTCGGTAGGTACCGGTTCCTGTGCCTGACCCGGCGGTGCTGGCGGAAGGATGGGCGGATGGTTCCTGGCGTGCCTGGAGTGCCTGGGTTCCTGGCGTGATGCAAGTGGAGGCCAACGAAGAGCCAAGAGAGGCAGGAGAGGGCCAGATGGGCAGCGAATGGGCAGCGAATGGGCAGCGAATGGGCAGCGGATGAGGCCTGGATGGGCCAAGGCCAAGCTCGCCCTCTTACGAGCATCACATGTCAACCCCGTGCCAACGGCCACCAGCCGCTCACCGCCTGCCTAATCCGTCATCATCCAATCACCCCGACACTTTTCCATAATAATCACCTCAACGCCCATCGTCCACGCACCCTCTCCCGCGCAACCCTTGCACTCTCCTCCTCTCCGGCTCCTGCTACCGTCTTTCTGCTTGCAGACTCCCGCCGTCCTGCCTGTCTTTCCTCCGCGCGCGCGCCATTGATTCTGCATTGTGCATGATCGGTTCGCCACAATGCCGATGATCCTCGATTCCCCCATCTCCGAGAAACCCCCTATGGACGAGAAGCAGGAGCGCCGAGAGGTCCACCACGACGCCGATGTGGTGATAATAGGGGCTGGCGTCGTAGGTACCGCCATGGCCGTGGCCATGGGCAAGCAGGGAAGGAGCGTGATACTGCTGGAGCGAAGCCTCAAGGAGCCCGATCGCATCGTCGGCGAACTGATGCAACCCGGCGGTGTGCAGGCGTTGGAGGAGCTCGGATTGGCAGGTGCGGCTCCCTTTCTTCCAAGAAGCATGAGCAGGTAGACATGTGTCTGTGCCATTGCGAAGTGCTTGCAATTACTTCTTAGCCCAGCGAAACTGACGGCTGGCGCACTCTAGATTGTATGGACGGCATCGACTCCGTCCCCTGTAAAGGTTACGAAGTGATTTACCACGGTCAACGCGTGAATATCCCCTATCCCGAAGACACCCACGGTGTCCGTCCAGAAGGCCGCTGTTTTCACCATGGACGTTTCATCCAACGGCTGCGCGCTGCCGCCATGAGCGCGCCCAACGTCACCGTCGTCGAATCCACCGCCACCGGACTGATAAAAAATGGCTGGACAGGGCAGGTGCTTGGTGTGGAAGCCAAGACGGCAGACACCAAGGACTTTTACTTCGCTCATCTCACCGTCGTCTGCGACGGCTACGCCTCTAAGTTCCGCAAGGAATTCCACACCTATACCCCGACCGTCCGGTCGAAGTTCTGGGCGCTGGAGCTCATCGACGCTGATATGCCGAACCCATACCACGGTCACGTCATCATCTCTGACATCCCGCCGGTACTCCTGTACCAGATTGGTACGCATGAGACCCGCGCGCTGATCGATGTTCCCGAGAACCTTCCCAGCGCCGCTCCCGCCGCGGGTGGGATCAAAAATCACCTCCGGAATGTGGTGCTGCCTCAGCTTCCCGAGAGTGTGAGACCGTCGTTCATCGCCGCCATCGACTCGGGCAAGTTCCGCAGCATGCCAAACTCCTTCCTGCCGCCGGCCGTCAACCGGACGCCGGGAATGATTATCGTCGGTGATGCCTTGAACATGCGTCATCCGTTGACGGGAGGTGGGATGACGGTGGCGTTCAACGATGTCGTGCTGCTTCGCGATCTGTTGAGCCCAGAGCAGGTGCCCCAATTGCAAGACACGAAGCTTGTCCTGAAGCAAATGAAGAAGTTTCACTGGCAGAGGAAAGGCGGGAGTTCCGCAATCAACATTCTGAGCATGGCGCTGTACAGCTTGTTCGCTGCCAATGGTGAGACTAGCCCCAACCACCCAAACCCCTTAACATCAGCACCACCATGCTCCATCAATGCAGAGAAACCACTCTTACTAACCGACATTGCCTGCAGACCACAACCTGAAAGCCCTCCAACGCGGCTGCTTCGAGTACTTCAAGCGCGGCGGGGTGTACATCTCGGAGCCGGCCGGCCTCCTCGCCGGGCTGATCCGGGAGCCGATGGTGCTGTTCTGGCACTTCTTCAACGTGGCCTTCTACGCCATCTGGGTCAAGCTCCGGGACGCGGGCGTGCTCGGCTTCCCGGTCGCGCTCGTCAGCGCGGTCACCATGTTCTGGACGGCTTGCATGGTCATCTGTCCGTTCATGCTATGGGAGCTGCGGTCGTGAGGGGGGATGAGGTTGCTCCTCCTCCTTCTTACCTCTCTTCCTTCCTTCCTTCCTTCCTTTCCTCCTCCTTCTTCCCCCTTTTCCGGCGCATGATCAGAGGAGACGTATGGTGTTGGAGGTGGGTTGAAAATCTTGGTTTGATTCTATTTCGATCTGTTTTTTATTTCTTCAGCTTTATCAGGGAGGATGATCGTCGTTACGCGGCCGCCTTGTCTACTTTCAATGATTTTTTTATGCTGGTGGCATGATCATCATTGTTGTCGTTCCTCTTCTTGTTAATGTTCTGGCTCTTGTTGTATGATTACGCCTGTACGCTTTCCCGCGAGGATTTTAATCCATGTTTCCTCTTCACGTTCCATCATGTTGTAATACCTTGGATTTCTTTTCTCATCTATCATCTTCATCTTTCTTCCCCTCGACAGCTGTATGTATGTCTGTATGTATGTATATATGCTAATCCGCCTATCGCACACGAGGGGAAACAAGAACATAGAACAGGGGATGTGGCTTGTATCTGTGGAGTTGGTTCAATGGATGTACATTTTTATGACTTTGACTTGATATGTGCAAACCTACTCGTTCGCCGCCGTCTTTAACGCTGCGCTGTGCAAGGAAGAGGATGGGTCGGGAGGTAATGCTAGCTTGGCTGATTCCCGTCGCCCTCATTTACACACACCCACACGGAGGAGGTCGCTCCAAACCACCACCACCAGCCGGTGCTTTCCAAGGATAAACACGCCAGTAAGCAGAGCCTCACGGCCACGGCGAGAAGCTGATGAGAACGACACATGAAACGCGTATATAGCGATGCCAAGGTGCCGTACCGAAAGAAAGAAAAAAACGACGTACCGAAGCGACAACCGCTGGCTTCGTGAATATAAAAGGGCAAAACCCAAGCCCGCATAACCCCTTAATCTACAGAAAAGAAACATCCATGCTACATGCCATTGCCGGGCCAACCGAAGGAAGCGTCGAACAAGGAGAAAACAAAGGTCATTCAATGCCTCCGCAACCACAGCTTAAGAAACTCCTCCTTATCGCGAACGCCAAGCGCCACGCGCTTCACGCGCCCGAGCCTTGCCAAATCCTCGCCAATGCGGTCCAGAAACTTCCTCTCCTCCTCGCTGAGCTCCAGGGCCATCTCGTCATCATCGGCCTTCGCCGCCTGGTCCAGCTGATCGAAGTAATTGGTGTCGTAGCTGTTCGTGGTCGTCGTCGACGTCGAGGGGCGCGTGTCGTTGCGGACGGCCTCGGCGATGCGCACGCGGATGCAGTGGGTCGGTTTGGAGAGCAGGTTCCAGAGGAAGGTGGCGTAGCGGCCGGGGATCGGGGTGGTGACGTCGGGCGGAGTGTAGCGGAGGTTGAGGGGGAAGATCTTCGCGGTGGGCGGCGCGGTGAGCAGGGAGGGGCTGAAGGGCAGGATGCCGCGGCCGTTGGTGGTGGAGCATTCGGGCAGGACGAGGATGGGCGCGTCCGGGTGCTGCTCGAGGAGCGTGGAGAGGTCGGTGAGTTTGGCGTTAGGAGGGGGGTTGCGCTTGGGGGGCTGGAGGGCGCGGAGCATGGCGGAGAGGAGTGAGATTCGTTCTACTTTGCGCGTGCTGGGGTAGGATGCCGTGAAGACGGGGTCGAAGATGGCGGCGAGGTAGAGACAGTCGAGTGGAGAGGTGAAGGACGATACGATGATGCTCTTAGGGCCGGGAAGGCGATGGGCGTTGTGCTTTGCGAGAGAGCTGAGACTGAAGTTAGCATGGCTGAACACCGCGTTCACATGCCACATGCTGGGTGCCTACCCTCTCTTGACGCCGTCAATCTGTAGGTCAATCCACCATATCCCCGGGATCCCGATCAGAAGCCATAATACTGCTTTCTTGACGATGAAACCGAACGGAAGCCAGCTCAAGATGAGAAAGTAGAAGAGCGAGAATGGTATGAGGAGGAAGAGACGGCAGAGGAAGAGGAAGACATGAAGTGGCAGATATATCCCGGATGGTTGTGATGGTACCGGGAAGAACGGCGCAATCCCTGAGCCTGTAAAGTGTCAGAAGAAAAATGCTCGTATGATCTCTTTATATAGAGTGCCCATCATCTCTAGGAAGACCAGACGATGGAGATTGTCGATACCTTTGTCTCTGAACTGGGAATATTTCTCCATGGTGATTCAGTGTATCGGTGATGCGGTCTCCTACTATGAGGCCATGGAGCTGGTGAGAAGAGCTGAAGTGGCGTACAGACAGTAGTAAGCCTGCAGAGAGATAAGTGAGCGATAGGACGAGGATGACGGCGTCAGTAGTTTCTTCATGTGATTGATGCTGATGATGATCCGGCAAACACCGCAAAGCCCTGGGCGGGCGTCGGCAGAGCTTCGGTGTCGGTTGGCCCGAACCGTTCACGGGGGAAACGTTTCGCCGCCCCCCCGGTATTGAAGCTGCTGTTTACTCCCGATAACAGAACGTAAACAATCGTGGACTACACGACTCCAGCCGCCCAGCGAAAGGCATCGCGACAGCCTCCACCCATCCTCCCCGCCAGCAACATCTGTGAATACCGAACCTCGACATATACGGCCTGTATCCGCCGGAGACCTCTCATGTTGTCTTGAATACCGTCGACATCGCAGCATCCCGTCAGCATCTTCCCCCATGGAATCGCAAGAGAATCCCGTATGCGCCTTCTCTTCCTTGGACCATTGACCCTTCTAGTATTCACAGTGGCACCTGCAGCCTCTGATCCTGATAACTGACCAGTGCATGCGTACAGGTGACGAGACCTTCCGGGTTGCGGCCCCCTTCCAAGATCCCTCCACCTTCTCCCGTCCGCTGTCTCCAGGAAATGTCCGCCTCCGACGGGAACTCGAGGGCGGTGATGCCTCCGCCTGGTTTAAATAACAAACACAAAATCTCAGGCTGTAAGGGAAATGCCATTCCCCTTCCCGGGGCCTCCCTTGCTAATTGAGCCAGTGCCTGAGCCGACAACGAAGGTGCGCAAGACTCTTGCTGAGCGGGCAGGGGAACCATCGAATTCGAACATCGCCGCGCCGCCGAGCCTCAAGCCCCTCAGTTCATCTGTCAGATCGACCTTGCAGAATGGAGTTCGCACCGGAAATCTATCTGCATCGGTTTCCTCGCGTCTACCTTCCTCATCGAGCGTGCGGACAGCATCAACAGCCTCTCACTCGAGCAGCGTCGGCACTGCGCCGAGGCCAGGTACTTCTTTAGCTCGACCGAAGACAGCGATGTCCCATACGCGAACAAAGTCAAAAGTTGCCGCACCAGGTTCACGTCCGGCGACTGCAATGGATGATCACGCGGTGGCCAAGGATCCACCGAGTATTGGGAAGAGAAAAGGTTCGGAGCCCCTTTCTATTGCAGCCAATTCTTCAAGCATAATTTTACTCCCGAAGCAACGCGCAATGCGCGGTGGTCCTCGACCATCTTCAATTTCCATTCTAAACGATCAACTTTCAAATTCTTCGCAGCCGTTCTTTTCTCAGTCATTTCAATCGTCAATTCCACATCATTCCCTAAGGGAGTTGTCCATCACTGCTGCGTTTCAGCGCCTCCAGCTGCAGGGTCAGCCGACTAGAGAAAGCATTGATGGCAACTCCCAGGAGCATGGCCTGGCAACGCCATCTCATATCCCACGTCTCCTGCCTACTACTCCTAGGAGCCAGGCACCTGATTTTCAATTACCTATTTCGCCGTCAAAGTCTCCTCATCGTAGTGCATCGCCAAAAAGGGAAGTGTTCCTGACCAGATTTACTAACACACCTGTTCCAGCATGGGATACCAAGGGTAGATTAGAGGACATGGAGAACATGTATTCCAAACTACTGGAAAAGATGGATACCTCCATGTCCCAGAAGAGCGAGCTGCAGGAAACCATCGGTCTATATAAGGCAAAATGTACGTTTCCCTTCGGGGATGGCCGATTATCCGCCCTCGAGAGCTTGTGCTGACTTTGATAATGAAGTTATGGAATTAGAATCAGCGGGATCACAACTATCGGTTCAGAACACCAAATTACAGAGTGAGCTGGAGAGTACAAAGGAAAAGCTGATCAAGGCGACCCTGGAGCTTGAAAATGCACAGAAAATGCATTCCTATGAGATCGAAGAACTGAAGAGGAATCACCGCCGCGAGCTCGAAGATATCGAAGAGAAGCATCGCAGAGAAACCGAATACACCAAGAATCGGACGGAGCGCGAAGCCGAAAGGGTATCGAAAGAGTTTCAAGAGCAAGTGGACAATTTGATGAAGCTGCATAAAGGGGAGCTGGAGCAACTCGAGCGACGGCTGACCACAGAGCTGGAGGAAGAGCGTAGCAAAAGAACACGGGAGTTGCAAGAGCTGGCTTCTGAACATGCCTTGAAGCTGCAGAACGCTGGCCTCGAGTTCGACACCAAGGAGCGGGAACTCCAGAAACTTCGGACTGAGCTTAGCCAACTGGCTGCTGACCACGAGCGCGAAAAGGCTGTCAATAAGAATCTCCAGGCTACACTGGCCGACACAACGACGCAGGTGGTGACTTTGGAGGCCCAGATGAAGTCTGCAAGGGCCAAGGCGGAGTTCCTCGAGTCCGACAACCAAGCACAATCCGAGGCTTTCGCAGAACTAAACCGCCGCATGCAAGAAGCGATTGATGAAGCAGCAAGGGCGAACGAGAAGCTTCGTGCCGAAGAGACGCTCCGTCGCAAGCTGCACAACCAGGTTCAGGAGCTCAAGGGCAACATCCGGGTGTTCTGCCGTGTGCGACCACCGCTTGGTAATGGGGAATCCGATCCTGCTAAGATCACCTTCCCGGACGCGGATGCGGATGCCAAGGAAGTGGTTGTGCAAGGACCGGAACAGAAGACCGCCATGGGCAACTCCTCTGCATCGACCAATGCATTCTCCTTCGACCGTGTCTTCGGGCCTTCTTCACAGAACGCGGAGATCTTCGAGGAGATCAGCCAGCTTGTTCAGAGCGCTTTGGATGGCTACAACGTCTGCATATTCTGCTACGGCCAAACGGGTTCCGGTAAAACTTTCACGATGAGCACGCCCGTCGACGGAATGATCCCGCGCGCCACCCAGCAGATTTACGCTGAAGCCAGCAGACTCGAAGAAAAGGGCTGGAAGTACAGCATGGAGGGGTCGTTCATTGAAGTGTACAATGAGACGCTGAACGACCTTCTCGGAAAACCGGAGGACTTTGACAAGAAGAAGCTGGAGATCCGTCATGATACAGCAAAGAAACAGACCTATGTCCAAGACGCCAATACCGTACCTCTCGACTCCCCGGACCGTGTGGAGGAGATCCTCCGTCGCGCGGCAGGCAACCGCCGGGTCGCTGCCACCAAGGCCAACGAGCGTTCCTCCCGGTCCCACAGCGTATTCATCCTCAAGCTCAAGGGCGAGAACAGCATCACCAACGAACGCAGTGAAGGGACCCTCAACCTCGTCGATCTCGCCGGTTCCGAGCGCCTGTCCCACTCCCAGGTCGAGGGCGCCCGGCTGAAGGAGACGCAGAACATCAACCGCAGCCTGAGCTGTCTGGGCGACGTCATCGCCGCCCTCGGCCAGGGCAAGGAGGGCGGCCACATCCCGTACCGGAACTCCAAGCTCACCTACCTGCTGCAGTACAGCTTGGGCGGGAACAGCAAGACGCTGATGTTCGTCATGATCTCGCCGCTGCGGGAGCATCTGCAGGAGACGATCACGAGTTTGAAGTTCGCGACCAAGGTGCACAACACGCACATCGGGACGGCGAAGAAGCAGAGCAGGGTCAAGGACTGAGCGGTGAAAATCTGCTTGCTTTCCTTTCTCTTTCTTTGCCGCCGTGATGGACGGAGGCGGCGGGGCTGTTATGATGTGGTGTGGTTATGGTATGGTGTATATAGGCGTAGGGTTCTTCTCTGTCTGTCTCCTCGCTCTTCCCCTCCTTTTGGCGACTCCGTGGCATGACGATGTCCTCCGCTCCTTCTACTGGTTGGGGGATCCGGCGTTTCTTGGCTTGTCTCTCTGTCACGCTGACTGTTTCTCGATGGATCTCTTGGTGTATATTCGGCGTCCAACTATTTTCTTCTCTTCGCGCGCAATGGAATCGGTGGCATCGCTCAGAAGAAGAAGAAGGAGGAGGGTGGAGGAATATGGGGTTTTGGTTTATGATTGCGGGTGCGCTTCTTTCACTTTCTTTATTCACTTCTTTTTTTTTCCCCCCTTTTTTCCATAGCGCTGGAGATACCTTGAAATGCCTACGTTTGTGAAATTCCTATCTCTTTCTTCTCTCGCGGCCGTCTCCGAGGCCCTCACTCTCACTTGACTCATTTTGTCATACATACATCTCCCCGGTATCGGGAAAGAGATAATGGTGGATGCTATATTATTCCACTAGGCAAGATCGAAGCTGTGTAGTCCTTGCTAATGGTATATCTGGCAGTATGTGTGTGCTTTAGATAAAACGTGTAAAAGCGCCGTTCAGTCAAAAAAAAACTAAGGGAAGACTTCGCCTCTGGTGACACTGGCGAGGAAGGGGTCTCATATAGATATGACAAATAATCGGTAAAACGGATAAGCCGTAGTGTGGTAACAGAGAGGGCGGGGTCCTTCTCGCAACTTGGGCTGAGTCGGATCCGCTGAGATCACTCGAAGGGTATGGAGCGTGTGCCTCTGAATAGAAGGTAGTTACGGTACAATGCAAAAAGGGGCCATGTCTCTCTTCGAGTTCACGACTTGTGGGGTATATTCGACGCTAGCCTCCTGCATATCTTACGATTCATTATCCTCTGTTAAATTGAGCAAATGAAGGTCCCGGTCACCGAATACGCTACTTCTTCCGAGGGACCAGTGGATCCTCGGCGACGGTGGATAAGTTAATGAGCCACTCTGGATGCGAAGGGCCCCATTCCTGAGCCAGCTCGCTGGCAAGTCTGTCAACATCCACCGGCCACTCCTGCTTATTGATCGTGTCCGGGCTTTGCATGCGGGTTGCCGTCTGCAGCACCCATCGCGCGGTTTCCAGCAGCAACTCGCGGGTCGAATGGAAGTTTGGAATCTCACCCACCGTCGTCGGGAGATCCTTTGGGTCGACTTCCTCGCTTTCCTCCTTTGACCGGCTTCCTGTTCCTTCGTCGTCCAACGGGCATTTGAGTCCCGTCTCCCACAGCAGCCTGGCCACGGCGATGGTAGCAGGTTTGTAGCCCCTTGAGGAGGCCAGTGCGAGCCAGCGAATCGCAAGCACGAATCGGCGATCGGCCATGACCTTGCTGTACCCAAGATTCACCATGCTAGGATATACCAACCGAGTCATCGAGTGGAAAGACCATGGTCTGGCAATGCGCACCCGCTGAAGCGATCTAGAAGCGGTTGATCGTGCTAAAAGACGTCCAAGATAGCTCGGTTGGCGGCCAAGCTCCAGCAACTCCTTTTTGACAGAGCTATCATCCAGGGCCGCGATCTGTTCGTCGCTCATGGCATACATCTGGCCGAGGTTGAACATCGCTCCGACATGCCCAGAAGCGCTTGCTTTGATCATCAAGGTCACCCAGGGACGAGAGTATTTTGCTTGAAACAGCCCGTAATAATAACAGGCTGCCGGATCATCGGCCTCTTCCACACCGAAGCGGAAAGCCTCCATGGCGCCTTTCTTGTCCTGGTTTTTGATAAGAACTGTGCCCAGGAGGTTCCAAACCGAGGGCATGGGGAACAAGACCTCGCTTGGTTCGTCCATGTTCACGTCGGAGATTCCAAAAACATCCTGGAGGTTCGCGTATGATCTCAGAAAGGGACGCCGGCGCTTCCAGACCTGTAAGCCCTCGCGGTAGAGATCTATGGCTTCCTGATCACGCCCCTCCCGCTCGAGCAGCTGCCCGAGAATACATTTAGCATTAATATCATCTGGCCTGCTCGCGAGCTGCTCCAGCGATTCCCGCACGCGCGCCATGCCGGGCGTATCGATAACATGAGACTCACGCCTCAAGAGCCTGATATATAGATGCATGACGGCGTCCGGATGACCAATCTTGGCTAAGGCCATGAAAAGCCGTAATGACAATAGGCGCCCTCGGGGATCGTCCCAAAGGATCCCCAGCAGGTCGGCTATGTAAAGCACTTCAAAAGAGGTCAATTTATGCTCTGTTCCGCGTGCGTTAGCATATCCGATTTCTGCATCTCTTGCAGGCCGCGGGGGGTGTAGGTACTTCGAGCAAGGTCCATAACCATGGACGGAGGTGCTGATCCAGGCAATCTTTCCGCCTCGGCCACAAAGGTGATGCTCTGCGGAGGTATAAATCTAGGAATGGACCTCCTTAATAAATGCTTGAAGAAACCTTCCCTGGCTCCATCGATGGAGGGTGCCACGATCTTGTCCCTTCTTTCCTTCAGGGCCGCCGAAGGAGCCCGGCGGAGCTTTGGCTCCCGTCGACTTGCGAAGCGGCGGGTTGTCGCCGAGCCAGGCAGGTTGCGCGCAGCATTGCAGCACACGCATACATCCGCAAAAATCCCGGGGGCCTGCAACTGCCGAGCAAGACGGCGAGGCAGCATGGTGGTTGAGGAATGCTTGCGGACCGCTGGCGATGAGTGCGTCGGTACGTCGGTTGGTCGGTAGTAAATTAGTCGTGGTAGTGAAGCCAGATGGCGGTGAGATTCTGCCGCTTTCCGGGGAAGCCCATCCAGAAAAAAAAGTTCCTCGACCGCGTCGACAGCCAGCTCACCCCATCCCATGTTTTCGCGCATTTACGACAGCGCCAGGAATATCTTCACGCGCAGCCCCCTGAACGATCAGGAACCTGTACTCGACTCACCTAAAATCACCGAAAGACCGACGCAACGATCGAACGCGGATATGGTCACCACGAGAAGAGGCCAAAGCTATCAAATTGATAGCCCAGCTGCCCCTGCGTCGGTGACGCGATCCGGCTTGAAGAGAAGTCTGGAGGAGCCAGGCACTCCCGTATCAGCCTCCAAGAAGAAGAGAGCCGCCGCTCCGAAGCGTGCGGCCAAGGCGTCGCCCACCCAGGAAAAAGGTGCAGAGGGTGACAAGGTGGCAGTGACACTTCAGGCGGAGCTCTCACAAAATCGTAATGCGGACGAATCGGAGGATAGAGTCGGAGAGGATGGAGAAGCGACACCGAAGGCAACGGCGCCTGCGAGACAGTCTAGTCCCAGCGTCGTGATTGAGCTCCCCACTCGCGGCAAGGACGGATCCGAAGCGCAAGACGGCCCAGCGGATGCGTCTGAGAATGAGGGAACGGAGTCTGTGTACGGAACTCCGATGACGAACGGGACGTCGTCCGTCTACGCCACTCCCGCAACCCACCTCAACAAGCGCACTGCATCGTCCAAGCCGGCCCGTGGCAGCGTACCCAAGAGCTCCCAGGAGATTCCCACTCCCTCCGGTCCACCGCGGGTGTCTCGCCCGCAAACCAAGCACATCCGGTTCGGAAGCGAGGAACCCCCGGCCACCATCCCAGAGGAAGCGAACGAAGTGCCCGACGTAGCCTCTTCCGCCCGGCAACAGGTCGATGACTCGGAGGAGAGCGAGAGCAGCGACGACGACGAGGCTCCCGAGGCCGTCACGCAAGCATCGGCATTGCAACAGATCAAAGCTGCCGAGGCGGAAGCCCAGCGCGCGGCGGCAAAGTATGTACACAGCGTCCCCTTGCACGCCCCTCCCTTCGCGGTGCAGAATGATCCTCCCCCTTGCTAACACCACGCGAAACAGCCAAGAAGCCGCTCGCCGCGAGAAACGCAAAGCACGCGACGCCTTCCTCAAAGAACAAGCGGCCGCGGCCAAAGCCAAGAAGCAGAAACCATCCTCACCCTCTCGCCTTTCCGAAGCCGACTCCGAAGAAGACTCAGACGAAGAAGAAGCAGCCAGTCCAGGCCTGCGTCCCTCTGCGCGTCCTCAGCCCACCGCCCTCCCCGCCCTCCTCCCTCTCTCCCTCCTAGAACAGGAAGCCCCGGCGCCTCGCGCCGCCAGCCCTGCCACCGCGGCCGCCGCGGCACCGACGACGAAGGCGAAGCACTTGAAATTCGCGGACGAGAAGCCGATCAAGGATCGCAAGGCGGGGCCGGTCAGCGTGCGCGTGCTGGCGAAGGCGAACGCGCTGCTGGCGCCCAAGGTCGAGCGGGGCGGGACGATGCAGGTGCGGGAGCGGTGGTTGAAGGGCCGGTTGCAGGAGAAGCGGCGGGCGGGCAAGGGAAAGGGCGGTGGCAAGTTCGATGGCCGGCTGGAGCGGAGGGAGTTTGGTGTTAAGGCGAAGGGGTTTTTGAGGAGGTGAGATGGGTTGAGGAATGGTGGTTGTGATTGACGTGATGTTCATCTGGGAGCAAAAAGGTGGACTGCTGCTGTGTTGGGACTGGGTACCATCGTCCTCGTGGATGGACTGCGATGGCAATATTTCTTCTTCTTGGTTCCGAGCACGGAAAAGCTATGAGCGGCATTGTTCTTTGTACATTTGAGGGCGTTGCACGCTGTCTCATTTTCTTTCAAAAAATCATGATCATAGACGGAATTTGGTTGGCGATACGCGGAAACATTATTCCTTCACATCCGGCGTTGAGCGGGATGTACCTCGAACGGTCACTGTTTTGTCTTTCTACTTCGTACTGTATCTTCCTGTCTCCGTAGTCGTGTGTACGAATTCGAAAGTACAGAGCTTTTGCATCGAGCCATCTACCCTCCTCTGGAGAAGTCCTATAGATGGATGGATGGCGGTGAGCACGCACTGCATGTTTCGTCCGCCTTTCCCTTCCCCGCACGCCGGTCCGCTGTCTCCGCCCGCACTCGTCACGATGATTTGCGGGTGCTCCACCGGTGCATGTCTGGGCAATACAATATATGTATGTACGTATATGCTACCGAACAGACGCGGCGTCGAGGGGTCGTCACACCGCTGATATGTATATACATGTATGTATATATACTAGTGTAGACGTATACACGTCTATGCATATGGCATATGGCATATGCCTGTATGCGTGTAGGGAGATACAAAGACGGTGAGGAATAGAGAGAAAGAAAGAGGGGAAGCGCTCATGTCTGAAGCTCATCACACACTCAATCCAGGCCCTCCGCTTCGCCTTTTTCTTTCGCGAGCTAGCTCCCTCCCATCCTTCAGCCTTCCTCGCCTCGCTCGCTCGCGTCCGGCCTCTCGTTAGTACATAAAGTAGTTCGTGCATCCGAGAATCGAAAAAGGGAAAAAAAGAAAGAAAGCGGGTCCTTTCTTCCGCTTTCCGCCGGGGGAGATCGGCTTCGGCTCGGAGGAGACGGATGGAAAAGCAAGCGAGCGACGGGAGGGGATGGATCTCGATCGTAGGTATGGAGTTTGCAGAACGGAAAGAGAGAGGGAAGACAAGATGTGAGATCGCTAGTTGTTATTTCATAGCTTACCGTGCTTACCTCTGGAGGTAAGAGATAAAAAGCTCATACTTCTGGAGTTAAGGACAAAAATCAGCCCTATCACCATGCTTGGGGTCTGCTTTTAGTCAGCCGGATGGCGGCGGGATTGGTGTTTAGTGACCACAGTTCTCCTGGCCTGGACGTGTTAGGGAGCAGGAGGAGATCCTTCCCATCCATCCCTCCTCATTTCTGAGAGCCGGCTAGGGACGGACACTGAGGGATGGCTGCTCTGTATATTCAATCAATCAATGCAGCACAAAGAAGAATCAAAATCCAATTGTCTACCCAGGAAAAAATAGCAGGAAGGGAGAGAAAAAAAGGCTGACCAAGCGCCAAGGCGACTGGAGTTTGTCAGCTTGCATTACTAGTATTTACGAGAAAGGCGGTACGATCCGTTGATGGCTTGTCACTGTGATGATGGACGATGGGATGGATTCTAGCTCATGATCGCCCATATGGATTTCCCACTGTTACCCGTTGTCCTCCCCAGCAGACCTTACTTATTTACATATTCACTTACTCGAAGCAAGGCCTTGTATAACAAAAAGAAAGAGAGTACATACATTCGGATCGATATCTGATTGAAAGATCCGCCTCCGCGGACGATCCCGGCTGCTAAGGGAAGTCCTACAACAAGCAAGGTTAGCCGGCCCAGCGACTACCAGTACGCTCCCGTGCCGGGCCCCGCCCTCGAATCGAAAGTCACGGACGGGACCAGCGCCAGAGTGGACATGACAAGGCCTCACTCGATCCCGACGACGTAAACTCTTTTTTTCCCGGCTCGGGCTGCACTTTATCCCACACAGACGGCCTCCGACGCTCCTCTTTGTCCCCCGAGTATTGACCTACAAAGTCCGGTACATCTCTCTCCTTTCGTCTCTTCTCTTCTCTTCTTCTTCTTCCTCTTCCTCCACTTCACCTTCCATCCTCCCTCCTCCCCCTCCCTCCCTTTCTTCTCCTCAAGCAAGGAACAAAGCGCCGCTGGCGAGCTTGCTACCTACTATACATAACCACCCCCTCCGTCCGCTGCGACCGCTCTTGCTCTGGCAGCAGGATCCTCGCTACCCTCGTCCGCCGAATCCACCGTGGTACATCTCAGTACCATTTTGCTACTCGTACATCCTCCGCGAATTCCTCCTACCGACCTCACGCACGCTCCACCCATCGCGCCCGGCCGGCACCCCCGAACGCTCCGACGTAAACTGATCTCGATCGCCCCAAAGCTGGTGCGACGAAGCTACCGGCGTCATGACTTCAGCACCTGTTAATGACGCGACCGCCAGGTACGTGACCAGCAGCGGAATTCTCCTCCTCCGTGAAAAGAGACGGATGATCCTGGCGTTCGCCGAGGAATGCATTTTGCGCAACATCGCAACCTACCCATCCTTACATTCTTACAAAAACCCGCCCGACATACCCCATACCTCCCCGTTCTGCTCCTCCTCCCTCTCTTCTCCTCCCCTCCACCACCGCCCGCGAACCCTCCAAACCCCGAGAAAAGCGACGCTAATCACCAGCAATGGACAGACGTTTCACCATCTTCCTCTCCTCTCTCGCCCTCGTTTCCAACACGATCTGCTCGCTCGCCCTCTCCCAACTGCCGCCCGACGCATTCCATCTCACCCAGAATTTCGCCCTCTACTCCGGTTTCGCCGCCATCCTGAGCGGGCTCGGCCTCATCGGAGCCATAAAGGTGCGTTGAACCTCCCCGAAACAACCCAACCACCAACACCAACAACAACAACCCCCCAGCCGTACACATCCCTGCCAACGCATTCGCATTCGCGTTCAACTTCCCCGCATTTTTTACCATTTACAGGGCGGCTGTGACTAACGTCCCCCTCCCCCTTGCAGCGCAACTCCTCCCTCGTCCTCATCTTCAGCAACCACCTCCTGCTCGACGCCTTCCTCAGCACCCTCCCCCGCATCCTCCTCTCCACCCTCCTCTTCTCCCTCCCCTCCAACCTGTGCTCGCTCGTCGAACTGCACCGCCGATCGCCGGGCCAGCCGGCCGAGGCGTTTCCCAACACCTGGACGTTCGAGAGCTGGTCGCCGCGACAATGCCACGTCGCCATGTGGGTCGTGCAGGCGGTCGCCGTGGCGCTGACGGTCGCGCTGACGGTGGTGCAGTGGGTTGGCGCCATCCGGGTACGGCGCTTTGGGAAGGCGTTGGAAGTTGAGCAAGTCTGCGCGCCCGTGGCGGCGGGCGAAAAGCTGAAGCAGGATGTGTATCCGGTCGATCTGGAGAGGAGGGGAAGCTGGAGCGATAAGTGTTGAGCGTGACGGACCAACGGGAATAAGTTGACACACTCCATGCGGGGAACCGCTGCGTGTCATCCTCGTGGGCTGCGAGACGCGACTGGCGTGACTGGAGAAATTCTGCCGCGTCGGGATTGAGCCGTCCTCGTCCGTCTGGCCAGTATTTATAGACGGACTTGGCCATTGCTCTTCCGGGTGACGGCCTGCTGCTTCCGCGCACCCACGACCCCATGTACGACCGGTCCTGGAGGGCGTTCCGCCGGTGGCATGGCAGAACTCGATGAGGAACAATCCACGCATCACGAGAAGGAGTTCGCGACAAAATTTGGGAAGAGGATGAATAATCTACGGGCTGAAAGAAATCATGACGCGACGAAACGATGGCGAGAGACCTTACGCCGGTCTTTCCCTCCTCTCTTTGTTTTTCATCTCTGTTATCTGGGAGATTGTCCTTTTCTCTTCTTTCCTTTTTCTGTTTCTCCTTTTTTCAGCGCATGATACCACATTCCTTTTCTCCCAGTCGAAATACAGAGTTTTCCTTGTTTCATCATCATCACGACCGCCGATGATCCTGCGCTTTCTCGTGAACGTTCAGAAAAAGGAGAGTGCTTGTAGAGGACATGAGTTTTGTTCTTTCATCATCAGCGACCCATCGGTACAGCACCGTCCCTACAAGAGCACTCCCGTGCCTAGCCAGCAACATCGACTTACCTACAGGGCTACAAACCCTCACTCCCCTCCACCCACTCATCACCCACCACAACCCTCACCGGCACATCCCTCTCCACCCAATCCGCCTCATCCCACTCAATCCCATACCGCACCTCCACCCTCTCCCTTGCCCACACCCTCCCCCTCCCCTTCCCGATCCCCTTCCGCCCTCGATCCCGCAAAAACCTCACCCGTCCCCGCCACCCTTCCCCCTCCTCCTCCTCCTCTTCCTCCGCACCCAAACACCTCGTCAACCCCCACACCCGCAGCACAGGACAACTCGCGCACGCCCCCGCCGTTTCGCCACGACGCTGGCAGGCGCACGGCGTCCGCGCCCTGGGCCGCAAATCCTGAGACGCTGGCGATGACCACCGCGTCTCCCCGCAGCAGAGGCAGATGAGCTCGGGGTGGAGGATCCATTCTCCCCCTCCCACCCCTCCTTCCCCCTTCCCGGCTCTGACCCGCACTGTCCTCATCAACCGTCCGACAAGACACCACACGCAGACGCGCTCGAGCTCGATCTCAAGCCCGACGGGAGCGAGCGAGCCGTGCGAACCCTCAGCTGGTTTCCCCCCTTCTGGCGCCAGATCGGAGCACCGCAACACCCCATCCAACCCCTTCACGACCGGATGCGCGTCCCCGCCGAACATATCCTGGGGGTAGCGCGCATGGCAGATGCGGCAGCGGCGGTGGGTCTGCTGCTGCTGCTGCCCCTGCTGCTGTCCCGTGGGCGGGGCGGGCGGGGTGAGGTGGTCGCGTATGTGACGGCGGGCGCAGGGGGAGAGGGTGGAGAGTGGGGTGGGGGTGCTGGGGGATGGGAGGCTGGTGTAGAGGGCGCGACTGCTGAGGCGGAGGGCGAGTTGGGCGTCCGGGGGGAGGTGGCTGGTGTGCAGGTGGTGGAGGATGTCGAGGGGGAGGGAGAGGAGGGGGAAGGGTTGTGGTGCGGGTGGGGGTGAGGAGGGGAGGGGGTGGGTTGGTTGTGGCATGGGTGCTAATACTGCTTGTGGAGGTGGGGTTGGAGGGGTGTGGTCTGGCTCTGCGGGGTGCGGCTGCGGGTGTCGTTGGGGCTCTGAGAGCGGTGTTGCTGCTTCCGCTGCGGTTACTCTCCGCTGGCGACGTGCTGTGCTCCTGTTTCCGTTGAGCGTGCTTCGTGCCTGGGTGCTCTTGTTCGTTCGCTTCTCCGTCGTCGTCGCTTTCGTCGTCGTCTTCTTGCTTTTTTGCTTCTGCTTCCCCTTCTGCTTCTGCTTCTGCTTCTGCTTCACCCTCCGAAACAGCGTATGCCACCGCCACAGCTGCCAGTCGGACTTCCCCCAGGTTTTGTACCGGTTTCCGTGTCGCCGTTGAGCAGTTACTTCTCCCACTCCCGCTCCCGCTATCGCCACCGTTGTCGTGCTGTCCAGCGTGCGTGACATTGTTTTCTTCCTCGTGGTCGTTTGTTCACCCGTGCGTGGCGAAGGCAGGAGGAAAACCTGCCGTGCGGTTATATGCGTGACTATGCCTTGTCTTTGGTGGGGGATCCAAACGATGAGGACAAAGAGGTTTTCGAGTTTGGCGATGAAGGGGAAGAGGCGGATTATGGGCTTGAAGAGAGCAGGCGGACGCGCACGTGGAGGAACGGTTTGCTGGTGGTGGTTGAGGGTGCGTGATTGTTTGAACGAGGTGGTGGAGGGGGAGAAAGGACGAGGGTGAAGATGCGGACAAGGACGGTTTGGTTTGTTGTGCCACAAGAAGAGGTTTGGTGGAGGGACGTGAAGAAGGAGGAAGAGGAAGAGGGGAAAGTAGACTATGAGGTCGTGGAGAGAGTCGAACGAAGTGGTAGGTAATGAGGAGGCGAAGAAGGAAGAAAGAATGACGACGTTGAAAGAGGAGGGGGGCAAGGTGGTTTTCCTCCCTTCCTTACCTTGTTTTTATTCGTCTTCCTCTTCGCGCTTGTACTTCTATTTGTACTTGTGTGATGTGTGTTATGTTTCTCTTGCTCCTGGCCACAGCCTTGCTTTTGTCACTCGCTTTCTTGCTGCTGCCTCCAGGTTGCCTCGTCTTGTGTATGCGTGTGTGCGTCCACGCCTGCTCCTCAACCCCCTTACCAGGTACGAAACTCGCTTGACCCCAAACATTGTTCAGTCGATCCTGTACCTACCTGTCGTTCCTGAACCCGGTGACGTTCTGCGCCTCTCTTGTGTCTGTATGCCTGTGTGCGTGTTCGTGTGTACGGTGCCGCGGGCGGCAAAGGAAGGGGGGACGTGGAAGGGGGGACTGCAGCATGGTCGACGTTGAGGGGTCGAGACCAGGGAGATTCTGGCCAACTGACTTCTCTGAGTGACGTAGTCAAGGTATAGGGAGGGGCAAGGGGAGAGCTCTCGTGCCTTTTTCTTTCTCTCTTCACGCGGACGGTGGGAAGGGCGTGGTTCGTCTCCCCTGCGGAATGGCTATGCCTGTACCTATGTGCCTTGCTTCTTGTCTCTCTTTCTTCCTTTCTTTTTTGGTCTCAGGGAGCAGATCTGAAACGGAAAGCAAAACCCGAAGAACAACATGGAAGAAGTGCAAGTTTTGAGAGGAATGATTGGAAGCGCTTGTTGTGAGATCTGGGAGAGGGCAGGGAAGGGAAAAAAGAAATCAGGAAACTCGACCTTGTACAGTACCCTGCTCCTCGGGAGAGGAGACCCTATGGCAATGGCTCTTTCCAGTTCAGGCAGGTTAGTAAGAGAAGTGGTATTCTTTTGCTGAGTTTGTTTGACATATCTTCGTCTGCTTGATTGAGTTGGGTTGATGCTGAGGTTTAGGATGATATAATGTATAAAGGTACAGCGGTTAAATGTGGCTTACCTAACATAGGATGCAAAGCTTGAGACAGGCTTAAGTTTCTACCTAGGCCGCTACCTCGTTGGTCAGAAGGAGTGAAGAGTGAAACAGGCGCGAAGACCCTTCTTCACGTGGGAGAGCCTGGTCGCAGGTTCCAGGCGAGACTGAATGAGGTAAAGCTCGTGAATGGTAAGATGACGAGGTCTTCACACCCGTTGAGACTCGTTTTGCCTGTATTTATCCATTTGAGGTTACGGATCGAATAGAGAAGCGTCCACGCGGGCATGGAGTTTTTGTTGATCATCTCTAGTGCGTTGAGGAACGACCACTTGGATCAATTTGTGTGATTTTCGCTGGGTGTTGGTCACCAGGCGCTGATTTTCTCACAGCGGATCACTTTCGGCACTCACACAGCCATCGTCAAATGGGGTGGTGGTCGAGATAGCCGTTGCAGGATTCTGACGCCATGACTGCATGGCATGTGCCCAGCAAAGCAAGCGTGAGTAAGTGAGAATCTGGGGTCTCAGCCTTGTGCCTCAGGGTTCAGGACATGACTCGGCAAGGGTAAGGCAGGGCAGAGGCATGACAGGCAGAATGATGCTAAGAACCCCAGGCAGACCGGCTGCTGCTCCCATCCCCAAAGCACGTTCACTCTATCCCACCATCATCTTCAGCTTCCCGACGATGAGGTGGAGCCGAGCGCGCTCCCGACGGGACTCGTACGGTCTTCCCCCGAACAGGAGGGCCGAGCCAGGCCTGCATGCTTGCTTGCAATCCTGGTCGGGGCTTCGCGGCTGCTGTTGATACAACATATGATGGACTACTTGGAGGAACTGCTCTCACGACGCGCAGACAGTCTGATCCTCCGTGGGCGTCACAGTCGGATTGCTCCGCTATCACCATCATCATAATCATCTGGTTGTGCTTAACCAAGTAAGCAACCCCTCCGCGGCGTTCATCCTCACTTCCTTCAGATCGCTCGATCCCAACTCTTCGAACATCACCCGGCCACTCCGGCCGCGCCCAAGATCGGGCAGGCCTCTAGCAGCAGCAGCATGGATAACGAAGGCTGTCGGATGACGCAGGACATATCCTCCCGCGCGGGATGCGTCGCCAAAAGAAAATGTCGAACAGCGTTGCCCGCGCAAGGGAAAACAAATCTTGGGAATAGCGCTGCAACCGCACACCCACCTACCCACCACCCCTTTTGCAGCGGTGGCTGCAGAGCCATATCGCCATCGCAACTTCGGCCTTTGACTCCAGAGACGGTTGCACGACGCTTGCTTTCTTTGGCATTGCCCGCCGGCATTCGGAGTAGTGGAGGAGGAAAGTGAAGAAGACACAAACTCAGGAGAGGACCGTCGGCCACACCACCTCTCCACATCCCCATCCACCTCCTTTTTACTTACCCCCTCCCCCCTCCTCACCATCGCGCGTGCGGAAGACCGCAGAGCGCGCGTACAATACATTGATGGCGCCCGCCGCTCTTCCGGGTCTGGCGATGCGCGATATTATTATGGAGCGATTGATTGCAACAGCGGTCGCAAACCCCATCCACATCCATCCCTCACTACTTGGTCGTCCCCACACGCCTTTCCGTCCGTCCTCGACATGTGGTGCTCTGGCGGCAGCGCGCTCCGGGCGACTATTTTGTGTGTGTTTGCAGGAGAAGGAGGGGCTGGGGGGAGAGGAGGGGAGGGGAGGGGAAGAAGCGCCGGGCCAAACCGTGCGTGTGCCATCGTCCACCGCCCACGCCCCCCCTCCTCTTCAGCCGTCAATCAGCTGGTGTGCAGCATCGACCGTTGCACCAAGCCTGTCGCGACGCCTCGACAGATTCTGACAGCGTTGATGGTCGTCGGCTCGGACCTTTACCGTAGGGTTCCCCCCTTCCCAAAATGTCCGCGCGAACCTCTCTCTCTCTCTCCGCGGGGTGGGGGAGAAGTTTGGGCGGCCTGGTAGAACCGAGGGAACGTTGGGCTGCCGATCCCTGCCCGCCTTTGCTCCTGTGACAGCGGTGTCGGTGATGCCACCACCCCAAGCACGCAGCCTAAGGGTCGTGGATCGCGGCGAGTCGGGTACGCGGGAAAAGAGGTGGAGGGGGAAGAGACGGTTTTCTTCTTTCTTCGCTGGTGGGAGCAGGGAGTGGGGTAGGTAGCTCCGACCGCATGATTGATGATTGGCATGCGGAAATACGCACACTTGCTCTCATGCAGCGACAAGCGCAGCCAAACATCGGCACTGCTGATTCTGCACGGAAAGCCAACCTCGGTGCTTCTTTCGTTATTTCGCGCGATCGATTTGTCCATCCGCCTTTGGGATTGACAGATAGGGAGAGAGAAGGGCTGGCGTGGGATTGCGCTCATCTGGGTACGCATCCACTCAGCTTTCCGACCGAGCTTGATGTGGGGAAAGGGTCTATTGTACGACGAATGGCTCGAGAGCAATCCAACGAGGAGAGGCTACCGAATAATAAGGCCGGACAGCTATCACCAGCAGTGCAATGGGTGGATCGATTTCAAGGAGGGAGGGGGCACGACCTTCCTTTCGGCTCGCTGTGTCGATACTCGCCGGCTCGGCAGGTGGTCACCGTCCATCCAGGTAGTGGCCGGGTAGGGCATGGCATGGATGCGAACTGGCCTGTGAGGAAATGCGCCCGGCTGGGAATAACGCAGGGACAAGGGAAAGAGTGAAGGGCGATTGGTGCTGCATCGAGATCACTTGAACGGACAGGGCAGGGCATGGCATGGCAGGGCTCATAAGGAGACGATGTGACGATGGCAGCAGCAGCAACGCAACAGAGGAGCGGCGCTCTTCGAGAAAATTCCTCGCCCATTGATATACATGCGCTGTCCTCCCCGTCCGTATCATCATCATCATCCATCTTGTTGTGCGATATACCGACCCAGAATTTATCGGTGATCGCGCACTTCGCGTAGGGCCTCGGAGCGCTGCGAGCAGGAAGGATTGCCGTAATCCGTCATCGTCGCAACACAAAGGGCAGTAGTAAATAGTGAGGGCTTCAGCGGCAGCGCCCACCTGGGTCAGTGTCGGTGCCCACGGTGCCCAGTGCCAGTGCCAGAGGCCAGCGCCAGCATCATCAAGTGCCAGCCGGGGGGTCTCGCGAAAAAGAGAGGAGTCCGTGGGTTGCGTGCGGAAATTACTTGGATTAGCGTCGCTCTCCTATTGTCGACATCTTCCTCACCATCTTGACCCTCCTCTCCTCTCCTCTCCGCCTTCTCCTCCTCCCGATCCCGAGACCTGTCCTTCTTCTCCTCCTGCCTTGGCCCTCCGTCCCCTCTTCCTCCTCTCCCTCCTCTCTCCTATCTCCTGGCCATCTTTCTCACCCGCCGTTGTGCTGCATCGCACATCTCACCTGTCGCGGTTGCGCTTGCTTGGAAAAAATCTCCACGTTGAGGCCGTTCGGTTGTTCATTGCTGCCCGGCCATCCGTCCCCGGCAGGTAAGCGGACCCCGTGTTACCCTGTCATGTCGTCCGAACGTTGCGTCCTCAGGCCGCGCTTCGCCTGCCAAAAATTCTTTTCCCTCACCCCCCCCAAATCTCCGCCTCCGCATATGTACACTGCTGCGTGCACCCGCCCGTTTTCCTTTCCCCCAAAAGCATCCGCCCCTTCAGCCATTGCTAACGTCCTGTCGTCCGCTCTTTTCAGACTTCGCAGATCTTCAATTCGAATCTCGGGTCTTCGGCACTGTCCTCCGCGCGCCGATACCGCTTCCGCACCCTCTACCTACTCTCCCTCATAATTAATATACACGCACATCCGGGTTTCGACATTTAATTCTTGAACATGGCCTTCTACGACAATGCCGCTTGGCCTGCCGGACGCCAGCCGTCCTGGGAGCAGCCAGCGCCTCCCTCACGATCAGGTATGGCTGCCGTCTTCCCAGCATGCCGTGGGCCGGCCGGACAAGTTAATAACGTGGTGTTACAGGCAACAGCTCGACCGTGCAACGGGACGACTCCAACGCCTTCCAGTCTCAGTTTGAAGGTACGCCACTGCTCCCCCGATCCTGACACCATCCGACCTTGTACTCCAGCCCGGATCACGCATCGCGGGGTTCCATGCTATATCCTCACTCTCCTAAGACTGCCGTGCTTGCCTCACCACCGTTTTTGCCCGAATACTGACAGGATGCCGTTGCAGAGGTGGAACGTGCCCAGGACAATCTCATGAAGAGTGGGAAGTTGTTTGGAGGTGTCATGCCCTTGGGTGGTCCGGGACGTAGAGATTCCATGCCCATCATGCCGGGTGTCCGTCCCTACCCCGAGTACGGTAGGGCTACTATGCGACCTACATATCCCCGGTACATTCACTGATCGATTAAGACCCTCGCATGGCGGGCCCTCCACGCCACCACTCCGTGAGCGAGTATGACGGCATTCGCTCGCACTCTGCGTCGAACGTTCAGGGCTATTATGCTAGTCAGCGCTTTGCGCCTCGCCCAAGCGAAGCCGACCAGATGATGCAGGCGAAGCGCCGGATGGCCGCCCAGCGCGAGCGTGAGCTCAGGAACTATCACCAGGAACAGCAATATAATAGGAGTAAGAGCACTGAAAATGGACAATAATACATGGATTGTTGGTTAACGATCCAGGTGTACTTGCAGATATGCCTGGTGCCAAATCCGATCGCTCTATGAGCCCAAATGCGATGAGTGAAGAAGAACGCCGGGAGCTCATCGCTCGCCAGCACCGTGCTTTGTACGGCAATGATTCCGCCCTGTATCCTCCGAACGGATCCACTGCCACCTCCCAACCCCAGTCGCAGGATGCGCGAGTTGCTACCACCCTGGCCGGCCGTGGCGCCTCCCCTTTGGCCTTTGATTCTTTTGGTGTCCCGGGCTCTGGAAGCGAGGGCACCGTTCAGATGCCGCCGAGGGACCGTATGTCTGGCAGCATCGATGCCTCCGCCGGCGCTCAGCGTTCGCGTGCCAACAGCAACGCTTCTCCTTCCTCCAACCCCACCACCTCCTTCAGCCTGTTTGAGAACGCGCAGCAGTCCAGCCGCACCTCGAACTCATCGCCGGGCGGATCTCCTCCCCGCGCGGGCCTGAAGGGCACCACCGGCGCTGGCGTGGCGCCCATCGGAACCCGCCCTGCCCCCCCTCAGGGTCAGGCCGGCTCTCTCTTGAACAAACGTTCCACCACTCCTCTCCCATCTCCGTTGAGCTATGGGTTCACTGCCAGCGAGCAGAACAACAAATTGATCAACAACGAGCGTTCCGCATCCACGTCGTCCAACCCTGCGCCCGCGACGGACAAGGGGGCCAGTCTCGGATGGGGAAACAACAGCGGCGTTTGGGGATCCACGAAGAATACCCTTGGCGTTCAGGCCTCTGTCTGGGGTTAATAAGTTTTCACGTTCAAGATTTTACACATGCCGGAGTTAATGCATTTCAGGTGTCCAGGGCAAACCATGATGGTCGGTCATCAGCACGGTCGGTCGGAACGGGTCGCGATCACTTCGTCGGTTTCACGTTTTCCAGATTCTCCTCGTTCGGCATGAGGGCTTGCATATCCACTCCAATTTGTCTTTTATTTTTCCTCGTCAGGCGGAGCAAAATCGGGTTCGTTCATGAAAAAAACAATATCAAACGGCGGGAACACGGGGTTATGCAAATGGGAACTTTCAAAGTACGATTGTGATATCTCGTCGGGCTGGGTCGGATCTATCATCAGGTGTTATCTCTTCCTTTTTTTCTTCGTCATTTTTTGTCTCTCTTATACCTGCCGGTTCTTTCACTGGGGTAGTTTCGGGTGTCTTTCTCTCTTTTCTTTCCGTGGTTCACTGCTCTTGACGGGAGATGGGGAGGGGTGTTTGCTTCGTCGTACTTGGGGGACCGGGGATGGGGACGGGAACATGCGATATTATCGGGGCACTGTTACTATACCTTCTGTGTTTGCTGGGTGGCCTGTCTATTCAGGAAAAGTGGGAGGGAAGGAGGGCAGGGAAAACTGGTTACTGCACGGTTGGAGGTGTCATTCTTATTGCTGGGTTTTTACGTCCATGGGAAAATATAGGAGTTTTTGGTTGCTTTGCCAAGGGTCTTTGGCAGCTATACGTTGGGAAGAAGAATGAAGTGTGATGTGTGTCTTTGGGTTGAAGTGTTGCTAAGACATTGAGCCTATTCCCCAGAAAATAGCTACCCGGCACGGCGAGGCTTCCTCTGAATCCCTACTTCACAGTTTCTGCGGAGCTGTGTGAATGGGGGAAACGAAGCTAAGGGTGCGGGAACACCCCCTGGGCAAGCGCGGTGGCGCTAAACCCTCCTTGCACACCTACCGTACCGACTTCCAGAATCGTGGCCTTAATCCGCGCCGCCCGACCAACAACCTACCTACAACCAACTGACTTGCCCTCCACCCACCGACCGACCGACGGACGACGTTGCGTTGAACTTCCTCCTACGACCTTTTCTTGATACCCTCCGTCAATTCACTTCCGCTGCTCTCACAATGGTAAGTCTCGCAGTTCATATCCTACGCGGGTGTCGGGGACCTCGGCCGCTGCCATGGCGCTTCGTTGCTTCCGACGTGGAGTCCGATGTCTCCTTGACGACATCAATTCGAATGGCATCGTACAGTAGCGGGAGCTGGGGTCCTTTCTACTGCTGTGGTTGGGCTGGGAGGCGGCTGCGAAATGGCGGCTGCGACGACCGTCACCACACCCACATGGCACTGGAGTTGTCCCAGCTCCATCCAGCTACCACGCAAATCAGCTACCCGCTCCAACTCCGCCCTCCACACCTCCGGAACACCTTCATCCCGCATGCCAAAAGGAAGCTCGAGAAGATAGTAGGAACACACCCGAGCTGACGAACACACCAGTCCTCACCGCGTCCCACCTCCCCGGTCAACGGTGCCAGCACCGGCGCCAGCACCGCCCGTCCGTCCTCCCCGAAGCCCCCGGGCGGCCCCGCGACCGCGATCCGCCGCAAGGCCGCCGCCGACCGTGCCGACCGCGCCGCCAACGCCCGGCCGTCCTCGACCCGTGCCGCCGGCGCGGGCGGCAGCAGCAGTACCATGCTGAGTACGTATCACATCCCCTGAGGGGCCGCCGTGCGTAGAGGCAGGGCGATAAGGAGCATAGAGAGAAGGACGAGCATGAAGACGGAGGAAGATCAGGGTTGGAGAACATTGGGCTAACGATACTTTTTTTCTGGGTAGGGCTTTACACCGACGAATCCCCCGGACTTAAGGTCGACCCGGTTGTCGTGATGGTGCTGTCGGTCGGCTTCATCTTCAGCGTTGTGGCGTTGCACAGTAGGAACCCCCTTCTCCCTTCCTTTCCGGATCTGAATGTTGAATTTGTTGCTGACATGGTGGACCGACAGTCGTTGCCAAGCTCATGCGCAAGTTCACCGCGTA
Source organism: Myrmaecium sp. VS I D KN 1 (assembly GCA_019775845.1). NCBI lineage: Eukaryota > Fungi > Ascomycota > Dothideomycetes > Valsariales > Valsariaceae > Myrmaecium > Myrmaecium sp. VS I D KN 1. The sequence goes on along the minus strand of JADQAV010000002.1, from coordinate 724,557 downwards.
GAGTGGTGAGATGGCTTGGATGGGACTGATGAGTAAGCGTGGCATAATGGTTCTTTGCGGATGCTCTGTGGTAGATGGGATGGGATCGACCTGGGAAAAGGAAGGAGGACATGGAGAGAAAGCCATGTGGTCGACAAGACTTCTGTTACACGAGAAGGAGATAACTCAGACCCGCCATGACATGACCGGTTGAAGAAAACAGAGGGGGTAGAAAGGGGACGGATTGGCATGCTGCTGCTGCTGGTCTGACGGAGATGTTTTTTGTGCTCTTTTTTTGTCTGGATGTATCATTTTCACTTGCTTTTGGAACAATACGGATCTTTGGAGTTTTTTCTTGCTTCAGGTCTTCTCTTTCTTTCTTATTTCCTTGCATTGCACGTTTTCTTGACCACTCATCCACACAAACATAACGCTTTGTACCGTTGGAGGGCTGGGTATATTCGGGTGCGGTATCCGTACATATGTGACATGTTGCATAAATGCTTTGGGGTTTTTGAGTGGTTGTTGTTCCTTGGTCTTCACTCGCATCACTTCTGTAGCAGCGGTGTTGAATGTTCGGAGGGCTTTTCTTCTAAATTCCGACATGATGGCTTGGGGGGTTGGGGAGCGGATCGAGTACTAAAGTCAAGTATGGAAGGGTGTCATCATCATCAATACACCCTGCGGTCGATAGGTAATATGTATATATACAGATATTCTCCCTTCATTTCACCAATTGCGGGGGTATAGGGTCTTTCTTCTTGTTTTCATTTTTTCAATCTTTTGATAACTAAGCAATACGCTGCATACCTTACCCATGTTTCGCCTCTCTCTCAAGTACCTACGGTAGAACCGTAGAATCGCCTCCGGGTAAATTGGCAAAAAAGGATGGACGAGCTCCCGGGTTGCATTTAACCGAACGCTTCTTCCTGATTGGTGGGGAAAAAGAGGGATGGGATGGTAGCTTGGACCCCACACGCCACATGGAGTTGTGATGGATGGAGGGGCAAAGCGGGTTGGGAGGGGCAGCAGAGCGATGGAGATATCGTGGGATTTCTTATGTTTCTGCTTGTTTCTTGTTATTTGTTCTATGCTTTTTTCTCTTGTTGGTAATGTACTGGACTGGCGATGTATGCTGTAGAGGAGGTTGTACATTGCTGCTTTTCTTCTCCGCTCTGTTGTGAGGTCGGCTCAGCCTTGCGTGAGGGGGAGGCGAAGAAGGGCGGCGGGTCCGGGTAAGTTGTGAATCGGCAGGTAAAATATGTCCCTGAACCGCTTTTCGATCTTGCCATGCGTGCCGGAGGGGCGATGGTTGCAATTGCCTCTCTTCTTTTCTCTACGTAGGTGGAGGAAGCCTCTGCTTTGCTACCACTGTATACTATACATGCATAACTACCGGGCAACTGCCGGCGCAGGGGCGAACGTGGGCCGTCCGTCACCTCAGTCCGTCCACGATACCTCTCCCGGGTACCGATCGATGGAGACCGCCCGTTTCCCCCGGCACGCTCGTTCACTAGCATGGGACTGGGGTTTTGGTGGGATGTGACGTGGGATGGCTGGTTGTTTGGGTGGTGGTGGTGATATCGCCCTCACCCGGAGGGGAAAGCGACATATAAATCCGGCGGGCTGCCCTCCGGACGTGGGAGCTTCCATTCCCTTTCCCAAACCTCTTTCTCCTCCTTCTCTCCTCAATTATATATCGCTTCACTCCTCTTTCACATCTCTTCTACCCTCCATCGCTTTCTCAAGCTCCTAAAACCACACCCCTCCTCCTCCCCCGCTACTCAACGTCTACTTGCGCCACTGTCCCACGTAGTAGCTTGGCCCGCCTCCCTCCCGTCTCCAACAGCGCTCTCCTTCTCTCACCCTCACAATGCCTTCCGTCCCTACTCTCAAACTGAATACCGGCGCGACTATGCCGCAGGTCGGCTTCGGCCTGTGGAAGGTAGACAACAACGTCTGCGCGGACGTGGTCTACAACGCCATTAAGGAGGGCTACAGATGCTTTGACGGCGCATGCGGTACGTCATACTCATGAGGGAGGGGGGATTAGTAGAGCTCGATTGCCCAGACATTCTCTCTTAGAACGACTTGTTCCCCTATGTCGACCCTGTTCTCCGAGTCTCTGGTTCTGACAATTATACGCCCCTTCGCAGACTACGGCAACGAAGTCGAAGCCGGCCAAGGCGTGAAGCGGGCCATTGACGAAGGCCTCGTGAAGCGGTCCGACCTCTTCATCATCTCCAAGCTCTGGAACTCCTTCCACGACCCGGAGCGGGTCGAGCCGATCGTGCGGAAGCAGCTGGCCGACTGGGGGCTCGACTACTTCGACCTGTATTACATCCACTTCCCCGTCTCGCTCGAGTACGTCGACCCGGGCGTCCGCTACCCGCCCGGCTGGTTCAACGACGACGCGAGCACGACCGTCAAGCTGGGCAAGGCCACGCTCGAGAGCACGTACAAGGCGATGGAGAAGCTCGTGCCGGCCGGGCTGGCCAAGGCGATCGGCATCTCCAACTACGGCGGCGCCCTGATCCTCGACCTGCTCAACTACGCCGCCGTCAAGCCGGCCGCGCTCCAGATCGAGCACCACCCCTACCTCGTCCAGGAGAGCCTGCTCAAGCTGGCCAAGGAGCACGACATCGCCGTGGTGGCCTATTCCTCCTTCGGGCCCCAGTCCTTCCGCGACTGCGGCATGCCCCTCGCGGCCGACATCCCCCTCCTCTTCGACCACCCGACCGTCGTCGAGGCCGCCACCAAGCACGGCCGCACCCCCGCCCAAGTCCTCCTCCGCTGGGCCTCCCAGCGCGGCCTCGCCGTCATTCCCAAGTCCACCACCCCCGCCCGCATGCGCCAGAACCTCGAGCACCTCGATTTCGACCTCTCCGACGCCGAGCTCGAAGCCATCACCCGCCTGGACAAGAACCTGAAGTTCAACGCGCCTGTGAACGTGAGTCTTCCCCTTCTCTTCTTCCTATCCCGCGCCTCCCGCGAAGAACCGTGACGCGTTTTTCTTTTTGAAAGGACGTTCGCTGACGAGCCCGCCACATTAGTACGGCATCCCGGTGTACTGCTTCCCGTAGATCGATAGAAGAGCTATTTTTCCTTAGCCGATAGTGAAAAACAAAAATGTCAAGCACGTTGTGAGAAACAATCACCAGAACGCGGGAATGGAAATTGGAAGTGTCGTCTCAATTGAATCGCCCAGTCTTCTGTCTGCACCCCTTTGCCAAAAGATGCATGCGCGCGCACGCCAAGCCCAAACCATATATACACGTCCCCTTCCCTGTGTGACAGCTCTTGCAAATTCTAAAAAAGATGGCGAATAACGAAAATGATGAAGAAGAATAAGGAGAGAAAGGCGGTGTCGGGTATACCAAAGAGAGAACACAAACAAGGAACACACATCCATGCCTTCTAAAAAAAAAATTGCAGCTCGTTTTGGAAAAATGATGTAAAAAAACTCAAGAAAAAGAGCCCCGCTCTTCAACGGTGGAATGTCATGTCCTAAACGAATCGAAGAGAAAAAAAGTGTGTCGTTACACCTGCCGGTACGGCTCGTAGCCGGCGACGTGCTCCTGCTGGCGGTTCGGGTGGTGGCCAGGCCAGGCCTTGAGGCCATCAGCCTGGTGGAGGTCCTGCATCTGGTGGCCGGCAGCGGCGGCGTCGTGGTCGGGGGCGCGGCCGGGGCCGCCAAGGTACGGGCTGTGGACGCGCTCGTAGGTGTAGGGGAGGGTTTTCTCGGAAGAGCGGGCGGCGCGGGAGGGGGAGGAGGATTTGCCGGAGCAGCAGCAGACGCTGGCGAGCCAGAAGATGCCGGCGGCGAAGCTGAAGGCGAAGGCGAGCCAGGTGGCGGCGAGGAGGTGGGTGCCGAGGGAGGCGGTGATGCCGTAGTCGCCGAGCGCGGACTTGATCGCCCGGACGACGAGGGCGTTGACGACGGTGCTGGTCACGGCGGCGGCGAGGGTGAAGATGGTGGAGCCCTGTGAAGCGGAGCGTGTGTTAGCATGGTGCGTGGTTCTTCCTCATATTCCTGACCTCCCCTTTTATAGGAGGGAGGGGAGAGGGCACACTTACGGCGGAGAAGATGGTGGTGAGGAAGCTACCCCATCGGGAGCAGAGGGCGAAGACGGCGCCGAGGACGATCTCGATGACGGTGAGCCAGAAGGCGACGGTGTACAGGGCGAAGACGGCCTTCTCGGCCACCTTGTACGTCTTCAGGCCGGTCTTGAGCTCGTCCGGGATGTAGTCCTCTGTCGCGGAGCTGTTGAGGCCCCAGACGGTGATGGGGTCGAAGGCGTAAGCGGCCTTGCGCGAGGAGCAGTACGTGATGTTCACGCTGCTGCTGTTGCCGCTGCCCTCATCGCCGGAGCAGTAGTTCCACATGTAGACGTTGTACACGTCGCTGACGTTGCTGGTGGTGGCGGTGACGGCGGCCTCGAGCGCGGCCAGGAGCTCGTCCTCGTCGTCATCGTCGTCGAGGCCGGCGCTCTCGGCGAGGGATGCGAGGGTTGAGAGGGTGTCCGAATTCGAGGAGACGCTCGCGGTGAAGTTGCTCAAATCGGCCTGTGTTGGGAGGATTATGTGGTTAGCTATTGTTCGATTTGTCTGGAGGGTTTTGATATGCTTATCGACTTACCCGGAAGAAGTACAGATCCCGCAGCGTCTCCGACTTCTTCTGCAGCCCACCGGCGAAGATGAGGGCCAGACAGATGAGTGAGGCGACGGAGAGGAGCATCGGCGTGATGATACACGCAAAACGACCGAGCTTGCCCATGTTTAATTGTGCGGTTGTTGCCAAGGGTCTGTTTGAGGAGGGTGTGGGCGGAGGTGAAGTTCGGTCGGTAAAATTGGTTGGAAAGCGAGTGAAGAGCAAATGCTGTGACTTTTGTCTGTTTTCTCGCTGGCGCGTTCTTTTTTCCCTCCGGTTCCCTAGGCGTTACGTACGTGTCTCGCCAAGGCTTTTATGCGTGGGTGTTGTGGTGTTTTCCCTTTGCTCCTTCGGCGATCTCGGGTGGATTTTTCGCGGACGCGTGGTATGTGATACGTAACGTAGGTAGGACTGCAGATGGTCGTCGGGATTCGTGACAAAAACGAGAGAAAATCAAGCCGACGCAGTGAACGAGATGGATGCGAGTGTCGTGAAGTTCTATGTTACTTTCTTTTTCGCGGGAAAGGGCTGCGAAGGATGCTTTTGTATGTTAAGGAATTCGGCCTCGTCGCCCGCAACGCAACACACGGACGACATCCCGAGTCGTGGAGGCGCAGGGGCGTACGTAGGATGGATAAGCACGGGGCTGGGTCAGGGTTGCCGTCGGTGGGGCCGTGGCGGTGCCAAGGTGTGTGGGTGGCAGGGAAGGCAAGGGGTGGAGAATTTACATGCGGATTGACGGTGCACTCATCAACATCTCACAACTCAACACGATTCATGCGGATACACAGTGAAAACACAGACCTCCTAGCTCACCCTGCTCGCATTCGAAACAATCGCGGTGGGCCCGCTTCCGCCGATCATGCGGGGGAAGTCTTGCCAAAGGCTGGCAGGCTGACAGGCGATGATGAGCAGGACATGATGAGCGAAATCTTTATCTCAAATGTAGGAGCGTCTATAGCAACTCTTTACGGAGCATCGAGATCTCTTCTTCCTCTACAAATTGTACTCCGTTATCAAAGTGCTATATACATACCTTACATATCGGTAGGTATGTCATAGTTTATGAGGTGGCTATGCATGCTAAATATCAACCATACCGGTACCTTTTCTAGGTAGATTTTGCGTGTTGCTATTCTTAGCTTTTTCTCCGAGCTCTTGGCGAGGTGGTGCCCAGCCTTACGTACGACGCGGGGTGGCGCGTCCCGTCCACCGTCCGCCTCAGGGTCCCGCCAGCTACGTAAGGACGGGTGCCCGGGCGCAACCCGATCATCCCCTTCCTGGACGCTGGAATTTAGCAACCTCGTGTCGGAATGAAGTCGGGCTGTGATCTCCATCGTGCCGCTCGTCATCTCTTTGTCGATGTATCGCCCTACCATTACTGATGCAGAAACGTGATCCGGTCTGGCGCCTCCGGCCCCAGTCCGCATCGCTCTCGAAAGTCGCCCAGCTCGCTCCCCTTCCTCCGCACTCTCTCCAAGAACGCATCCACAGAACAGCTGCTGCCGGGCCCACTGGAGCAGTCGGGGAGAGCAACGACCCCGTCGTTGATGATGACGCGGACGAAGCTGTCGGACGCGGCAGCCGTGTGCCCGGTGGGGGAACGGTGACAGTGTAAACGCTCGAAGATGATGCGCCCGCCCATTGGCGTCACCTGCGAGGTTTTCCACTTGCGCTCGGTGGCTACCTGGGTGAGCGGAAGGGGTTCATCGTCGTTGAAGATGTCGAGCGCCGTGAGCAGCGGGATGATGTCGCCATCGTGAACGCTGCGTAGTCTGGGTTAGCCTATGCTATATTCATCTACGCCGCGCATCTACCGTGTATAAGAGGGCCGGTAGGCGGGTATAAGCGACTCACAAGCTGAAGAATAGTCGGCCAGATCCTGGGCCTTCCGCAATGAGATTCGCCGTGGCATTCAGCCACAGCCAACCCATGACGCCGCCCCACGGATTCCCCGGACCCGCCCTGTAGTAGTGGATGACATCGCGCGCATACTCGAAGCTCCTCCATTCTTGCGCCGTGAAGACCTCGCACCACGGGCTTCGACCTCTCACCGTCGTCTCGAACCCGCACATCTCCTGCATGGCGTACAGGTCCTCATCCGTCAAGTTCACCCGCTCGAGCGCCGGGTTCTGCTGGTACAAGCGGTCCCGAATCTCGGCGAGGTATGTGGCGCGGAACTTGGCGAGAGCGATGGCGCCGTTGTCGTGGCCGTGGGTGAGGTTGGTCAGGTAGGCGGGACAGGTTTCCCCAGGAGTCAGAGTGTCGGCGCCCAGATCTGCTGCCTCGGAGATGATCTCCAGAACGGCACGGTCATGATGATCAAGCCCGAAGAAGCCAGCTGCAAAGTGACGGGCTGTTGAGATGACCCGAGGACAGTCGGACGCCCACAGTGTGGTGGGATTACCCGAGGAAAGGTCCTGGGAGCTGGGGAGGAGATTATGATAGCGCGTACGGAGTCGGACACCGGTGGTAAACGCGGCCAGCGTGCCGGCGAACGGGCCGGTTGTCGTGAGTTGCTCGAAATCGGAGGAGGGAAAGGCTGTAAAGAAACGCCAGGTGTTGAGGAAGGCAAGATCGCCTTGGAGGGTCAAGTTGGCTTGTTTTAACTTCGAGAGAAACGCCAATTGTCCTGTATGATGAAGTGGTGGTTAGGTTCCATAAAAGCTCTCCCGTTTCATGTGACTTACTGTTTCCGGCTTTGGTGGTCGGATATCTTTCCGCGTGCCTGGACATCTGCATCTTGTCAGCAGTAGCGAGTTGGATCTCCTTTCACATAGTTACCATATGGATCTGCTCGACTTCACAGCCATCCGGCAGGGCAATCCCCCCCTCGACGATCCCCTCGGTCTTCTCGACCCACGGTCCATTTCCGCCTAGGTGGAACAGGATGTTCCAGTCTTTCTCCACGTCACCATCAGACTTGCCCTGACTGAAGGCCCGCAGGGCATCCCATCCTTGATTTTCGAACGCCTCTGGATGCCACCAGCTTCTCCAGCTTGCGCTATGCGGGTTCTCATGGAAGTATCCTTGGAAAGTGTTGCAATGGTTGATGCACCAAGGCGCGATTGCCCCTGGAGCCCACATGAAGAGGCTGCTCAGAATCCCGACGACGACAAACACAGCTGCGGTGATAGTATATGCCATGGAGAGAAGATAGAGGCCTTGCAAGTTCGAGTGTTCACCGGTAGGGTATATAGTTCGGGAGGAAAAGCGTATCGTGGTCTGAGTTACTTACTCCACCCTAGCTCGCGGGCCGAGGGGATGAGAACTGCACCGACCTTTATATGTGGGACTTCCTCCTTCTTTCAGCCTTGTCGTTCTACTAGGTCGCAGCGTTCATCGTGCGAGATCGCTGGAACCTACGTCGAGGGCAAACAAATGGACAACGCCCAGCGCTGTTCCGGTGATGATCGCCTAACGTTTGTACTGGGGTTTGAACTTCGAAACCGCCTCTGTCTCTCGTCATACGGATATTCATCCACTGTCCGGCCTTGGAGAAGCAGCAATCCACACCCGAGTCCCTAGAGAGATAGTTGCATTAGACCCTCGGAAGATGGGTGGTCATGGAGCGGGCTGGATACGCAGGCGTGCAGATGCCGCTGGTGTGTGGGTCCGTACAGAACCTGGCCTCCCGGTAGCCGAGAATGTTATCAAGTCTCACCTGGAGCTTGCTGACGTGAATACTTCGATTTGAAGTCATTCGTATTCTGATATGCCGAACATAATATATTTCCACAGGTTTATGGGGGGATGTCATACTTGAGCACTTCGAGGAGACGCGCAATCACGTGACCACGTGAAACCGTCCAATATTCCCAACGTCAACTCCCCCGAGCGAGGACGGCACTGCGATCGAAACCTCCTGCCAATTCACGCTTTCGACTATGCCCAAGGTCATAGCAGATTCTGACGATGATAGCGATGACATTGGCAGCGCATGTTCCTTATCCGATGGCGGGGGCGACAACGCGTCACCTTCGCACAACCGGGATAACACCGATGGAGCAGAGGAGCCGCCACTGCCTGAGCATCCCTCCCTAAGATCTGCTCCTGGGACGAGCTCTACAGGTAGGCGCGCCTGCGGTTGATACAGTATATTGCCGAATTAACATGACTTAGAGCGACTCAAGCAGGATCTGGCCGCGGCCCACCACGAGTTATTCGGCACCCATCCCCAGACCGAAAGTGCCCGCAACAGCTCGGGCGAGCACATTGTCATACAGCTTGACAGCTCACCTGACCCCTTAATGCCTTCGAAGAAAAGGCCTAAAACGATCAGTGATCTCGAGGTTTCTCAGCCCCGGACGAAGCCAGCTAAGCGGGCAAAGACCGTCAGGACGTACGGCAGGGAAGAGAAGCTGAACAGTGACGTTCTTTCGGGACCAGTGTCTGATTTTGAGGCTATAAAGGCAACCACGCCGCTCAGAGGGCCCGACTTGAATTCGTCCGATTCCAATGGTCAGGCAGCAGTTGACAGATCGGACCGATTCCTGAACCCGTCAGGCTCGATAGATCGCCTGAATAACGGGCGCAACGATAATGAGGAGGATAGTAGGACCGCAGACGCTGCAGACGAGCAATTGCAACCGTGCCAATACCCGCTGATAAGTCTTGAGCCGTCAAGCACCATTCCGGACAATACTATGACCGAGCAGCAATTAGTCAATGCCGCTGTGTCTGGAACCTCTTTCAACCAGGAGCTTCCGCCAGCACAAACTCAGCAGTCTGTTCCCTGGTCTACATATCTTACACTACCGAGCGTAAGTTGCCAGCATTCGAAGAGCTTCATGGTCATATATTGACGAGGCATAGGATCAAAGTGACCCTCCCGCAACTTTGGGTCCCGCAAGAGAATTTCCAACGTCAAACGAGCCCGATAGCTCAAGACTCATAGCAAGCTCTGCTAATCAGAGTAGACCACGCTTGTCTCAGACTAGATCTTCGGCTTCTATTGGGGACTTTGAGCGTCCAAACGCTGGCTCCAAAATTATAGACCGCCCCGGGCCATACGAAGAGCTACAGAAGGAGAAAGACAACGAAGACGCTACGTCGAAGAATAGAAGGCAGCCACCTTGTCCTGCGGACCCCATCGAAGCACCCGTTGAAAAGGCCGGAAAACTGAAGCCGGTATCTAAGAAGCGAAGAGCGATCGAGAATGAAGACATTGACGAGTTGTGTTCGAGTGAGAATCCATTCCCACCGAGCAGATCAGTATCCGTCTCGAAACAGGCCCGCCTCAAACCAGCAGTCGAAGCGGACGAGTTAGACGATACTGCCATTGGCATACCACAAGAGACGTATAAGGTCCGGCCAAGTCGCTCACGTGGCGCTCCAATTCAGCTACACGAAGCCATTGATCATTCTGTGAGGCCAGAGAAGATTGCAAAGTCCAGGCCAAGACGCTCGAAGACCATCGGAACCTCTCTAGTCCGCTCGAACCCCTCTCTTTGCGAGAAAGTGGACATGATTGTTGCAATGGGGTTTGGTGAGGAGCAAGCTCGACAGGCACTGGGGGAGAATGGGAGCAACCTGGAAGCCGCCTGTGACTGGTTGGCCGAGCGCGCTCCGACATCATCAGCTGGGCACGGAAAGAGTTCATCCCAACGTGGAGATGCTGAGGATGATCCGAGTGATATTCCGCCTGCATCCAAGCCAGGGTCCGACGTCCTCGAGTACTCATCGCATAACGAATTAGTGGAGAAACATCCAAGACCGGTTTCTCGACCGCATATTAGTATTGAAATACCACCTTCCGATAACCTTCCTTCAGCTGCTGGACCCATGGAGCCGACAGATACAATCGCTCAAGATGCCGCTCCAGCTCCAAAACGAGGCAGAGGCCGACCGCCCAAGACTCCCCGCACCTTACCCGATTGCCCTTTTCCAGAAGCCGCCTTGTCTTCCAAGCAGACAGCGGCTGAAGACGGTGAGCCTATTGCGCCCAGCGACGATGTCGTCCCCGTCGAGCCCGCAAAGAAACGGGGTCGTGGGAGGCCGAAGTCCGTACAAAAGTCGGTCCTCGCCGACTTACCAGACAAAGAGATGGAAGAGGTGCCTGATAGCCTGGACAAGGACACGGCTGTCCCACCAAAGTCTTCGGAGCAAGCTCCAGAAGCGTCCGAATCGCCAGTTCCCGCAGCATCAGGTCCGCCTAGCACACCACCGGCGCCGAAGGACATCTCCACGAAGCCGCCACAGCCTCCCAGTGAGCCCAAGGTGCACTCGCCGATCAATAAAGGCAAGGTGCCATATCGTGTTGGCTTGAGCAGGAAGATGAGGATCGCACCGCTGCTGAAGGTCATTCGGAAATAGAAGGCAGGAATAGCTTGGGGGGAGGAAGGAGGGGATGTATGGCTCTTGCAACAATGTGCGAGACGGGTTTTGCTTTCTGTTCTTTAACTCTGTGGATGATACCCCCATGGGTTGCAGCTCACCAACCGTGATGTACGGAGCCGCCTACAACATGTATTGCTGTGTATATATAGATGATGAGCAACTTGCTCCTTGCTTCAAAGCTTTCATATCCTTCTTCCTTGCTTTGTGTTTTCTGAGCACACAGCGTATCGCACATGGTCCTCCTCATGTGCCCATCCACTCCACCCAACGACGAAGTGATTTGTGCCCCTCTAGCGACATGGCCCGTTCACTGCAGGACCTGACTCGGCTTCTGTCAACCCGTTGCCTTTCGCTATACATCTCCAGCCCGGATTTTATTCATTTTTCTTTTCCTCCTTCACGAAATTTGCTATAACCGTCCCGGAGCACATTATTTTTTCTTTTGCTTTCGTAACGTTCCGTTCCGCAGCAAAAAGAAGGACGGATGACTACGTGATGTATGTGCCCTCAAGGTATCGTCCACGCATCTCGCCAAGTCACCTCCCGGTCACGCTAGGGGAGTGGGCGGTGATGTTGGGGAAAGCGAAAGACCCTGCATATGCGATGGGTCTCGGCTCCTGCAGTGGAGCGGGCGTTCCATATCCACCACACTTTGTCGGATGTCCCCTCTGACGGTCACATGTGAGAAGGGGACAGGTGGAGCTGTGCGTACAGTACAGGTTGCACGTAGATACCACTGTTCGGCGGGTGAAGAGTTTTTATGTTCATCCCGTTTGTCTCTCAAGCAGCAGCCCAGTGCTGTAACCCCTGCCCAAAATTCAATGCGGGGTTGAAGGCACGGAAGGCACGCCAGGATCTGCCGCCGCCGCCGCCGCTGCCCGGGGCGTAGCGGGAGTTTTCCCCTGAGACTAGGAGAAGGTCTCGTACCTCAGAGCCAGGAGCTTTTACGCTGTAGATTGTTGCTGTTGCTGTCTTTTCGTGTCATTTTAAAGAGGAGATACTACCTCGGTGATGTCCATTTCTCATAAAAATGAGTGTTACAACGCGCCAAATTTTCATAACCTATTCTGAGGCTGTCATCCCGACCGTTTCGGGATTTTGGAGGGAATTGCCGCAGCCGGGCCCCCCTTGTCGAAGCGGGCTTGCATCCGTTCCCCACAAAATCGCTTCACCTCAGGTTTTGTTTGCGCGCCGGGAAGAAAAAAAAAGCAAGACGATGTCGCGTCACACACCGACGGAGGAGGAAGAATTTCATGCCGTTCCAACCTATCAGAATTGCTACTAATGCAGCGTGGAGGCTGGAGGAAGTATTTAGAGAGATGTCTGACCGCACTTTGACACCGTCATCAGGGGCATTTCCTTCCTTCGTACCTGGAAAAACAGAGGAAGAGACGGTTGGGTACCTGTCGCTGCTCGCTTAAGTTGAGGAGCTCATGATCGGATAGGTGAGTTTTCGTAGCCTCTTTTCTATTCCTGTCACCCCTTTCTTTTTCCGCCGCAGATCCCTCTCGTCGCCGGCGGACATGCCCATCGAACGGTGGATGAGGTATGATGGCAAGGTTGAGTGGAAGTTGAAGTTCCGGTTCCCACTATGATGTAAATCCTCCTTATCGCTTCTTATCGGTTCCGGATGGGGCCCTGAGGGCGATGATGCGGACTGGAATCACCTCTGATTCTTAAGCGTCGACCAGTCCCATTGCCACTCCTTTCCCTGTACAAATCCGAAGATCCTTTTTCTTTGGTTTGGATTGGACATTCCTTCTCGTTGCACGACCACACGCTCACTTGACGGCCGTGATTCGCCGTGTTAATGCAAGTCATTGGCTAGGCTCACTTCAGACGAACCGTTCACCCTTGCGCCGGTCCCGGTCTCCAATGGGAGCTTGTTCTGCGACCTCGTGAGAAGCAGCCCAACGTCCGAGTGCTCCTTCTGTTCTGCGCACGACGCCGCGAACCTTCCTCCGGACCGCTTCATTTTCCGGACTAGTACCCCTTTACAATCGACTGCCTTCAGGCTTCAGTACTCTTACCCGCACGAATGGCGCAGAGGCTCATCTGCATTAACACCATCAGCAGCTTTCCTTTCGTTTCTCTGCACGTGCGCCTGAGGGATTATCAGTAACCTTCACTTCGAGCTCGAATCTGATATACACGGGGAGACATCACGCGAGACCGATACTGCTATACGTACCACTCTGTGACCGTAGACGACCGCGATGAAGTTCGGGCATAACCTACCGCGCAACCAAGTCCCTGAATGGGCTTCCTCCTACATCAACTACAAGGGCTTGAAGAAGCTCATCAAGGCGGCTCAGGAGTCCACGAAGGCTGGCGAAGAACCAGACTTGGCCGGTAAGTGGTTCATGGTAGCCTGTGTTCTGTAGATTTCATCACTGCTCCCTTGCGCGTCTATTCGTCCTTCGATTCCATGATTTGATTCTTGCTGCTGACTGACGATCTGATGGCAGAATTCTTCTATTCGCTCGACCGAAACCTTGAAGATGTGGACGGTTTCTACAACCGGAAATACGGAGAAGCTGCTCGGAGACTGAGGCTTCTCTATGACCGTTACGGAAGGCCTAGTCAACTGCCTACCGAACATGACAAGGACGAGGTCGAAGACCTGATGGGGGCTCTGCTGGAGCTTCGTGGACAGTTGAGGAAGCTGCAATGGTACGGAGAGGTCAACAGGAGAGGATTTGTGAAGATCACCAAAAAACTGGACAAGAAGATACCGAACGTCTGCACACAGCAACGCTATCTTGCCACGAAGGTCGATACCAAGTCTTTTGCCACGAATCACCGGCTCTCCGCCGATATGAAAGCCATAAACGATTGGCTGTCCAGTCTGTCCGATATCAAGACCTTCGACGACACTGGATCTGTTGCATCCGTTCACTCCTTACGGAGGGTTTCCTCCCGAGCCGTCCTAAACCTGCCAAGCGGGCTCATTGATACCGTCGATCAGGCGATTCGGAACGATGATTCTTCGATATTGGCGGAGCTTCTGTTGGAAGCAAATGTTGGGGACGATCACTCGGGCCCGGCCTTCCAGCAATTGCTACTTAACTTGCTGCAGCGTGCAATCTCGTGCAGGTCCAAGTCCTGTATCGATAGGCTGTTGCCTCAAATCAAGTCGCTGGACGATGAAGATGACATCAACAAGCGCAATTGCATTCACCGACTAGTCATCGCAATTGGCAGGGCCAAGTCCTCTGAAATTCGTCAGAACGACGACCACTTGGAGGTACCCGCCGAAACAAACTATCTAGTCCCTGCAGAATCGCCAGTGTTGCTGCCTCCACCATGCACCACAACCGAGCAAGAGTCTGCCAGCTTACTGAGTAAGTCTGACGAATCCGTCAAACTATTGATCTATCTTCTGGATCATCTGCAGCCTGAACAGCGGTCAGCTCTCAAGGCGCGAGATTCATACGGACGCTTGCCATTGCACTATGCTGCGCAATACGGATTTGTCGCAATCTGTGAAGTCGTCATCAAGCACATGCAGGATTGGGGTCAATTCGATGTATCAGAAGGTATCGATTCGCCCCAGTGGCAGGATTACGAAGGCTTCGCACCGTTGCACCTTAGTGTCATTGGTGGCCATCCTTTAACGACCAAAGCCCTGTTGGAGGCCGAGAAATGGGAAGGAGAATCCGAGAACAAGGCGGATTCTCGCAGACGCATCTCCAAATCCGGCGCTGTGCTTGCTTTGGCCGTCAAGTCCAACTTCGTGGCTATTGTGAAGTTGCTAGTGGAGGCTGGCGTGGATATCAACTATCAGGATGAACAAGGCGAGACAGCGCTGCATGTTGCAGCCCGCTTTGGTCACGAGGAATGTGCTAAAGCCCTTATCGAAGGATCTCCAACGCAAAAGGTGGATGTTGATATCCCGGAGAAAACGTTCGGATGGACCCCACTGTTCATTGCCTGTGTGGACGGTCATCTTCCCGTTGTCGAGCTTCTCATTGCAGCGGGCGCGAATGTCGAGAGGCTTGACTTTTCGGGATGGACCGCCAAGGAGCATGCTGCACTTCGTGGTCATCTGGATATCACTGACAGGCTGGGAGAGATACTCCCAGTACCGCAAACTCTGTCGGATGACGGCTCTAGCACGAGATCGGTTTCACCTACGCCGAACACATTGCAGTCGGCTGCTCTCGAAGAGCGCAGGTCCAATGGCATTGCTCGTGAGAACCGCATGCCAGAGCCTGTAAAAACCTTTGGCCATCGCTACTTGACCAAAGAAAGCATGATCCTTGTCAGTCTAGGGAGCATGGATATTCGAAAGAATGTCCCTGCCGTCAAGCTGGAAAACATTCCACTATCTGACGCCCATGCTACGCAGCTGGACACTGCCCTTTCAGTGGTGGTCTCGGCAAGTGGTGCTACTGGTGAACCTACTGTTATCGATCTGCCTGTCCAGGAGAATATCGCCACTGATCCGATCACTTTCATGACCACGGATGCTACCAAAGTAAAGCTCCTCTTCGATATCATCCCGACTTATTCGGGTTCGAAGGACCGTGTTGTTGGCCGAGGTGTTGCCCTCCTCTCGAGCATAAAGCCCAGTATTGGCTCTAAGCGTATTACCCTGCAAGGCGATGTCAGTGTACCCATCATCGCCGCAACGACGCTTGATGTGATCGGCCTAGTGAACTTCAACTTCCTGATAATCACGCCTTTCAGTCACCCCAATATGTCTATCACTGAAGACCACACTTATTGGAAGTCGATGGCTTCGACTATGGTTATAGGCCATAGAGGACTAGGCAAGAACGTGCCATCGAGAAAATCCCTGCAGCTGGGCGAAAATACCATCGAGTCTTTCATCGCTGCTGCGAACCTTGGCGCGTCCTACGTGGAGTTTGATGTTCAACTTACGAAGGACCATGTTCCTGTCATATACCATGATTTCCTCGTTAGCGAGACGGGTATCGATGCACCGGTTCACACTTTGACACTGGAGCAGTTTCTTCATGTCAGCGAACATCAGACGCCTCGCGGGTCCCGACCGTCCTCGCCATCGGGGCTGACTTCTGGATTGGGTGGTTTCAAACATAAGCTCTCTGGCCGACGCCCTCGCTCCTATTCTGTAGGACCGACGGATGAGGATCGTAACGCTGACTTGTCGGAACGTATGAAGCACACTCGGGACTTCAAGATGAAAGGGTACAAGGGTAACAGCCGAGGGAACTTCATTCAATCCCCGTTCACGACGCTCGAGGAGATGTTCAAAAAGCTTCCAGAACATATCGGCTTCAACATCGAGATGAGTAAGTGTCTGAACTGTCGGTTTGAGCTTGAACTAGACTGACCTCTCTATAGAGTATCCAATGCTTCATGAGTCGGAAGAGCACGAGATGGACACGTATGCAGTGGAACTCAATTCGTTCGTGGACACTGTCCTCACCAAGGTCTACGATCTTGGAGGAAAGCGTAACATCATCTTCTCTTCGTTCAACCCCGATATCTGCCTACTTCTTTCCTTCAAGCAACCTTCGATTCCGATTCTCTTCCTTACGGATGCTGGCACTAGCCCAGTCGGCGATGTCCGCGCCAGCAGCCTTCAGGAAGCCATCCGGTTTGCTTCGCGATGGAACTTGTTAGGTGTCGTCTCGGCTGCGCAGCCCCTCGTTGCTTGCCCAAGGTTGGTGAGAGTGGTCAAAGAGAGTGGTCTGGTATGCGTAAGCTACGGCACCTTGAATAATGATCCAAAGAATGTCGCGGTAAGTGTTAAGCGCCCTTAATGCGTCCGGGAAAGATATAGCTGACATCTCTGCAGCTCCAAGTCAAGGAAGGCATCGATGCCGTCATCGTCGATAGCGTTCTGGCTATTCGTAAAGGTCTCACTGGATCTACAACCAACACGGGTACGCCCAAAGAAACGACCGAAGATGGTGCTACGACGTTATTGCCCAAGGTAGCCGATGCAATCAACGGAGTCCCCATCTACGAGAACGGGTCGACTACAAACGGCGCGGTGTTTTCCTGAAAGCGACATGATTCCCAGAGCTTTGTTAGCATCATGGGATGTTTTTTCACGGGATATATAGTCATATTGGCGATTGCATCGGGATTGCTGGGGTTAGCATACTTATTCAGATGCTCGTTGCTGAGAAGTGGTTCTATATTAGGCGTTGCAGTTATGGGCATCCGCGATCCGCCTCGGTGGCTTATGTGGATGTATTCGCATTGCTTTGCCCGAATTGCAGATCTATCAGATCATCTCGCTTACCACCATATAAAATAGGTGTCTAGAGCAAGCGGTTAACAAATAGCTAGCATGCTTTCTTGCTGCATCATGTTACTTGGATGGCCGCTCATGTCCTCTGAATTGTTTCTAAGACTAGGCCTCCTTCCTGAGGTTTTCCTGATTCTTGAATCATACTATGTAGCCATGATTTTGATAAGATATTCTGGGGACAACGGATTTACTAGGTTTCCATGTACGTATCTCGACAGGATGCCTTTCTTGGATGCCCCTTCCTAGCGGTTTTGATGCCCGAGTCAGTTCCGCGGGGTGATGCTTGCAATCATGAGTCAGGAAGTCGTGACGTCTGCCGTTCTCCGGCACAGTCAGCTATTTCCACGTCCTTCTCGGACATCTCACGCCCACGGCACAGCATCCTACCACGATACAGTCGCATAATGGCGCAAACAGAAGAAAACCCTCTTTTGCGACGGCCGCTTTACGGTGAGCCTCGTCAACCATGTCTCCCATCCGCGACTCTTTGCTGACACCCCCACCAAAGTCTTCGATCTGCCGCCCGAACTTCTCGAAACCCTCACGCCGAAAACTCAGCAAGCCGTCCCGATAAAGGAGCCGGATACCAATGCGGCGTCAACAACGACGACACGGCCCAGCACGCCTGGCGAGGGGTCCTTGACCCCGGACGGGCCGGCCAGCGCGACGTCCTGCAACCTCTGCGGCATGACCTTCCCGAGCCTGCAGGAGCAGCGGGACCACGTCCGGTCCGACCTGCACGGGTACAACCTCAAGCAGAAGATGAAAGGGTTGAAGCCGGTGGGCGAGGCGGAGTTCGACAAGCTCGTCGGCGACCTGGATGAGAGCATCTCCGGCTCGGAGTCGGAGGAGTCGGACGAGGACGAGGATGAGCTGGGCGGGACAAAGGGCAAGGATACCACGCTCAGCGCGCTGTTGAAGCGGCAGGCGAGGATTGCTGAGGCGGAGTCGGAGGCGTTCGAAGGGCAGAAGAGGAAAAGGGGGGCGGGGAAGCCGCCGCTGTTTTGGTTTCAGTCGGATCTGCTGCCGAAGGAGATATCTCTTGGGGTGTACCGGGCGATTTTCACGGATGCGGAGCAGGAAGAGGAGGATCATATTGTGGATACATTGAAGAGGAAGCAATTGGCGGTGTCGGTTCCGGAGAAGAAGCCAGATGTTCAGGATGGAGGAGTGGCTCTTCCCAACCCGGAACCCCAAGGTCCCCACTACTTCCTTTGCATGGTCGGCGGTGGTCACTTCGCAGCCATGGTTGTTTCCCTGGCGCCGAAGGTGGGCAAGAAGCATACGGGTGCTGAGGAGCGGCAGGCCACTGTCATTGCGCACAAGACTTTCCATCGGTACACCACTCGTCGCAAACAAGGAGGGTCGCAGTCGGCGAACGATGCCGCGAAGGGCGCCGCTCACTCTGCTGGTTCATCACTACGTCGCTACAATGAGGCCGCCTTAACCAACGATATTCGAAACCTCTTGAAGGAATGGAAGGACATGATCGACACCGCAGAGCTCCTATTCATACGCGCCACCGGCAGCACAAATCGCCGCACGTTATTCGGCCCATACGAGGGGCAGGTGCTACGACAGAACGACCCGCGCAACCGGGGCTTCCCGTTCAGCACCCGTCGAGCCACGCAAGCCGAACTCATGCGCTGCTTCGTCGAGCTTACTCGTGTGAAGATCAGCCGGATCGACGAACAAGCTCTCCAAGCCTCGACAGCCACCTCGACCACCACAGAAGCAACCTCTAACAAAGCAACCTCCTCTCCCAAACCGTCCAACAAACCCCCTAAGCCGAGCAAAGAAGAAGAAGCTCTCACCCTCCACAGCACCCAGCTCGTCGCCCTTGCCAAGCGCAGCAAGATCCCCGGCCTCCTCTCTTATCTCTCCTCGAATAACCTCTCCCCCAACTTCGTCCTCCACCCGCCATCCCAATATCACCACACCCCCACCCTCCTCCACCTCGCCGCCTCCCTGAACAACCCCCACCTCGTCCTCGCCTTGCTCACCAAAGCGGGCGCGGATCCGGGCTTCCGCGACCCGGGGGACGAGGACCAGCGGCTCCCCTTCTCCCTGGCCGGGGACCGCGCCACGCGGGATGCCTTCCGCATCGCGCGCGCCCAGATTGGCGAGGACGCCTGGGCCTGGGAGGCGGCGGGGGTCCCGCCGGCGCTGAGCAAGGCGGAGGTCGAGCGGCGGGAGGCGCGGGAGCGGGCGGAGCGCGAGGCGGAGGCCCAGGCCGAGCAGGAGCGCCGACGCGCGGAGACGGAGCGGTTGCGGGAGGAGACGCGGGCGCGGGAGGAGGCGCAGCGGCAACGGCGGGCGGGGAAGGGCAAGACGCTCGGCGGCGCCGTCGTGCCGGAGAAGACGGCGGCGGATCGGCGGGAGGAGGAGGTCCGTGGCTTGACGCCGGAAATGCGGATGCGGTTGGAGCGGGAGCGGCGGGCGCGGGCGGCGGAGGAGAGGATCCGACGGATGCAACAGGGGGGCGGACGGTGATGTGCACATGGCATGGCGACGTTAGAGCTTAGCTTGGCTCGAATGTAGAACGGTCTGGACGACCTTGATGATTATACGTCTCCCCAATGAGAGAGATGAAACAAGTCAAATAACAATAGACGATGACCAATAGTCCGAGGCCCGTTGATTCCCGACGGATTCCGCTCCATCCCATCCTTACAAATAGAAAAACCCCCGAGTCCCAATGATGGTGTATCTTCCCTTTCCCCCCTACCCCCTGTGACCGACCAACCGACCAAGCAGCGAGCTTGCCCATCCACCCACCCACCCATTCCCAAAACGCCTGTGGTTTATAACCAAAAGAAATAAAAGTACAAGGAAGAAAAAGAAGAACAAGAACAAGAATACAACGGCGCAGAGTGATAATGGCTGATCCGGCGTGAGAAATAGAGAAAAGCAAAAGCAATAGAACGCCAAAAGCCGCTTCTCGTATCAAGAAAGAAGCTGAGAGAGAGACAGAGTCCGAGCTCCGCTCTTTGCGGTGATGAATGTGCCCTCCCCTCACCAATCCTTACAACGCCAGAAGTGCAAACCCAAAGATATTGGAACGAAACGATACGAAAGAAGAAAGGAACATGGAAGCGAGCGCGTGTGCCTCACAACCCAATCAAGCTGCAGTGATGCTTGTTTTACGCACCGTAGGCGGAGGAAGTTGCCCGGGCAGGATCGGCCGGGGCATCGCCGCGCTGGACTTCCGGGAGTGAGTGGGGGCGTCCCCGAACGCCGAACCGGCAGCGTCCGCGACACTCCCACCGCCGTGGCCGAGCGAGGCACCGTGTCCGTTCATCAAGCCACCGGAAGAAGATGAGTCTCCATTGGCACCGAGGAGGCCGGGGGGTGTGAACAGGCTTGCGCCGCGGGAGCCGCTGAGCGCGGTGTGCAGCATCTCCTTCATGCGGACGTACTGATACTTGTTCCGCGTCGGGACGAAGGCGCGAGTCGCGAGTGGCTGAGGGTGCGAACGCACGATGGCGGCCATGACGGCCTCGGTTTCCTCGTCTGAGTCTACGGGGCCGTGGGACTCGAGGTCGTCGACCAGAGGGGCGTTGGCATCGATGGCGGCGCCTGGGATCAAGTTAGCTTGTTACATGGCGCCATTTGGGGAATGGTTTCTGCAACTTACGTTGCTGCTTGGCCTGATTCTTCTTCTGGTACTGCGCGAGCAACATGTCGTATGGCAGGCTCCGGCCTGGCACCGCCCGCTTCAAGCCCATCGAGTGGCTCTTGCACGTCAGGCTGCGCGCGCATTGTCCACCGTTAGGCAGCGGAACACCGCATTGCCGCTCAACGTCTACCGGTCCTTTCGGCTTCGGCGCCTTCGCCTTTGGCTCGTCCTTCTTCTTTTTCTTCGGCGGCGCTTTCTCCGCGTCGCCATCCAGCTTCCGCTTCTTGCCCTTCTTCGCGCCTTCGTCGTCGGCGCCTTTCAGCGCGCTTTTCCGGGCGCCTTTGGGATTTGGCTCCTCTTCTTCCCCGCGCTCGCGCCTCGCTGCCGCTTCCTTGGCCTCCTTAGCCTCCTTCTTCTTCTTCTGCTTCTGCTGCTTCTTGTCCAGACATTCTCGGATGTGACCTGGCATCGCGTGCCGCAGGATCGGGCGCTTGCAGTGTTTGCATGTTAGGACATCGACTTTATCCTCCAACGGCCGACCCGTGGGGAAGGCTGCCATGGTCTTGTCATCGAGCGGGTTGACGATGGGAGAGGCGCCAGCGGAGTCGGCGACAGGTTCGCCCTTCTTGTTCGGATCTTTTACAGTTCAGCTCACGTTCCTGACCTGCAGTCGGACGCCTCCGTCCTCACCTGTGAGTTTATTGTCTTGCCAGTTGCCCGGTTGCGACTGCTGGACATTTGGTCTCTTAAGCTTGATCTTGACGGGCTTCCGGTCCTTCTCCGTAAAGATCTGATCGTAGATGACGGGGTCAACGAGGCCCTGCTTGCTCGTCGCAGTCGCCGAGTCCGTCGCGGGCGCTGCGTGTGGGGTTAACACGGTGCACTGCGGCAACGGACAAGGAAGGGGGAGGCAATCGGAGCGTACTTTTGCGCGCAGCGTCTGCGGCCATCGCTGCGGTGTTGTCCTTCAGGCCGGCGCTGAAGGTATACTCAGAGCTTGTTGTGCGTACTACGGCACGTAGACAGGTCGGGTGCCGGCATGGGAAGTGATGTGGGCTATGCGGTATGACATGGACGGTGGTTGCCGACAAACGGAGTACCTCAGGGCGCAATGCCAAGAAACCCGGGGTTCCGCCATTCCGCTCTCCGCCCATTCCTTGGCGGATGGCGGCAGGACCGTGGAATGGCTTTTGCCTCAGGCATGAAATCCGCCTTTACTGCGTACATTATATTTCCGTCGACAAGCGATGGTTACAATACTTAGAAGTCACCGAAGATGACCATCATGCCGCTTTCTTTCGAAGAATACCTGCACGTGGCGACCGTACATACTATACAAGATGAAAATAAAAGACACTAAAACATGCCGAGTCCCAATCGGACTTCCACTTCCTATCCAAACCAAAGCCGAAAAGGGAATTTATGCAATGATGGAGAATTTCGCGACGTACTCCTGCAGACAAGGGGAGAATAACGGCTCCTGAAATCTTCGAGTGCGGTAGATAAAACCGGTGGACCAACTGCATGCGTGCAGCGATAGCCAAAAACACGCCCAAAACGCCAACGTTCCCTGCTCTTGATAACCGCCCGCCTGCCGAAGAACAAAACACCTACGTGCTAGTGCTGTCGATGCAATCAACGTTAACCATGCGTTCTTTCACTCCCCCATTACTGCCGGACTCGAGGATGAGAGCGGTCAACTTTCCGCCCTTCACGCAGCCGGTATCGAGGCCCCTGCTATATTTACCGATGTTGAGACCGCGCTTGGAATCGTGGCCGTAGATAACGGTGACCCGATCCTTGGCGGGGAGCCGCTTCTGGTGGTCGTTCCATAACTGCAAGGTATGTTAACATTTCCCGAACCAAGCAGTCTCACTCACTTTGCTGTAGCTTACCTTTTCCCAAGGAACGCCCATACGATCCTCGCTGGGAAGGCGGGTCTCAAGGTCGACTGTGCGCATGTTCATGACCTGGAATGGGTCCTGTTGCTCGTAGGCCACTCCGGGCACGAGACCGGCGTGGGCCACCACTACCTCGCCCATACCCTCAATGTTACCCACATTGAGGATGACAGGGCACTCTTTCAGCCACTCCACCTGCTTCTTGCTCAGTTGCTTGGCCACCTTGCGCTGCTCAAAATCGCCTTGTGAGAAGGATTCCTCGCTCATGCTGTCGTCCTTTTTGTTCTCGTCCTCTCCGGGGCCAGGGAGTGGAGGATGTTCGGAATTGATATCGTCATACGCCAACAAGACCCGGTCTTCATGGTTGCCCCGCACACAGGAGGCGTGTAACGACATGACGAAATCAATCACCCCGGTGGAATCGGGACCTTTCGCCACGATATCACCCGTCAAGACAAGATGGTCGTGATCGGAGCGGAAATTCATCTTGTGAAGGAGTTCGACAACTATAACAAGAAGTCAGTAAGCCATGGCTATATCAGCAGGTGGCACAACTGACGGGAATCCTTGCATCCGTGAACGTCGCCTACGAAGATCAGCCTCTTGGAGGGGTCTTCAAATGTGGGAAGCAAGGTGCTATCCATTGTCTTGACCTGGGTCATGCCCGCGAACTCCACCCGCATATTGCTCCCAAAAACGCCCCCTTTCTCGCTGGATGCCCTTGCAAAGCTTTGATCCAGAATCTTTTGCTCCTCGTAGCTCGGTTTCAGAACCCACTGCCACGAGGCCCATAGCGCCACCGCGATGGTGAAATATACGAGGATATATCGCCGCACGCGTCTTGGTATGCGTGTCGGGGCGGAGAGGACGTCCATCAACCCTTGTGTTATCCGTTTCCTATCCTCCCTAAAGGAATAGGAAGCTGGAACTACTGGATGGCTCTCTTGGTTATAGGCGGGATCTGTCTTCCAAGCGTTGGTGACAAAATCTATGAGCGGTCGGCGGTCGTGCGCTTGTGAACGATAAATATGTGCGTTACGTGGTGGCTCGGTTTGATATCTGAGCTCTCCTGCCATCAATCCAAGGCGGACAGGTCAAGCTCGTCGAAAAGGGATGCTAGGAGCGAATGCTAGTAGACCCTTGCGGTAGATAGCCGGTAGCTACGACCGCGATGAGGGGCGTATACAAAAATTTGTGGTCGAAGAGAGGAGTGGGCAGCGGCCGAGCGTGTCCGTGTGAGCCTGGGGCGGACGTGGCATTGATCAAAGGGGCGAAAGGAGGAGCGGTCGCGCGTCCGGGGTAAGTAATCAGCATACGAAAAGCCGTCAGCAAAGATGCCCGGCCTTGCGCGGATCACAGACCCTTGCCGCCGAGAATAGCAATCCGAGCCCTGAGAGGCGGAGTCGATTACAGGCCATTACGAGATGGGTGGAGCTCGTAAACAAGCAAGAGCGGGGTGATTTACGTTATGTAACTCTAGCTCTACCAGACACCAGGCCGCCTCTGGAAGAGATAAATACAGAAAGCGAGATGTTCAGACGCACACCCTCTATCCACTTATGCGTCGCATATAGGATTCAGGATCGCATACGTAGAACGCTTTCAGGGGAAGCTACTCCACGACCCAGGACCCTCCGTAACGCCTATGTTTCTGAGGCCAGTGTGTGGGAAGGCAGGCCTTACGAAACTTACTAGTACTTCCTATAAGAGTACTGTATGTATTATTCTAAGACAATTGAAAACCGGGTTGCAAGTGGGCCGGCTTCCGACGAGGTATCGTGGTGGATGTTTGATCGGGTCGGTTGGATATCTGATCTGTGAGCGGGCCGGTACAGCTGACCGTTGAACAAGCTTCGTCGGAACGCAACCGATAAGGTTAACACGATCACTGCCACTCATATTTCAATAAGGCGACGTTACACCGTGCAAAAAATATATATCTGAATCATCTTCTGAAGATAAGAGGCACTGTTGTTGGATGTCACGTACGGATACAGGAGTAGGGCTCGTACTTGGTGGAGACCTTGGGATCTACCACGCACGACTCACTAAAAGTTCGTAGCTCCGCAATGTATACGTACAGCCTTATGACGACGCTGTGCAATCGATATGTTTGGATCCTCGTCACCCACCAAACCGCATTGCATAGACCCAGGATTTTGTTCTCGAGGAGAATACCGGGTAGTACATTGCCATTATCCTCAACAGTATAGCAGTTCTTGGATGCCGATTCCAGCGAAGGGAACATTCGCACGTATGTTCAGTCTCGAGATGGCTTCCGCTAGTCATATCTCCTTCTTGGCTCTCCAAGGAGAGCTCGTGCGCCGTTTTGCTCCCGCCCCAACATCAGGAAGTCAATTAGCAAGGGCGTGATATCGGGAAAATGACGAGCCACGATTGATCGCGGGTACGGCCACGGCGCGCTCCAAGATGGCACTAATGAAGCATTTGACGGCGCGAAGCTGCATCAGAGATAGACCCATAGTGATGGCTTCTGCGATTTGCCCAACCCAACTCGAAGTCCACAGCTCACCAGCCATACTTGTTTCCAGCCTCCTTTCTGTTTCGATATCCTGTGGCAAAATGCTCCTCCAAAGCTTCTTTCTGGGTTGACGCCGCGCTCACTAACTGCTTCAGTGAGTGCTTGCCAGGCGCAATAGCCCTGACAGGATTGTGCTGTATGGTTTCTCCCGATGCCCGCAAAGCTTCGTTATGCGCGTACTCTTCGTCGGTGTTGAAGTTGACCACGTTGATCGCGCTGAGATCAACCTCAGGCTCTCCCTTACGGCGACGCCCAAACAGTTGCCGTCGCTGCGCTTCAGTGAGGTTTAAGTCCTGAGCGATTGTTTGGAGAGAGTGCGGTCCATCTGATATGGTATTCGCCGGTGGCGCTTGTGCAGCTGATGGATCAATGGAGTAGTTCTCAGACCAGTCTGCATGTTCTTGTTGGGTGTTCGTTTCCTCGGAAGTTTGATAAAGCAATGGTTGGTAATCACCACCAGTTGACGTAGAGATCACCGTAGCAGATGTATCCTCTTGGGATATGGAGAAAAGCGACACTTTTGGCTTCGGGGGCGGTGCTTTCTGCTCGATAGAAGCTGGTGCTGAAACATTCTCTGTAGTCTCCTGAGTGAGCTGTGATGGTGGTGGTACCACCGGTCCCTTTCTTGCTTTCTGTTTCTTCGATGCGACCGACAGAGGCCTAAACATGGGCTTCGGAGCAGACTTTGCAGGCTCTGGTGCAGCGGGGGTTATCGGCGATGGCGCAGGCGCGTTGGTGCTCTCTGGCTTCGTGGCAGGCTCTGCCGTGTCTGTATCTTCCGCTGCCTTTGGCTCTGGCATCGGCTCTCTTGAAAAAGCAGGTGTTGCGCCTGTTTTCAGTCTGATCCCGACACCAAGCTTCCTTCCTCCGCCCTTCTCTCCACTTGCTTGACCCGTCTTCTTGGGCGCGGGCAGGAATGAGTTGAACCCACTAAAAGCTCCGCCGCCAACCCGGGGCCTCTTCGCCGGAGGGGCATTGTCATTCGCATCGCTCGCATGTACGTCTTCGTCTGCGGAGACGGAAGGGAGGTTAACACGGATCTTTTGAGGATTGGCGCGGTCGACCACTTTGCGAAAAGCGGGTTTGGAGGTTGCTGCGGAGGCTGCAGGCTCCGGCGAGCTGGGTTTAGGGATAGGAGGGGAGGTCTCATTGTCAGAGCCTTCGGAGTCGGAATATGCGACCAGGGCCATACTTGGAGAATGTTGGGTTTTGAATGCGTGAAGTTGCAGGGAAAGTGGGAGTGGAGGCGGCGTTGTCGGTGACGTGCAGCTGGTCCCTTCTTTTTGACCGCTGACTTTCTGGGGTCCCCAAATCACCGAGAGGACAACAACGTCCGCTCTTCAAGTTTCCGCCTTTCACAGCCATGCGCACTCTTGCTCTTCAGCAGGCCTGAAGGGATCATTCTCTCCAAGACCTGTGTATCACTCTGGGCAGCGCTCCCCCTCAGAAAGAACTCGTCATCATGTCGCTCCTTCAAAATGAAGAGTATGTACCCCCGCATCTTCGCGGACAACTTCTGCACGGCGTCCGTCGGCTTACGCATAACAGCTTCGTTCTATATCAACTCCGTACATCATACCTTAGCAATATCAAGGATGGTGTGGGCGAACGACTCATCAACATTAACCCTTCGGTTCTAAACAATCCTGCGTTCCGTGCTGCCGGCTGGAACCCAAATCCCGCGGACATCAAGCGCACCTACTCTCCGCCTATTCCTACAGCAATTACTTCCGAATATTTCCAAGCCCCAAGGTCGGCGGGATTGCCCGGACCTGGGATAGGCTCCGATGACGAGGAAGGCGGCATGGTCACCGGGGGCGGAGCAAGTAACGATACCGTCGGTCCAGCTCTGAACGCGAGAAGAAGACGGCGCAAAGAGCAGCTAGAGGAGGACGACAGCAGCGACCTTAGTGATGAGAGCGACGAGGAGAGCGAAAGCCAAAGGTTTGCGATACTGAATGCAGCATACGCGTTGGATAAGCTGACTGTTTCCAAGGGCGGTACAGCAGATCAAGTTTACAAAGATGCCAGTAAGAACTCGAGCCGGATCATCTCCGCTTAGGAATACCACCACGATTGATGGGGGTCCAGCCCTCATGATAACTTCGCCCTCGAAACCTGGCGACGGACGAGGTATGCGAAGAGGGTCCTTGGGTGCTTTGGAAACAGTAAAAGAAAGAGCACGGCGAGACACTGTCACAAGCAGCGAAATGTCCTCAGAAAATGAGCTGGACCCATCAGTCTTCCAGAGGAAGCCAGTGAACCCTCGTAGGGCCGCGACGGCTAGCGCTATCCTAACGGAGCGTATCCAAGAGGACGAAAGAGAGAGTGAAGCTCAACATGACGAGCCCGATCCTGGCGGACTATCGGATAGCAGTCTTGACTCTGAGTTCTCCGGAACAGCCGATACTGGTTCTCTCCTCGCAGATGTCGCACCGCTCGATTCATCGTCCCCCACGGCCCTTACCAACATCCCGCCTCCTATTACGCCGCACAACACCTCGCCCAGTAAACGAGCAAAACAGGTACAGGCTTCTTCCACGCTACAAGCGCTTCCTCCGCCTCGCCCAATCAGCATGGTCCAGCCTGTGAGTGCGCTTACGCAAGCATTGAAAGCGAAGAGCAAGGGACCCGAAGATCCTTTCCAACGGTTCGCTATCCTATCTGGGACTGGAGATCCACATCCTTTGTATCTGAAGATCTATGCGCCATTCTCGACCAAGCCCAACAAGCCCTTTGAGGTAATCCTTCGCCGTAAGACAGATGACGACAAATTTGTCAAGGTTTCTGAAGCTGTCGGGTTTGCGCTATGGCGATACAATGAGGAGAAGCTTCAGCCTCCTATTGAGAGCGATAAGAAGAACGTGAACAAGTGGGTGCTTCGCATGTGGGATGATGGTGAGGTAGACTACGAATTCCCTGCCCTTACACGGGATAAACCGATTACCGACTTCGCTTCGAACAATCAGCGCGGTGTGCGCGGCAGAGCTCGAGAAAAGCCATGGGACGAATTTGCGCTGGTGGAGGCTACCGAAGCTGAATTCCAGCAGAATGAGATGGAATCACCTGAATATAGCCAAGATGCTGCCGCGGCGAACGAATCCTCTCAGCAAGAGACTGGGCCGAATCCTGCGGCGCCTGCGCCTGGCGCATCTACAAACCTAGACCTTCCGGCCGCAGTTCCCTTCCGGAACCCCATCACTGGACCGTCATTTGCACCTGTACGTAAAGACAGCCAACCCTTACTCGATGCACCAGCAGTCCAGACGTCTCACTCGACGCCCCGCACCGGTGCGCCGAAAACGCTTCTTATCCACTTCACCAACGACGACTTCCATTCGCATAAGCTCGCTATTGATGTCACAACCGATACGTACATTGCCGAAGTGTTCGATCGTGCTTGTCGAGACTTCGCGGTGGACAAAGCGCTCTTCGTCCTCAAGGTCACAGGCACCTCCACCGTCGCGCCTCTGGACCGGACGGTGGAGGCACTCGGCGAACGCAGCGAACTCGACCTCGTCCGACGTCGGTTCGTCGGAGACGGCGCGTTCGGGCTGTCGGCCTCGCCCGGCAGCGAGACGCCGAACGCGCCCCTCCTCATATCCACGGGCGGGACGCCGAAGAAGGGCAAGAAGGGGGTCGTGCACCCGCTCGCGCAGCGGCTCGACCCACTGGCGCACACGCTGAACGCGAACTACAAGCGGTACGCGGTGACGCGGAAGCAGCCGATGAGCTTCAGCGGGAGCAGCAGCCGCATCCTCGCGCTGGACGGGGAGTACATGCACATCATGCCCAGCGGCGGCGGGTCCGCCCACCCGGCCCGGAACCTGTTTGAGGGCGGTGGCGGCGGTGGCGGCAAGGCGGACAAGACGACGACGGTGCACTTCTCCAGCATCGTCGGCTGCAAGGTCTCCCGCCGCCACCCCCGCGTCTTCCGCGTCATCGTCTTCAAGGAGCGCGAGACGAAGCGGTATGACTTCGAGGCCCAGACCCCGGCCGAGGCCAAGGAGATCGTCCGCGAGATCGAGCTCCGGACCGAAGCCGCCGGTCGTGGCATGGGGATGCTGTGACCGAGGTCGCACCCCGGGCGGTGAGGATGAGTATGATTGATGACGGCACATAGTCCTTCTTTGCTTTTTTTTTTATTCTCTTCCTCTTCCTACAGATTTTGCATGGGTGTGCGTGGCTTCTGGGTTCTTTCATTCGATCGTTATGGGGGCTTTTCCGAATCTCCCCCATCTGGGGAACCTGGCGCGCGGCTTCTTGGGCAACAGGGGTGGTAGGGTGAGGGAGTTTGACCAAGGCGTTTCTTCATTTCTTCATTCTCCACGGGTTATCACTTTGATTCTCTCTTTTCCTCTCTTCCTTTTCTTCTTTTCCTTCGGGTTCTCTTATTTCTTCTGCCTGCGTGCCAGTCAATAAATGAGCTTCCGTCTTCTTCAAGTGTCTCTGCCCAGCTCTCTATGGTGAACGAATTTGGGCGATCATATGCCCTAAGTACGCCTGCCGTGCTGACGATCAGCGCAACCGTGGGCGGATAGGAGTTATTGCCGGAACCTCTCCGCTCTGTCCAGGTTCCATCACGTTACATCCCGTCCCGCCCCGTCTCGCTCGTATCTGCGCGGGAGAAGGGGTTCCCCGGGCCGCCAAGTTCCTTCCATTTCCGATGCCTCCCCCCAACCAAGCAACACGCTCCTCCCGCACGGACGTATGGAGCTACCACGCTTGAGGATCAAGCACGCCGTTATCAAGTCATTTCCAATCACCGTATATTATTACTAGGATGATGGGCGCGCGAGACGCACTGCCTGATTCAGGAAGGAGTGAGAAAAGCCATACCTACCAAGCCAAAAATCATCATCCAACGCACGCTCACAAGAGGCACGAAAAAGAGGAGCAAGAAAGGGAGCGATAGCCACAAAAAAGAATAGACAACGCCGCCGCTATGGAAAAACCCTTTTCCCTCTCATGCCAAGGGTCTCAAGAAGTTAGAAGACAAAAAAAGAACCATGCGTAGGCGACGACTCAAAGCCCGCACTCGGAGACGGCGACCTGCTCGACCGCGGCGTCGACCCGGCCGAACTGGACGGCGTTGTTGTTGGTGAGGTAGTTGAGGGCGGCCTTGGAGATGGTGAAGCCTTGTGCGGAGTGGTCGACGGCGAGGACGTTGGCGGACCGGCCGTTGTACGTGAGCTTGTAGCAGGTGCCGCACTGGTGGAAGGAAGAAAGCGTTAGCTGTTGGTGGGACGGCTCAACTTGCACGAGATGAGGTAGGTGGTTGAGGGTAAGTGCCACCATGTAGGAAAGGGCGATGGAGGTGTAGAAGGAAGAGGAGAAAAAGGTCACCCCTTACCTGGTCGCTATTCCATCCCGCGACGGTGGAGCTGCCGCCGATGTAAGGGAAGGTGGGGATCTGGCCCTGGGTCTGCCAGCCGTACCGGGTGATCAAGCCGTTGACGCCGTCGGAGCAGGCGACCGCGGTGAGGGACCGGCTGGCGTCGTCGTAGCCTTCGTCGTAGGCGACTGGAAAGCGCTGTGTTAGTGGGACTGGCTGGAGGCGGGATCTATAAGGGCACAGCGATGCGTACCTGTGATGGCCTGGGCGGAGAAGGCGAGGGCGAGGGAGGAGAGGATGATAGAGAGCTTCATTGTGGCGGTGGAGTGGTGGTGGATTGGGATGTGATGTTCGAGGAGAGAGTCGATTAAGATATTATGAATACCAGAGAGCAGTGATTATGAGAGTGAGCGGTCGTGAAAGTCGGAGGCTGGAATGGGATGCTTGATGGAAGAATTGAAGCCATTGAGATCGGCGAGGCCTCTTTATATACCTACTACTACCCTCGGATATCACAGTACTGGTGATGACCTTTCCGTCACCGCCAAAGCTCAAGAAGCCGAGAAAGAAGGCACGTCCACTACAGCCGGTTGCGCCTGGTTACTACCGTACGGAAACGATGGGATGCGTGTGGGAGGTACCACCAAGGGAAGCTAGAATACGGCTTTAGTGCCCAGTAGGTCGCACCTACAAACCGACCTTACATCCTACCTCCAGCGCAATACGAGATCCCGCGAGGAAAACCATTCGGGCGTGAGAGGCACTGACCAAACTTACATATCCCATTGAAGTCTTGCCGTGCGAAACCGTAAGCCGGAACGGGAAGAGACCTCGTGGTTGAATACTCGGTGGGGAAGTGGAACGGCTCAACAAGCCGCTGCAGATCCCCGATATAAGCATAAACCTACCGATCTTCGTATTGATTTGCTGTCGGCTCCCAAAGAAAAGTCCGCTGACTTCCCTCCCCACCATCCTTCCAGCAGCAGAAAACACGTCGGCGAGCTTGACCTCATCGGGTGCGATTTATTTCCCATGCCATGATCCGGTGAACCGCGACGACGGGTGTGAATAACGTGAGGCTCATCGCTGGGTGGATTGAGTGGGGACAGGAAGAGGTCTTGTCATCTTGTCACTCGTCGTCGTTGGGAAAACGTCCGGAGCTGTGGGAGATCGTTCCAAAAATAGCGGGCCTCTCTGCCTTACTTCAACGGGCCGGGAGGGAAGGCCGGGTATCGGAGGGAATGTGTGGAGAACCTGAGGTACGGAGTAGTCCGGGTGCTACGGAAGAGGCCGAAAGTCACGGGATCTCGTGTGCCATGCGGCAGCCCTTACGTAAACCATCCCATATCCGTCCCCGGCCTGCTCCGGACGTGCTCGCCAAGCCTCGCTCCATGTTCCCTGTCTCTGCCTTGACCTTCGCCGGTTTCCGATTGTGAACTGTAACATCCCCTCACCTCCTGGCCCCCTCGAAAAGCAAAGAAGGGATTTCACCAACGTCGGAGATCCTATCTTCAGCCTCTCTGGATGACACTCGATCCCGCTACGCCAGGCCAGCCAACTCCCGCTTGTCCCTGCGCAGCGCCTTTCGTGCATTCCATGCTCTTTTTGTAGGAAGAAGCGCTGGCCCCTGCGCGCCTCATACGCTCGCTTCCCCAGAAATGCTACATCCATAGGGCACCTATCAATTCCAAAAACGGTGGCTGGCACACTCTCACATCGCGCCTGGAACTGCTCAACGGTGCCCTCTGTCTTCCAGCATGAGCCGTCTCGAAGCTGTCGTCTTCCCCGGAGGGAGAGTTACACGTCAAACCGGGCGGGTTTCGAAAGTGTGCGACGCCGTCCAAGAGAGAGCGTCGGTTTGGTCGAGAAAGAGGGAGAGAATCAAGAAAAGGGAGTATAAGAATGCATCTGAAATCCACTCTTCTTCGTAGCTCACCACTCAATTCAACAATCATCTCAAATATCCTCTCATTCCAAGCCCCTTCACATCTTCTTCGTTTTTCTCTGTCCATCTTTCCATATACATAATCCTATTCCATCCAAAAAGCAAACCGACACCATGCATTTCCCCTCCATCGCCACCACCGCCGCCATCGCCCTGCTAGCTGGCCTAGCCTCGGCCGCGACGACGCACAAGATCCTCGTGGGCAAGGACGGGCTCAGCTTCACGCCGAATAGCACGACCGCGGCCGCCGGCGACACCGTCACCTTCCTCTTCTACCCGCAGGCCCACAGCGTCGTCCAGGGCGGCTTCGCGGACGCGTGCCAGCCGCTCGCCGGCGGCTTCTTCTCCGGCTTCGTGCCCACCGCCTCCGGCCTGGCCAACACGTCCTACTCCATCACCGTCAACGATACTTCCCCGATCTGGTTCTACTGCTCCCGGGGCAAGCACTGCCAGGAGGGCATGGTGGGCGTGATCAATCAGGCCTCGTACGTTTTTCTTACCTTTCTCCCCTCCCCACCCCAATCCGTCCCTGTCTGAACCTACATCGGTCATGATACACCGGTAGCAAACCAATCACAACTAACTCCCTCACAACAGCGGCACCAAGAAAACCCTCGCCGCCTACGCCTCCGCGGCCGCCGCCGCGACCAACAACACCAGCCCCACCGTCTCGGACGGCTTCGGCGGCACCCTCGCCGTGGACACCAGCGTCTCATCCGCTTCCGGGACCGCGTCCACCTCCTCCGGCTCTACGGCCGCGTCGTCGGGCTCGTCGTCGACGGTGGCGACGGGTGCGGCGTCCGCGCTCGGCGTGCGGGTTCCGATGACGGTTGTTGTGGGTGTGTTTGCGGGGGTGGGGTGGGCTTATTTCTTGTAATCGCGATTTGGATAGAAAGGAAGATATAATGGCTTATTTTGGGTCATGGGCGAGGTTGAGGATAGGGGAAATACATTAGGATGGGGCGTTGGGGGGCTCTGGCAAGATTTCTCTCTCACATCAATGGCTTGGGATGAACGCATGATGGGTGCTGGCTGATATGTACTTGCTGATCCTGTTGTCTCTTATTCTTTTTGTTTTTTTCCTTCGTTGTTTCTGTCTATGAGGCAGGTCCTTGGTCCGTATGAGGAGGGAAGGAAAAAAGATACCATGAAATCGAGCAGTACACTAAATGAGCTTACATCAAGACGACCAAACACCAGCTGAATAATGGTGATGACGACGTATACCGTGATACCTTCTGTATAACTGCAGTAATCCTGCTTCGCTGATTGTGGCTGAGCGCACGCACGTTGACGTCGACGTTGTCGACAACGGTGAGGCTGAGAGTCCCGCGGTGGTGATGCACACATATGTACATAGTGGCATGGTATCCCCAGTATCAGGTGCGTTTCTGTATGCATGCATGCAGGCAGGCATGCATGCGTGCTGCAATGCATGAGACGACCCCGCTCCCGAGGGCAGGAGGGGGGCTTGTAGTGGATGTACGGGGTGTATGTAGGGGCTAATAGGAGAAGGGTGTTTCGATTGGGATAGGAGGTCTTCTCTATTTTCCTGCTTCTTTTGTAGTTGTTGTATAGAGTTCTTTATGTGCTGAGGTGGATGAGAAGGAATGGAACGGGATCGGATGGCGTGGAGGAGGAAGTTGGATCGGGAGGCATCGGAGGGAATTTGGGATGGAGGGAGAAACGGGAGATGCTGCGGGCAGCCCTCCGTGATCTTCTGCGGTGTTCTTTCCCGCTGTTGTACAACGCGAAAAACTTTCCATTCCATCGCTGATACTCAGGCCACCGGCCGGGCAGCTCTTCTTTCTCATGCTGTGAATATCCTCCGCGTATTTACTAACTTATCTTTTGCCTTCTTTCCTTTCGTTGCTAAATTTCCCCCATAAGGCGCTTGCTTCACGCTCTGTAGCGGGAGTCTGCCTGCCACTGGCCCATTCGCCTTTTGCGCATTAAATGGGTTTCAAATTGCACTGTAGTAATTATGACGGCAGGATAAGTTATGATACAGCCACCTGTGGGCTACTCCGTGACTTTCTTCATCTTTCTGCGCACTGGACACGCGTGAGACGGACGTTTCGTCAAAGGAGGCTTTCCTTTCCCCATGGTGGTGGCGCGCTTTCGCCAGCTTTAAAGCCTACCTTAGCGTTCTGTGGGGGAGAGGAGGGGAAAGACTGGAGGAGGAGGAGAAGAGAAAGATCGGGGGGGTTTTAGTGGCAGTCGGGTGGGTCTTGCGCTGGCCGACCCGGTTCGCCTGGTGGCCGAGCCAGTGGACTGCCAGTGCCTGTGCGATTCCCCGCGTCACGTCACTGGTGGTCATGGAAGTGGACGGGCTTCTGGTCCCGACGGGAGAGGGATGGGACTTGGAAGGCAGGCAGGCCGTCCATTGGAACAAAACAGCGAAACCGGCCGGCCCCATTTTGACTTCCTTTCCTTTCCTTTCCGCTTCTCTCCGCCTTCTCTCTCTCTTTCTCTTCCTCCCTCTTTTCCCCTCGCATTCTTTCTCCTCTTTGCTGCTTCACGCTTGACGACTCTGCTTCGCTCTGCCACTCTTTGCTTCTCACCCATCAGCGCGTGCTGCCGCAATCCATCCATCTCCCAGTTCCCAGCGCCATCGACTACCCAAGGTAGTAAGGCTACCTGCCTGCCCGCTACACACGCGCCGGCTGCAGCAGCGACAAGGTTTCTTCCTGCCCAGACGAACCGGCGTGCAGCTATCCCTGCACCGGCCGAACACCACGCCAGCAATAGGCGATCGAATGATAACTCCGGAGTGATTGTGCGCGTCCAACCACCACGGGCAGGTACACTGGTGCTGTGTGCTGTGCGCTGTGTACACGGTAAATTGCCATATCTTCGTACCTGCCATCCCCTCCTATCCGCTGCTCCCCTTCTACCTGGGCCATCCTGATCCTCCTCGCCCCCCCGCCCGCTCCAGCGTCTCCGGATTTCTCGAGGACTCCTCAATCCCCTCTCGCGCTGCATCTCCCTATCCTCCTCATCTTCCTCTCCATCCTCCTCCGCTCGGAGCAACGCATTGTTACTCTTGCCCTCTACACACGGAAGGAACGCTCGCCAGCGTTGGAAGGACACTTCTGCCGGTGACGACAAGCACCCGGTAAGCACCTCTCATACAGCCCTAAAGCACCTCTGTACTGTAGTCGAGACACCATACCTCAGCCTGCTCGCCTACCTTCGATCCCATCATCCTCGGTCGTTCTTCTCTACACTTCGTTACCATCTCTTCCCTCTCATTGAGCTGCGTTGCCTTCAGCTGTCGCACCCCTTGAGGTTTTTCGGACAGAATATTGCCCTATCTCTGTCTTCAGTGTACTCGCCTGTCCACAGGACATTGACCTTCATGCAACCTTCTCGGGAAGAGTGAAGGCATTACCACTGACATACCAGTGAACCAGGCTCCCGGCATCATCCGGCCACTGCGGCTTTGCTGCTGACCTGTCCGCGATCCATTCATCCTTACTGGACCTTCAGGCGGAGATAGCTCTCTCTCCAGCCTCGTTGACAATACCCTCAGCCCCCTGTTCTCCGGGACCTAATCTGCGACGATCCATTGAATCCGAATAGCTTAGAGGACAGAACAATGAAGAGCCCCGTGGAAATCACTTTCTCGTCTCCTGGCACAGTTCCGCCAGTTTACGTTGCCGCTTCCTTCACTGAACCGGCATGGGCGCCGCTCGAGATGGAAGTCAGTCAGGATAAAACGCTTGAGGGCGACTTGATCTTCCGAAAACATTTCGATGCCGTTGAGGAAGGTGAATATCAGTATAAGTTTCGTCTCGGTCCGGGGGATTGGTGGGTGCTGGATGAGAACTCCCCTAAAGGTACGATTCGGTTGCCCTTAATGCTCCGCTGACGCTAATGCGGGATCGCAGCTACGGATGAGGTCGGCAACCAGAACAATGTGCTGCATGTGAAGGCTCCCCACCACGAAGATGCCGCAAACGGATCACATCCACAGGTTCCTCATCTCGTTGTCGAGAAGACCGACGCGAGACCTGAGCATGGGGATGATTTTGGCTCAGATGCTACCACAGGACAACGAGAGGCTCATGAAAAAAGAGCCGCGGACGCGGAGCCCGATGAGCTACTGATTTCGCCTGAGAACGGCGCCGACGAGGACGACGAGGAGCCCCCGCTGTTGCCGCATGAGAGGAACGGCTTCACTAGCCCATCTGACACCGTCAATGGCCTGGATGAACCCCCCGCCCCTTTGTTCAGCCACGAGACGGTAGAGGAAGCACATGGTAGCCCTCGACATTCGGTTCGCTCGTCGTCCATATCCCATCCGATGAAACTGGACGAAGACGGCACCCCATTGTTCGGGCACGAGCTCTCCCCCGAAGATGAAAAGCACATGCCACTAGGACTTTCCCACAGCCGTCGTGCGTCTCGAGCTTCTTCCGGCGCGGTGTTTTCGGATGAGGATGAGCCGGACCTCAATGACCCTTCGATAGAACCCTTTCCCACCGATAGGGAGCAGATCTTTCAGCATATTCGACGAGCATCTAACCGTATGCCTGTTGACCTGACTCATGAAGACATCAACTCCGACTCACCACCAAACCGCTCCCCTAGACAGCACTCCAGAACATCTTCGATAGGCGCCAGCCCAACTTTGGACATGATAGGCGAAGAAGAGGAAGAGAGCCTGGCGGAGGAAGAGAGATTGCCTGATCGCGGACTACCCCCGCAAGGTCTCAACATCAGCTCCGCTTCCCCCGACACTGCCGAAGGCTCTCGACTGACTACCGTCACCTCGCACACCCGCGATTTTGCCCATGAGTCTCCTTCAAATCCACCCGAGCTACAAGGAGAGCCTTTGACACCACCGATGACACCAAAGGACAAGAAGGTACGCTCTAACACATCGCCGGAACGGCCATCTTCTGGGCCACAGGGCTCGACCATCACGGAGACGGCCACGGCGGATGCCGACGAAGGCAACCATGTCGATCAGGACAGCGACGCTAATCTGGAAGACTCGGATGCGGCAGTGGCGACAGGAATTCACAAGCCCCCAAGGTCTGACTCGGCCAACGCAAGCAAACGCCGATGGACATCCTCCGAAGCTAGCGAAGGCGTCGATCGGCCACTGAGATCGAACCCTGGCCAAGCCGCACTCAAGCAAGGCCAGCAAGAGGGCTTCTTCACCTACTTTTGGCGCTTCTTACTCTCTAATTGGTTGACTCCGTTTGGTAATTGGCTTGCGAAGCTGTTTGGGAGGCGGAAAACTGCGTAAGGAATCTCTCTTGGCGGGTCTCGTTTTGGCGCACTGTTGTTGATGGGACTTGGTGGGTTTAACATTTCTTCGGGTGTTTTTACACAGCATGTGTTTGCTGCGTCTTGAAAGGCTGCGTCCTGAAGCATGTCGGACTGACCGTGAGCACCCGTAGATCCACCCTTGCGGTCACGGCGCTGGTTATTGGACTAGCTGTGAGTCTCTACGTCAGGATCACGCTGTCTCAGTCTTCGATCGGATCTCAGCCGTCCCCGCTCGGGCTCCAGCAGATCCTCTTCCGCCGTCCAGCGACACGCTCCTAGGTCTCCAGTCACGTTCCCCTGCTGTTGGATTATTGGCACATGTCTATATTTCTCTCCGCTCTTGAAACGCGAAAATGAGCTTGGAAGATGGCGATCTCGAACGAAGCAGCACCAAGCATTGCTCTGTATCACGGCAGCCAGACCGTTTTATCATTAATGCCCAACCGGTCTCAACACGGATTACGAGGGTTCGCATGACGCGGTTGGAGTGTGAGGGAGTCAGCCTGGTAAATCAGGACCACGGCCCCGAAACATTGTTATCATCAGGAGTTTTGTCAGGAAAACGATACATGCATGGAAAGGAACGGGTACCGGATGGCGATATTGGTTTTTTTGATTTGGTATACTTCCTGGGTTGGGAATTGTTTTGGCGCTTCTCTTTTCCCTTCTTACGAAAGGCTACGGCCCTACTTTCTCTGCTTCCATTCACTGACTGTATTCCTAAATACCTTTTTCTCTCCTCCACATTTCCGTTGCTCTTTCGATCTTCAGCCTCTTGGTTTTTCCGTGTGGCGTCGTATGTGTGCGTTGCCTGAGACCGATGAAATAATCCCTGCGGTGCCATCACACCTCGTTATCCCAGCCTGCATCGATTGAAAGGGATACCGATCCAACCACCCCCAAGGCATCCAATGTTCCCCTCTCTTCCCTCAACGTCCGCCAAAGATAAACCCACAGCATCATCCGATCCGTTGCAAGAAAAGCCCCTCTTCGTCGTACAGCAGATAAGAGGAAAGAAGAGAAGGGGGAGAGTTAAACAAGGAATTAAACAGGGATAGAACGAAGGGAAACGTAAGAAAGAAAAGAGATGATGTCTATGTCAGTACCCAAGATAACAAGGGAGAAAAAAACCTGGCGCCTTCTAAGATCCCCTTTCTAATCCAAGGAAGAAAGCAGAAAAAAAAAACCGGAAGGAGAGAAAAACATCCGATGTACCCCGTCTATGAAAGTCCTTTTCTTTTCTTTGTTCTGCTTTCCCTTCTGCGTCACTGACTGAAGAGACTGAATCGGAAGGCAGGAAAGCGATGGATGGATGGGGAGAGGGAGGGGAAGAGTGCGGAGCGGAAAGAAGAAGGAAATAAAAAGCGGTTTGAGAGGGCGGAAGAAAGAAGATCGCACACGTAATTTTCCGGGTATATATGTGTATGCCTGTAAGTGCGCCCGAGGCCGTCAAAGTCGTCTCGTCGATTTCCACCCCGCCGCTCACGCCAGCCGCCCCATCGGCGCGCCAAAGTTCATCGGCCGCTCGGTGCTGGGCTTCAGGCGGACGCCCTCGGGCGTGCGCGGCCGGGCGAACTGATCGTCCGCGTCGTGCGGGAGGTGCGGCAGGAGGAACGTCGGTTTCGGGCGCTCGGTCGACTTTTGTTGCTTTTGATTTTGCGTTTGCGTTGAATCGTGCGGCGGATCGTGTGGCGGAGAGGTCTTTCGCGTCTCCTCGGGGGCCTGTGACCGGTTTTCCTCTTCCTCCCGCTCCCGCTCCCGCTCCTGCTTCTCCCGTGGCTTCTCCGCCGCCGCGGCCGCCGCCGCGTCGTGCGTCAAGCTCGACACGCGCAAGCCGCTGAAGTTGCTTTTCAGGCCTTCCTGCTGCCGTTCCAGAAACGCCGAGAAGTCGATGCTGCCCGTCCGGCTCGGCTCGAAGCTGCTCTCGGAGGGCGAGAGGAGCACGCCCGGGTGGGCGAGGACTTGCGGGACGGCCTCCTCCGGGTGCTGAGTCAGCTCCTCCAGGCGCTTCTGCAGCTCCGCCTCGAACTCGGTCTCCACGTGTTCGCCGCCGTTCGCGCCGGTGGCGGCGGGGTGCGTGGGCAGGCTGAGCGCGCCCGTCAGGGCCGGGTCGTCTGCCGGCGCGATCTCGTCCGGTTTCGGTTCGGGGTGGAAGACGACCTCGCGGTGCTCGACCGCGGGTGAGAGGACGTCTTCGTCCTCCTCGTGACACTCGGGGAGGATGCCCAATCCCTCGAATAGGTTTCTACCTTTCGATCCCGGCGAGGTGTTCTTCTGGCTGGCGGAGTAGGAGTGTTGGGTCGGGGTGGCGGCACCGGATCCCGAGTTGGGGCCGGAACCTGGGTTGCTATCGTCATTGCTCGGCAGGGTTTCTGCATCGGTGTGTCGGTCAGGAGTCATGGGCGGATCTGGTGCGGGCGAGACGAGGCCGGGTGTGTGGTCTGCGGGTGAGGCTGCACCTGGAGTGCTACCGGCATGAAGGACGTAGGAGGCCGGCGGTGGAGAAAGGGCTCTCGGTGGTGTTTGCGCATTGTGCGTTGGTGGAGGCGACGGCGGTGAGTCAGGAGCTGTAGTCTCATTCAGCATGTCCCATCGCTTTTTGGAGCCGCGGACGGCAGACATACCGTATCGGCTCTCGCCCGAGGGCGCTTCAGCTGCTTTCCGGGCCCGGTTGAGCGCGAGGATGTAGAAGATGGCGCGGAAGAAGTCCTCCTCGTCGGCGTCGATGTCTTCGAGGCCGCGGTTTTGCAGGAACTTGGCGAACTGGACGAAGAGCAGCTTGGCAGAGGAATGGGCGGCGATGACGGTGGGGGTGACGTCGGTGCGGAGGTTGAAGTAGTCCACGGTCGCTTTGCGCAGCGGGCTGAGGGCGAGCTTGGTGGAGGTGCCGTTCGGGGAGGTGACGCCGAAGGTCGGGTTCGGGATCCCGAGGGTGTCTTCGGCTCGTCCTGTGGACCGGTCGGAAGGATTGTCAGCGGGTGTGGGGAAGCGGATAGAGCGAAGGGACGCCATAGGCAGGGGAGCCGACATACGCCGTGTGATCAAGAGTTTGTTCAACTCCTGGTGGCAGGCTTGCAGCTGCTCCGTCAGCGCGAGCATACGCGCACATATGCCGTCTTCCTCCGATGTGGTGGCCATGTTGCCGATGGACGTTCTGTCGCGATTGACGCTGGGGCGGTGAGGAGTGGGATAGCGACGTTGCGGGAGGCGTCAACGATCAGGATGAGAGGATGACGCGAGTGCAATCAGGGAGGCGGAGGTGAGGTTGATCGAGGTCGGAGAGATGGCAGAGGAGTCCGCATGTGAAAGTGAAGAGAACAGGGCGGCAGCGGTCACAAGAAATGGAATTCCCGGGCGGCCATGGGCTTTTTTTTCGCAGCGGGACGGTGACGTTGTTGGTGCAGGCCTGGCCGGAGTTTCACTGGCACGACTGGCCCCTTTCGCCTTTTCCCAGCCGGACCCACTCAACCACTCACCTGTGGGACCAGGCAAACCAGGCAAAACCAGGGTCCGTGGCGCCGTGTGCCTTGGGCGTGGATGAGCCAACTGACCGTACCTGCATCTAACCGTGCCTCAGGATTTCGCTATCGAACGAGAGCCAAGAGCAGGAGTATGAGATGTATAGCAGGTACATTGTAAACCTATCACAACCAGTGAGTGATCTCGACATCGATTGGAATATATCAAACAGACTTACAATCTCCAGAGCCATTCCAGCGTCCCTGAGAAAGTTTCCCTGACAATCTAAAGAAACCCAACCTTATCGGCCCTACTGCCTTTTCAGTGGACGACGGCCGGACAGAGGAGTTTGTTTGATACGGAGCAGACCAACCAACGACCGGGATTACCAGACAAGCGTCGTCTTTCTTCCTTTATTCCCAAATCGTGTGCATACTGTATGCAAGGACATGAACGTGCCTCGCAATTCACTGTCTCAACCCCTCATCAGTGTCGGGGCACACGGAGCACTTCGGTAAATGGAGGAGCCCGCATCCGTACTTTGTCGACCGTACATAACGCACGCAACTGCAGAGGCAGTCAGTATACCTCATTGATTTCCATGCCCAGCGTCGCGGGAGAAACTCAGAGCTAGAACCACCAGATACTGCAACGAACAATAATTCATCACACACTGGCACATCACTACCATATGCCGTCCAGCTACCAACTAAAGGCCCCCTATACGTCCCTACATAGCCGCAGATGGCGCATCCGTCCCGACTGCTAAATCGAATCTGACCGGGTAGCTCGCCTACCGTACCGATCGATGATACCCCTTCCGAATGCGACGACAGCTGGACCGCGGAAGGAGGAACCCATCGTTCCTCCCATCCCTCTTCTTCCCACACCCACACCCACTCCCACGCCCACGCCCAAATCCAAGCCCACGTTTCCCTTTCGTCACTCCAAAGGGAGGGGAGGGAGGCGGAGGACCCCATTTCCATCTCATACCGGGACAACGTGGATGGCGTCGCGAGGGAGAGGAGGGAAGGGAGGTGGAAGAAAAGAGGGTAATAAAGTCGTAGTGAAGTACCTAAGGGATCCACGGGAGGAACTTTCAGATGTCCGTCCAGGACGGGCGGAAAGGTAGGTGAAATGGGCTAGATGGGGAGCTGTGGATGGGAAAAGCGCGGTCGAAGTTTTGGAATCGATAGTTGAACCAGCGGAGAATGAGTTGAAGTGAAGTGTTCCATATTCCCATGGCGAAGACGCGAAGAAAGTAGAGACTAAGTTGAGAACATGAGGAGGAAATGGAACGGAAAATGCGACTTCCCAGACACGCACGCAAGG
Organism: Myrmaecium sp. VS I D KN 1; assembly: GCA_019775845.1. Classification (NCBI taxonomy): domain Eukaryota; kingdom Fungi; phylum Ascomycota; class Dothideomycetes; order Valsariales; family Valsariaceae; genus Myrmaecium; species Myrmaecium sp. VS I D KN 1. Next base: position 681,922 of record JADQAV010000002.1, on the reverse strand, counting down.
CTGAGACAGCGGACCCTGCATGCGCGACGGTGTACCAGATGTCTCACATTCTTTCTTGTCCCACCTCGTGTCCCACCTCATCTCAAACGTACACACATGGTCGTCATCGTTCCACATCATCCCTTTCGATATTCGAACGTCTTGGGCAGAAAAGAGCAAATAAAGGTATATTTACGACCGTCCTGTGGACAACAGAACCACATCATCAAAGCTATTCTTCTTCTTTTTGGTCTTCTTCCGCTTCTCGCGTGCTTTCCCCTTCTTCTCACCAACCCATCGCAACCCCAGTTTTCACGCCACGAGCCCATCTACGCCAGCAGCTCCCAACCGAACATGCCAGCCATACCGAAGAGGGCGAGCTGGGCGGGGGCGTAGAACAACCCAGCCAAGCGGCCCTTGCCCTCGGGCTTGTCAGCGCGGGTGTAACCGACGGCGTAGACGATGCAGCTAACGAGCCAGACGGCGCCGGCGACGGCGGCGGCGCGGGGGCGGGCGAGGCCGCCGAGGAGGAGGGCGGGCAGGGCGAGCGCGTGGTTCTCGAGGTAGTTGGCGTGGGCGCGCTGGGCGCAGTTGAAGAGGTAGAGGGCCTGTTTCTGCGTCGGCGCGGCCGCCTCGATGGCCTCCTGCGTCGCGTACGCGTTCGGGTAGGCCACCCCGGCCCGCTTGCGGAACCCGCCCACCCGCAGGCCGTGCCAGAGGCCGACGGCGAGGGAGGAGACGGCGGTGAGGACGACGTAGCTGTGGAAGGAAGGAAGCTGTGTTAGCGGTGTTTGAACGGATGAAGAAGAGGTAGTGGTAGTTGGAGTTATGAACGGGGACGTGAATATGTTCCAAGAGTCACGTCATGAGCTGCGAACGTACCCGTAGTCCTTCGGGACAGCGACGTTAACGAGAGCCATGATGGTGGAGTGTGGAAGGTGGAGGGCGGAGTGTGAAGAGTGCGGGGTTTTTCAGAATCGGATGTGAATTGAGTGAAAGGTAATTGGAGAGGAAAGAGGCAGAGGGGAAACAGAGGGACGCGGAGTATTTAGGGATCCATCTGTAGCGGCGAACATGGTTGCCTGGCCGTTTGAGCCGTTTGGGACGGATCGTTACAGATGGAAGGGTGACAAAAGTGTTGGCCGGTGTCCACCCGGGTGGTGGTGGTGGTGGTGGTGGCAGTGGGGAAAACTGCAACCTGACCCCGTGTGCTCTCTTCTTCCCGTCCCCTCTCGAGGTGAGTTTCTCCACGCAGGTTCCTGGCTGCAATCGGAGTCGGAAGGAATTGGCGGCCCGGCGGATGAATACCAGGTACTTCCTGTCCGGGCAGTATACGTTGCAGGTAAACAATCCATGGCCATAAAGCTGCACGGGCGCCCTTCAATCACCCGCTCCGCGATTCGACCGTTCGTCGCTTATAAACCCATCTCGTCCGTCCACGATTGTCCGTCCGCTTTCGTCCGACCTTCCGTCCCACGATGCATCGCCCCCTACTACCTCTTGCTCTTCACACCACAACCGATGACTTTTTCTCTCGTCAGACGGCCTGTCGGCACAGGTACCGCCCACGGATGAGGACTGTACGTTGCATCCGGCTCCGGCCGTTGGCTGTGATACACTCGCGCAACTCATGCATGACCTGCTCACTTGCGCGCGGCTCAAAAAGCGAGGGGAGGGGGTAGGGGTAGGTAGGTCCAGGTATGACTGGGCATAAATATCTGAGGCATGATGTCTCAGGCTGAAGGGAAGAAGGAGGAGGAGGAGGGAAGATATCGATCCTTTTCTTCTTCTTTCTTCTCACTTTCTCAGCCTCATCGAGAAAATGTCCTCTTCTGACTGGAAAGGTGAGGTAAAAGAAGAAGAAGAAGTCCTTGAACGGTTCAAACCCAAGAGAAAGGCAGAGGAGGGGGCGGCCCTACTTATCTATTACCCTCCCCTCAGGGAGCAGGACTGGCTGGCTAAGAAACAGCCGTAAGCACGTCATTCATTCCACCGGGATTAAACCCCCACACCCTTTGGAACAGGTAGGTGATGGTGGTGGTGGTAGCCACCCTCATTGGCATCGCACATCGGTAGCCTCCAGCTCCCCTTTCCCTATGGAGCATGGGGTGTTTACTAACGACAATATTGCGCCATGAAGATGGGGGAATAAGCTGGTTTTACTAACTTCGTAAAGGAACAGGAAGACCCCGTGAAGAACCTCATACGCCCGGCTTCCTTTTCCATTCCAGTCGAAGTTGGATGACCATGTCCCTTATCGACATGCTTTTCCTTTTCTTTTGTTCTCTGATTTCTGCCGTCCAATACTTTCGAGCCCATCTTTCGTTGTTTTAGCGGAAATACGCTCGTCATTCATAAAGAACAAGATCAGAAGGAAGAAGCGCCTTTTCGTGATATCAGCCCTGGATTCTCACGCCTCCTCATCCACCTTCCTCTTCTTTGCCGCCGGGCCATCCTTCGGCTTGAATTCTTCCGCATACACCTTGAAGAACTCCTCCGGCTGCATGGGCGCCTCTCCCGTGACCTGCCGGAAAGCCGTCGTTGAGATGTAGTTGGTCTTGCCCTCGCGGACGAGCGCGTAGTACTCGAGTAAGTACTGTTTCTCGCTTTCGTCGTGGTGTGGGGCCTGGGTATGGAGCACGCGCTTGGCTTCCGCTTCGGAAATCTCCTCGAAAGAGATGTCGAGACCCAGAGCCTTGGAAGCATTCTCGGCGAGCATGGGACCACTGAGAAGGGTCGGGCCAGTGGCGACGAGGAGCTGGCCACGAACGTCGTCACCCAGCCCTTGAGGACCGAAGGAGGTCAGCACCCGGGCCGCGAGTTGAGAGATGTCCTGCAGAAGTTAGTCTTCTGGACACGAAAAGTGGGTCGAGAACCGTACACCAAGGGCCACCGGAGCGAACATATTGTGGTCATCAACTGGAAGCGGAAGAAGTCCGTCCTTCTGTGCGTTAGGGGCGTAGAGAAGGAGGTTCTCGGCATAGAAGCCAGCACTTCGTTGGTAATCTGTCAGCTGGGTTTCTCAACGAGATCCAAGGAAGCAGCGAGTACGCCGGAGTGACCAAACTTACCGAATCACACAGGGTGAATAGCCAGCCTTGGTGTTCGGATCGCCTTTGTTCGACAGCACCAGCGCCTCCAGGTCCACAAACTCCCTCAGTCTCGGCTGCTTCTGCGGATCCGCATAGTCGCAGCCCACGGAGCTGATGAACAGCACGTTAGGGATCTCCGCCTTGCGCGTGGCGGCCACCAGCTCCTGCGTGACTTCGAACTTCTCCTTGTGCGCGGGCGGAATCAGGCAGATGGTGTCGGCGCCGGTCTGCTTGAGGGTGTTGGCCATCTCGCGCGCGCGGCCGGGCTTGTGCGGGACGACCTTGGCGCCCAGCTTGGTGAGCTCCTTCGCTTTGGCGGAGCTCGAATGGAGGACCAAGGCCGCGACGGAGGAGATGGATTCCTTGAAAGTCGGGTGCGTAAGCAGGAGCTCTGCGATTAGGAAGCCGGTTTGGCCATCGGCGGTCGTGATGCACACGCTGCGCTGTTCGGGCATGGCGATGTCAACTCACGGACGAGCAGAAGTGATTGAAGGAGGAGAATAGATTGGAAGTGAGAAACAGCCGAGAAGAGCTGAGAAGAAGTGAGGTTGACAGGTGAGGAAGTAGGAACGTCACGTATGTGACGTTTTAAGACAAGCGTGACTTCGCACTTCCCGTGTCAGCTGGCGACACCTACGTAAACGTTCGGTCATTTTCGCTCGTGAGTGCGGGCTGGTTGCCAAGGTACCTAGAAATGGCAAGTCGCATTCGAAAGCACCTTTGTACTCTGCGTACGGAGCAGGCCGTGCCACGGAACTACATGGTTGTACCTTGCATATGCCGGCGCTATTGACGCCATTGTTAACCTGACGTACGGCGGGGGAGTGTGGGGAAATGGCCCGGCCCTAGAGGCAGATCGCTCCTTACCTGGTCCCCGTATCGACGAGAAGTGCGCCTTTTCGATCAGCGTCGCGAAATCCGATCAGAGAATGTTGTTTGATCAGCCTTCATGCCAGTTGCGTCTACGTGTTAAGGCGTTTGGGGTTCCGTAGTGAGCATCATCCGACGCCATGCAAACACAGATTGACCCGTCGAGCAGGAGGTTAGCCATATACGACATCACTTTTAGTTGGCGATACGCTCACCCTCTAGATGATTTAACTGTACATATCTTATCCAATATTCCCTGCACCCGGCAATTCAAATACCTTTCACAACTTCCGCACCTTTGCCCGTTCAATCCAGCTCGCAGCCCCACTCGTCCGAAGCCTGTACAGCTCATCCAAAAACGCGGGCACAAACGTCCCGGGACCTCTCACATCCTCCCTTACGCCAGCGAACTCACTCGCGATCTCAAAGAGTAGAATCGCCACCACGGCAGCAAGCAGCTTATCCTCTCGTTCGATCGCCAAGAACCCTGCAATCGTCGTGCCCAGCGTACAACCACTGCCGGTGATCATTCCCAGATACGCGTGCCCATTCTCGATCGCGTATGTTCTGCGGCCGTCGGAGATAACATCCACCTTGCCCGTCATCAGGATCACGTTTCTCTCCCGCTCCGCCAGCTGCGCAACTAACCTCCCCTTCTCCTCCAGGGACAGCGTCGAAACACCCGAGTCCACGCCCTTCTGCTGCACGCCGGATGTCCCACTGACGGTGCAGATCTCATTCTCGTTCCCCTTAATCAGGTCGAAGTAGCCGCCGGCCATCAGTGTCTTCACGGCGTCTCGGCGAACCTGGGTAGCTCCGGCGCCGACAGGATCGTAGACCACGGGTCCGCCGACGGCGTTGTACGCGCGGAGAGCGGTGACGTAGGCGGACTGACTTTCCGGGGAGGTGGTGCCCATGTTGATTACAAGACTACCTTGGAGGGCTGCGAGATCGGAGGCTTCCAGGGGGTTATTGGACATGATTGGAGAGGCGCCGCTGGAAGAAGTACCATGAATCAGTCGCTCATGGTCCGGAAAGCAACCTCCAAGCCAACACATCTGATGACATACAACGCGCAAGGAAGGAAACTTACATGGCAAGCGCAACATTGGCGGCGATGTTCTGAACCACCATGTTGGTCATGTTATGGCAGAGCGGAGTAACCTCAGTGATCTTCTTGAGAATCCTCGGAGCCTCTCTCTTGAGGAGGTCCAGGTCAATTTCCGGGAGGCTTGAAGGTCCCAAATTGCGCGGGACGAAAGCAGGGGGTGTCTTAATCAAGTCCACCAGCTTCTGAGATGCTTTTTGAGGGTCTTCTGCCCCCACAATCGCGCTCACGACCGCTACGCCGTCGAGCTCCTTCTTAGAGGAAGTGCTTTGGTAGAGCACGCGCTGGATGTTGCTGGCATTGATGCCGCCGATGCATACGGTGCGGATGGGGCTGGGTGCGAGCGAGGCGAGGATATCGCGAACTCCAGCGGTGCCGATGATTGATTTGGTGTTCTCCTTGGTCGGAGTCGCGAAGACGGTGCCGATACCTAGGTAGTCCGCTCCCCCTTGGTTGGCCTTCGCTGCCTCCTCCTTTGACTGGACAGTGACCCCGATGATGGCCTTCTCTCCAAGGATTCTTCGCGCCGTCTCCAGGTCTATCTCGTATGAGTAACTCAGAAGGAAGCAGTACATGTGGCTTGACGCTCACCCATATCATCTTGGCCAATGTGCACGCCTTCGCATCCTACAGCCAATGCCACGTCTATTCTGTCATTGACGAGAAGCGGAACATTGTGCTTTTGGGTAATGCTATGCAAAGCCTTGCCGGTCCTGATCAGGTCGGCGGTGTCGCTGACCTTGTCGCGATATTGCACAATACCGACACCTGCGTTGGTGGATTAGGGTCAACATCTCCATGCATGGGAAAGGACGGAAATGAAAGTAAAAAGGTATGAAGTACAAACCTCCTTCGACGGCTTCCTGGACGATCTGAACGAGGTCCCTTCCTCGAAGGATGGCCTCAGTGGAATCAGTCACGAGGTAGAGCGAGTAGTCGACTTTGGTCTTGTCCATCCCGCTAACTCGGATCCGTGCCCTGACTATGTACGATATAATATTCGGAGAGGGCAAGATGTCACCAACAAGCAAGATAACACAGTAAATCAACCCTGTACAGGAGAGACGCGTCCAATGGTGGTGCAGTTAACAATATAGTAGGGTTGACGTAAGTATCGTATGGGTGTATCAACCCCACCCTAGCCATGCCGGCCGATGACCTGATGAGGAAAACTTTCGGTCCTTGCAAGAGGTGGGGCAGATGAGGAACGGCCGGTGGGGTAGACGACGGGCGAATAGGGAGCTGCCGGAGGTGTTACCCCACCGTACCAGTACCCCGTTATTCATGTCGATTATTACCCAACTCAGCGCCTGGCATGCGTTCTCGTTATTTAGCTGCAGGGTTGCGAGGGTCAAAAGAATACAGTGGATACTGCACCATCGCACTCCGTAGGGCGGAGGGTTGGAGGGGGAAGGGATGCAAGGGAGAAGCATCCGCCAGCACCGTCGCATCCATATCATCTCACCTTGCTTCCAGGGAGCAATTCTCCATCCGGGCTCTGCAGTGACAGCAGGTCCCCTCGTGTCGGGACCGTTTGATTGAAGGCCTATGAAGAGCGCACGCGGCTCGCTCGACGGTGCTATTGGGCGCGAGAAAAAAGCTAGCTCGAGGAGCGTAGCGTATTCAAATTTCTATCGCGTGCCGGTTCTTCACCTTTTCTTATACTATCGTTGAGTGACCTGATATACTTCTAAGAAGATTCATTGATATATATTATTGAAGGGTTGTAAGACATTCAGAATAACTTAAGTACTGAGAGAAACTGAATCCAGCAGGATTATAAGGTTAGGAAGGTTAGGAGTGATAGGGTTGGTAGTCCATTTTATAGTACCATTTTGGGAGAATATTATAATCTAAGAAAGTATATTAAGTAAAGATTAGTCAGTAAAGATACCCTTCTAGATCATTTCTAGGGTCTTCTTTACTGAAGAGTCTAAGATGTTGTAGCCGAAACCAGAAACGTCGATTGACGTTGATTTTAAGTTTAGGTTCTGCCTAGCCGGGCAGACGTCGGGACCAGTCCTAACCTCCTCTCAACTTCTCGTTGCCTTCGTAAATTCGTACCAAGCCAGAGCAAGGCCTTCAGCAGGGAAGGAAGCAGGGATCAAGAAGCGTAAGGTAGATGCGCGTCCCGGACAGGATCGAAGATCGTACGACTCGGGGTCGCTTGCCTCTGCTCTTGCCCCTGCCCTTGCCCCTGCCACTGCCACTGCCCCTGATCCTGCCGCTGATTCTGATCTTCTTCCTGATCCTGCTCTTGCTTAGGTGGCGGAGTAGGCATTGCACCTTTTCTTCGTGCAGAGGTGACCGCGGCCGCTTTAGAGGTTTTGACCGGGATTAGGTAAATCCGTTCATACGTTGGGTGGAGAGGGGAAAGGGGTGGAAGGCGAAGTGGGACGGGGAGGTGGAGGAGGTGGAGGACCTACCATTTCTCCTACTCGCTAGTTTGTTTTTTGCATACTCTAGGAAGACCTCCTGGCTGACTTCACGACCTGATATCGCCCTTAAGGTATCGTTGATCGGCTGAAACTCTGCTAAAAGAAGCTCCTTCGAACGCGTGTCCCAAAGACGCAAGCCATTCTCCGCGATCACTCTGTCTAACCGGGGCCTCATGACTTGCTAATAGACGGTCCCGGTAAGTATATAAGCGACAAGTAGTACATAAAGTAGCGTACTGCAGCACAGGCAGCCAGGTATTACGTACCTTAGCTGTTTTCCACTGCGTCTCGCTCAATCCACACCGTTCCGTAAATGACATTTTTGGTAGCGCCCTTGAGGTTTCGCGAGTTGCCTGTCAGGACGGAAGACCCGAGCGGGGTCAAGGAGGTAGCTTGAGCTGGATCAAGAGTTTTTACCAGTAATACCAAGCCGTTAGGACGTTAGTAGTTTAGCTTCAAAGCTTGGGCCAGTGATTCCTTCGACTACTAGCCGCAAGACTGCACCGGCCCGTTTCAAAAGCTGCGCATGGAGTTGTATGGCCCATGCAGGTCGATTGTGCCCGGGAGTCATGCAGCTCGAAGAACGTCAAGTTCTCGGTAGCAGGTAGCGAGCGTGTCAGCTAGTCTGAAGACGACTTTCGGGGAGTGAATATCTTACTTACCGTACCTGTACATAAAGAATTCTTATGTAAGCAAAGAAGGGCAAGAGAAAATGCAAGTCTGCAAGTGTACACGTCTAACTTGAGTTCAGTACGCTCGCGGGAAGAACATGCGCAAACGCACAAGCGATAGGTACCTTTTGCAATCACGATACTATCGGCGCGCATCTCAGTACTGAGAGGTATTAAGGATTTCCCAAGGCTCTCCGAGCGCCCTTACAGCGCCCTTAGGCTTTCACAAAGGGACCCTCGCAGACCCTCATACTGAGGCTTTTACATGCAGGCCCTCACTCGCAGCCCCTTACGCGCCGCCCCTTCGCAAGCCCTCAAAGCGGCCTCACCAGGCCTCTCGCAGGCTTCCACGCAGGCCCTCATGCAGATCTTCACCCTACTCAAAGTGGCTACCAGAGGGCCCGCAGGGCTTCCGCATGACGCCCTTTTCAATGGCTCAAAATGGCTCTCTACCATGGATCCGCGAGGGAGCCTTCCGAGAGCGCTCTGGGGACTTGCAAGGAAGCCTGCAAGCGGGCCTGTTGAGGCCACTCCGCGGTCTTGCAGAAAAACTTGCAGGCAGACCTGCGTGGAAGCCTGAGGACGCTCTGGGGGTCTGTGAGGAAGCCAATAAGGGAGCCCGATGAAGCCGCTCCGAGGGCTTGCAAGATAACCTGCAAGCGGGCCTACCGAGGGCGCTCGGGAGTTTCCGAGAGGGCCCACGCCAGAACCTGCGAGGGGGCCTGCTGAGGGCACCCTGCGGGCTTGCAAGAAAGACTGCAAGCGAGCTTGCAAGAGGGCCTGCGAAGGGAGATGCATGGAAGCCCAAGGGCTCTCTGAGGACGTTCTGAGAGCCTGCCAGGGGACCTGACTAAGAGCGCTCTGAGGGCCTGCGAGGCTCCAATCAATTCCATTCTGATGATTTGCGACTCAGTACTGAGACGCGCACACGTAAAATTCTCTTAGTAATATATCTGAGGCTCCTAGCCCCAATGTCCAAAGATATATCAGGCGATAAGGAGCAAACGCCTATCTCATTTTTTATAACGTATTCTTAGAAGTTATATAGTGTATTACTAGGGGGAATCTATATATATTTTTAAGTACCTTTTGTAATATTAGTATATCCAGCCGAAATAATAGATAAATAATAACTGAATTATTATAGAGAGATAATTTTCTAGGAAGTAAGTATATAGAAGGTGAAGCCTCTTTATTACGGCTGGTTTTGACTGGTTTATCGGCGGAATTTGCCGTCTATTAAGCCTGCAAGTTACGTGCCGGGCTTGACCCACGCGGGTCCAACGAGCAGCTCGGGCCAGCCGGCCGCCTCGGGTCAAAGCCAGCTGCTCGTTCCTCGTTTGCCTAAAAATCTCTTCTTTTAAAACACTCATCCACCACCTCCTCCGTCTTCCTTCCCCATCACTATCGACCCTACGAGGAGTCCTGAACAGTCCATCTCCCACTCTTATTGCAACGTCCGCACACGGTCCGGAATACCTTCAACTCGCCAGGCCGCTCCAACACACTGCAACTCGGCGTCCTTCTCATTTCGGGATCGCCACTCAACAACCACCTTTGATACCTTGATCACAACCAAGCCAACGGCATCAAGTTCATCAGACACTTGCTGTATATGTATTCGCGTTACAGGCACGCTGCTTCCAGACACGACCCGCCTCCCAAACTGCAAACATTTCGCCATACGCGGAGAACTCGCAGTAACTACCACTGCACCAACGGCTAGCCTGTACCGACCGCTCTGAGTCTCATATCGAGTTCAGCACACACACAGCACACATAAATCAAACACGCAAAACCTTCGGCAGAACCATATTCCTGCTTCTGCTTTCAACTGCATGTCGCTGTCGGCACGTCAAACCTTCCGAACTAGCCCCTCACTCCGCTCGATAAAAGTCGTCTTTTAGAACACCTCAACACCGTCAACATGGCCACCGTCAACATTCGTAGGGATGTCTCCGATCCCTTCTACCGTTACAAGATGGAGCGTATCCAGTCCAAGATCGAAGGCAAGGGTAACGGTATCAAGACCGTCATCGTCAATCTGAGTAGTGTCGCTACTTCCTTGGCTCGTCCCCCTTCTTGTAAGTGCTCTCTGTCCGTCACTCGATGCTGGTTCGTCAACTAATCACTCAATCAGATGTCATCAAGTACTTCGGTTTTGAACTTGGCGCTCAGACCAACACCAACCCTTCTGACGATCGTTGGATCATCAATGGTGCTCACGACGCCGGAAAGCTTCAGGATTACCTCGATGGCTTCATCTCCAAGTTTGTTCTTTGCAAGAAGTGCAAGAATCCTGAAACCGATGTCCAGATCAAGGACGGTCGCATTTTCCTTGACTGCAAGGCCTGTGGTCAGCGCTCTGAGGTTGATCTCCGCCTCAAGCTTAGCTCCTTCATTCTTAAGAACCAGCCTAAGAAAGGAAAGAAGGACAAATCAACCAAGAAGGCTGAACGTAAGGCCAAGAAGGAAGCCCAGCAGCAAGATGACGAATCTCAGAACGGCGGCAGCCCCGGCGATAGCAACTCCGACAATGCTGATGAGAACGGCGAGGTTGAACTTGAAGCCGGTAGTGATGACGAGCTCACTCGCCGTATCAACGCTGAGGCTAAAGATATCGACGGTGTCGATCAGCAGGAGGTGCAGTGGTCTGTTGACTTCTCCGAGGAGGCCGTCAAGGCCCGTGCTCAGGAGCTTCCAGATGATCTGAAGCGCGCTCTTGTCGTTGGTGACGAGGATGAAGAGGCTGAGAACGGAGAAGTCAGTGCTTACGATCAGCTCGGTAATTGGATCAATGAAACCGCCAAGGAGAAGGGTGGCGTTGCCAATCTGAAGGACGTCGACATCTACCTCAAGGCCAAGGAGCTTGGTATCGAGGCCAAGCACAGGACCCTTGCTGTCCTTGCGCAGACTATCTTCGACGAGAACATCCTTAAGCAGATTGAACCTCGCGCCGCCATGCTCAAGAAGATGATCACTTCCGACCGCCACGAGAAGGCCTTGCTTGGTGGCACTGAGCGTTTCGTCGGCAATGATAAGCCTGAGCTTATCCCTCAGGTCTCTGCCATCCTGATGAAGTACTACGACAATGACCTCGTGTCCGAGGAGGTCCTTAAGAGCTGGGGCAGCAAGGCTAGCAAGAAGTATGTTGACATTGCTACCAGCAGGAAGGTTCGCAAGTCGGCCGAGAAGTTTATGGAGTGGCTTGAGAATGCCGAGTCCGAGGACGATTCCGAGGACGAGGATGAGGAGAGCGAGTAAATTGGCTCAAGAGGTCTTCAGCTTTCATGGTCGTGTTGCGGTTGCCTAAGTACTCCACCCTAGGTGTCTTGGGGTTGACCTCTCCAGACGCTATTGTCGAGCGTCCTTTGCTGGGTTTGCTTTGTATGCTTCTCGTTTTTACCTCTCCACTCCAAATGCCTGTCCTTTCCGAATGCTTAGTCTTAAGGTTTGCTTTCAGCCTGCAGCCGTGGTTAATAATTTAAAGCACTACTATTCACTCTCCACTTGAACTATCGTGATATGTCACTGTGCCTATGCTATAATTTGGAAATTTCCGTGAGGCCTGATGAGCCAGATCTCGCTGCGCTCACTGGGCGGTGAATTCCAGCTTGTTTATGTGTGACTACTACAGTAGCCTTGAACTTAGGTGATGACCGCCACGCCCTCGATTGCAGTTGTAGTCCACTGTACGGAGTAAGTACCTAGGCGAGCACTCAGCCGCATCTCCATCTCCCACCAGCCACACACCAGCCACATATCACCCTGAAAGCGAACGGGCAACTTGCAGCACCGGTGCAGTGGAGTTTCCGTACTACTACTTACCTTTTATATCAGATTATCCGCGATCCTACTTGCCCGCTTCATTCCCATCAGGACCTATTCTTTCTTTCTCCCTCCCAGTCTTGCTGCCGTGGCTTCTTCCCCCTCATCCTCATCTTCCTCTTTCTGATTTTCCTCTTCTTCCCCTTCCTGATCTTTCTATTCCTGATCATTGGAACTGAGTGATTTTGTTCTTTTTTCGTTCTCTTTTCTTTACCGCTTATTCTTATTAACTCCTGTTTCGTTCCTTCTCTTCTTCTTCCCCTTTCTTCGGTGTGCGATTGGTAGATCGCCTGGAGTGTTCGTTGAGGAAGAAAGGGAAAGTGAGAAAGAGAGAGAAGAGAGGAAAGGAGAGCGAGATTATAGGTGTCTCCACTCGCAGGCTTTGGGGAACAGGACACGTAAACGAGGATAGAGAGGAGTTAAAAGCAGGGCGCCAGCTGCGGTCTCGATTTCTGCGAGGAAGAAGAGGTGTGGCGTGCGTGGGATATCACGATTCGGAAGAGACAGACCATCTCCATTCCTCTGGTTATTCCGCTCGCTGGAAGTTGTCAACCGGAGAAACTCCGTCGTGTTCTCTCTTCACGCTTCGTGTACCCCTACTACTACCAGTAGGTACTTCGCCCGTCACGTCCTGAGCCAGCTCTCCAAGCTCACACGATCCTGACCGTCGAAAAAAGAAAGCCAAAGGACACGAGGAGCCCGGACGAGGTCCACCCAGGTCCTACAACAGAGAAAAAAGCCATCATCGATAAGCCTCGCGCGCAAAAGGGGAAAACAAGCACAGAGACACGACCGTCCCAAGACGGAACTCAACAGCTCTGCCCCATTTCACACACCCAACCTCCAACAAACGAAAGCATGTCCTCAGCGCACTACGCCGCGGACGCGAGCGCGGGCGCGGGCACAGGCATGGAGGGCATGAGCCTGCAGGAGCTGGAGGCCCGCATCAACCGCATCCACCGAAACCTGATCCAGCGGTTCGAGAACCTGGTCGCGGGCGGGGGAGGGAACGAGGTGGTGAGTCTTTCTTTCTTCTTCTTCCTATCTACCTGCCCCCCTACCTAATCCCCCCACTAACACCCGAACCCCCCAAAATAGATCGAATCCCCCAACCCCGCACCCACCCAAAACGGCAGCACCAACCCCTCCTCCAGCACCCTCACCTTCGAACACCCCGACCCCAACGCGGTCGCCCAAGCCGCGCAGCGGGTGCAGATCGAGCAAGCCGGGCTCGTCCGCGCGGTGGAGGAGCTCCTCGTGCTCGGTCGGCAGCTGCGCGAGGCCTGGCTCGTGGGCGCTCGGCTGGGGGACAACCTGCTCGCCGGGCCCTCGGCGGTCCAGCGCCGCGCCGCCGAGGACGCGCTGCGGGTGGCGGCGTTGCTGGAGGGGCGGGTTAGGGGGTTGGAGGTTGTGGAGGTTGGGGAGGGGGAGATGGAGACGGAGGGGGTGGATGGGAAGAAGGAGGAGGGGAGTTCGCTGGTGGGGGTGTGAGTGGACAGGCTTGGGGAGGGAAAAAAGGAAAACTTCTTATTCCTTGCTATACCGTTTCTTCCTTTTCTTTTTCTAAAAGGCTCCTGCCGCTGGGTAAATTTGTTTGCTATCTGTCCGCTTTAGTAGATCGACCTTTTCTTTACTCTTTACCGTTTTTCCTTCCCGTGTGCAGGATGACACCAAACCACAACCATGACAGACATTAAGAACATGAACCGAGGTCAGTATTTCTGAGTACATGGTAGACAAAATGGTCACTGGTTTTTTATGTGTGTGACAGATTGGTCGGATGGATGGATTGGTCGGGACACGTAGACACCAAACTAAACGACCTCTGAAACGAAGATAAGGGCCAAAGGAATAAAAAAAGAGATTTTCAAGTCTCTCACTTCCATTTCAGGAACACAAACACACGACGATCTCCCTCAACCAATACCCCACACCTATTCACCACCACCCCTCAGCCATCAATCTTTTCCTAAATTTTCCTCCTCCACTCCCTCTCTCTCCCTAATCATGCTTACGTCCTCGCCACGGCGCGCTCGCCCTCAGGCTTGGGGATGTTGGCCTCAGTGTAGTAGAAGGTCTCGTCGACGGTGCGGCCGCGGAGGTAAGCCGGCTCGGAGCCGCGGACGTAGATGTCCTCGTACAGGATCTGGGAGGTGGCGTCCGGCGGGGGCATCTTCTCCGCCTCAGCGACCTCGGCATCGACGTTGGCCCGGGCCTCCTTGTCGATGCTCTTCAGCTCCTCCTCGGACGTGACGCCCCAGTCGAGGAGCTTCTGCTTGAGCCCGGCGATGGGGTCGTTGGTGCTGCGCATCCGCTGGATCTCCTCGCGGGTCTGCAGGAAAGAGACGTTAGCATTGTTTCAAAGTGAAAATCAGTACGCTAAGACGTGAACTTACGCGGTAGGTGGTGCCGGGGTCGGACATGGAGTGACCACCGTAACGGTAGGTGACGAACTCGTAGACAAGAGGACCCTTGCCAGCAGCGGCCCACTCCTTACCGAACTTGGTGGCAGCCTTCACAGCAAGGACGTCCATGCCGTTGATCTTCAGACCGGGGATGTACTGGCCACGCTTGTAGTAGTCGGTGAGGGCGGAGGAGCGAGCGGCAGAAGTACCCATACCGTACTTGTTGTCTGTTGTATAATTTAGCTTCTGATGATCCGGAGGGGGCGGGCAATGAGGGACGACTCACTCTCGCAAGCGAAGATGACGGGGAGGTTCCAGAGCTTGGCCATGTTGAACGCCTCGAAGACCTGACCCTGGTTGGAGGCACCATCACCGTACAGAGCGAGGGTGACGCTCTTCTTGCCGCTGTACTTCTCGGCGAAGGCGATACCGGCACCGACGGGGACCTGGGCACCAACGATACCGTTACCGCCGTAGAAGCCGGGAGCGAACATGTGCATGGAACCGCCCTTGCCGTAGGCGATACCCTCTCTCCGGCCGAGCAGCTCGCCGATGATGGACTTGACGGTGCCGCCGCGCATCAGGGCGAAACCGTGGCAACGGTAGGCGGTGATGATGTGGTCGGTCTTCGCGATGGCGTGCTCGATGCCGACGGCGACGGCCTCTTGACCGGTGGACAGATGGCAGAAACCCCGGATCTTCTTCTCCTTGTACAGCCTGTCGGCGGCCATCTCCATGCGACTGCGGGGAAGGTGAGATCAACATGTCAGCACGCAAACGCTCCCAATCATTGCGACTCAATTGTAAGGGGAAAAACCGTGATTGCCATACCGGACAGCAACCATGTCGTAGTACATCTGCTTCAGCTCCGCCTTGGTCGTCTCGAGGGTGTAGGAGGGAGGGTCGAGCTCGTAGGTCTCGAAAGCCTCATCGGAGAGGCGAACCTCGAAGGACTTGTCATCCTCCTGTGAATGCAAGCACCGATTAGCGGAAGCGCAATCAAAACGCGCAGGGCGTCTTATTCTGATGGAAAGAGAACATACGGAGGGAACATGCTCGCGCTCGGCGTGCGAGGAGGCGGCGTCGGTGGTGACGGCACGGCGAGCTATCGGGGCGTTGACGAAGGCATTGCGGCGCATGGGGGCGACGATGGCCTTCCTCAAGGTCCTGGAGAACATGACGAAGGGGGTATACGGAAGCAGAAGAGAAGGACGAAGGGAGGTTGGCGAGGAGAGGGGGGATGGGGGATGGAGATGAGGGCCGGGAAAGGTGGACGGAGGGCGGCTGTCTTTGATAGGAACGTCTGGGCGCAACAAATTCTGGAGGTGTTGAGCGAGGGTACGGATACCTTAGGTTCTCTTCAGCTACGGCCAACCAGCCAAACCAGCCAACCACCGCCGACCATTGGAAGTTGGAACCCCGTAGTGAACGGATCCCACGCCAAGCCGAGGCCGAGGAGGCCGATGCCGACAAGCCGTCCGAACAATTGCGGTGCGCCAATATATATCCTAAGCAGGTCTCACGGATATATATATTTATCTCTACATGATCATCTCTCTACATCTTCATCGTTTAACTTATTTCATGAATTGACTGGATACACAATCGCACTGTCTGCATACCTGCTCGCTCGCTCTCCATCTTCCCCCACGCCCGTCCAATAAGGGCTAAAATTTTAGTCGCGAATAATAACGCCGAAGAAACCCTTGGAGAAGGGCAGGCTGGCTGCACCCGGACACCGGCGGGACAACGGTGACCGAGCTGGGCGCTGATTACTACCGCCGTCCTCTTCATTGGCGATCTCCAGGTTTAAATCAGATACATCATGGCCCCAAGAACCATATTATAAACAAACAATGTAAAGCTCGCGTTCATACGCGCAAGGCTTCCTCAGCTACACGAGAATACATCTATAGAATTTCAACGTTCCCTATATCTCTATGATAATCCCCGTCTATATGTTCGCCTCTACGTAAACACTGCGATTTTGTACACACGCTAGAAAAAGAGATCATCTGCTAAACAGCCTCCTCTTCCTGACGACAAAGCGATGCAACCTCATAAATTTTCATAGCCATCGCTCAATGCACATGCCCAACCTGCGTCAGCAACGGGACCAGCATGCCGACCACGACCACGGCCACTTCTGGCAGGCTCGGGCCAGGCTTGCTCACGCCATGGCCCACGGGCGCCCCCGCATGGCCGCAATACGGATTCACATAGCCATTCTCCCCGTCGTCCTCATCAACGATGCCGTGAGAATGGTGGCCCGCATTGGAAGCTGAAAGGATGTGCATGGCCACGTATCTATTCCCCAGACGTGGTCAGCGCTGATCTTCTTCGAAAACTAGTAGGGGGAGCAAAATGCGACGACTTACAAGAAGGTGCCGCCAGAAAAGAGAAGCATGCAACCCGTCGCCCATTGCACGCCCACTTCACCGCCCAGGTTATTGCGGCCGAGCATGTGGACGGCCACGAAGGTGAGGAGCGCACCGGCCGGCGCGGCCAGGCTGAAGATGACGAGGTGCGTTCGTGCTGATCGCTTGGAGAGTCCTTGCTTGAGCAGGACGGAGGTGAGTCCGAAGGCCGCAGGGGCTTTGTGGAGCATGATCGCCAGGAAGATGACGAAGGAGAGCGAGGTGGAGGGTGCGGTGGAGGAGGCACCCAGCGCGATTCCGTCGGCGATCGCATGGATGATCAGTCCGATGGTCGTCGAAGGCGCCTTCCGCACCTCTTCGTCCACTTCGAGAGGGGGCGACGAGGGTCGCGTGGGAGATGAGGATCGATGCAAGCCCCGGGAGAGGTGGGAGAGGGAGATGTGGAGGGGTTTGTAGCTCGGCCGGGCCTGGCTGAGGTTGTCCGGCAGGACGTCGATCAGGTACATGAGGATGAAGCCGAGGACAACAGAGACACCGACCCACGCGTGCGGTTCGCGGTGGGATTCTTCCGAGTCGGAGGAGTCTGAAGCGGTATCGTGGTCGGATTCTTGCGTCTGCTCGTCCTCTCGAGAGATGAGCGTGTGGAGATTCTCAGCGGAAGCGTCTGAGCCCAGCTGTTCCCAACGAGGCATATGCGTCTTCTGCGCCGAGGTTGCGCCCACGTTCACTCCCTGGACGGGGAGAACGGTCGCCCCAATGGATCGTACCCTGTGAAAGTGACCGTGCTCTACCGAACCGACATTATAGAGCGTCTCGACACCCTCTGGGATGATAACGATGAGCGCGGTGCCCACAAGCACGCCGGTACCGAGGGCGGAGATGAAGCGCAATTGGCGGTGCGACAGGGCAAAGGAGAGAGGAAGGGCGCCAGCAAGGAAGGACCTGCATGTTTTGAGTCAGCAATTGGCGTCTCGTAGGGGTAGTGTGAAGTGAATGTGCCTTACGCGACTGCCATCACGCAGCTCAGGCTGAGCAGCATGAACAGGCCGTCCCACATCGTTGCGGACGAGCTCTGGGTGGGGAGGAAGGCCTCTGGTGATGGGAGCGACTCGAGTTATCCAAGGAAATGCGGTGGCAGGGAAGATCACCGACTGCGCGAGAACATGATGCGTCGAATTGCCTACGGATCTTGGTTTTCGAATCACAACCGTCGTACGGGTGTTCGCAGATGCGACAGCTGGCACGACGACGGACGAGAATGCACGATCGAGGGGGACCAACGGCCGGACGCCAAGCGAGCGAGCGAGATCCCCAGTGAGTCCCCTAGGAGATCTGCAGGTAATTACTCAGAATAGGGCTGAACGGTAGCCGATCCTCTTTTCCCAGGCGTACATTTCAGAACGACTGCGTAGAGACCGCCGCGGCGTCCTCAGCACCTTTACGCGGAGCGCGTCGCGCGAAAGCTTCAACCTCCGCATCCACTTTAAAGCCCAGCAACCGTTATTCTCTACTTATCGCTTCGTCCGTTGACCTGCTCTGCTGCACCGTCTGCACCATCCTTTGCATCGCCACAAGAGGGAGAGGTCAAGAGCTGTCGCTACATCACATCTGCCATCATGGAGATGCTCGAGGCTTGTAAGCAACATCTTCCCATCCTCTGCTACCTCGTGCGAAGCTTCGGCCATAGCTAACGCTCGCCAAAGGGATCACCAAGTCCAATGACGCCTTGAGGATGAACCTCACCCGCCCTGGCAGCAATGCGCCGATATTCGAGGAACCCTTCAGCCCGGATTTCACCTATCCCATCTTCGGCGATGATGAAGTGGTTTTCGGGTACAAAGACCTCGAGATGAATCTCACCTTCCGCGCGAACGACCTCAGGCCAAAGATCGCGATCAAATACAGCGAGGAGTGGAAACTGAAGATCGGAGATACGAAACCGATGGACATCAAAGGGATGCTGAAGCCTTTTCTCCCGGAATGTACGTTTCTTGACGTTCCGCACCATGAGTGAGAGTATGGCTTTCCATAAGCCACTGTACTCAGCTCAACTTGGGATGTGACTGACTCTCACAGCTGCCTTCAGCCAGGACGATTCCTCCAATGGCACCGACTCGGACGCCGTCAGTGCCGACTGGAAACCTCCCGGGGAGAAGATCAACAGCTACACATTCCGCGGCAAGAAGTTCGAAATATGGTGCGCCAGCCTGATGGATCCGAGGGCAAAAGAGATCATGCGTAACATGCATATCCTTACGCCTCTTTATATCGAAGGCGGGACTCTGCAAGACCTAGATGACCAGCCATGGACGATCGAACGGTGGAAGCTGTTCCTGCTCTACGAGGTCACCCCCGCCAAAGACTGCCCATGTCCGTACACCTTCGCCGGCTTCTCAACATCCTACCGCCTCTGGGTTTTCCCGAAAAAAGAGCTACTGGGCAAAGAAGTGCGTCCAGAGACCCACGCCATCGACTCGGACACTCAGAAGCTTTCTCCTTTCGACCCTCTCCGCCACCCTTCCCGCGAACGCATCTCCCAATTCATCATCATCCCCCCTTACCAAGGCCAATCGCATGGATCGCGCCTCTACGATGCCATGATGGACCATTTCATCGCCGACCCGGACGTCTTCGAAGTCACCGTCGAGGACCCCAATGAAGCGTTCGACGACCTCCGCGACTGGAGCGATCTGGCGCGCCTCCGCCAAAAGCCCCTCTTCACCTGTCTCACCCTCACCACCACCATTCCCGAAGACCTCCTCAAACCCGACTCGCCCATCCCCGTCGAGCAGATCGTCGTCCCGCACAAGCTCCTCGAACGGATCCACCGGGCCTCCAAGCTCGCGCCGCGCCAGTTCGCCCGGCTGGTCGAGATGCAGCTGCTCTCGACGATCCCGGCGATGCACCGCAGCCCGGCGCGGATTACGCAGAAGCACCGCTCCGCCAGCCAGAACGACCGCCGGTACTACTTCTGGCGCCTGCTCGTCAAGGAGCGCCTCTACAAGCACAACCGCGACCAGCTCGCCCAGCTCGAGCGCGCCGAGCGCGTCCAGAAGGTCGACCAGACCTGCCGCGTCGTCGAGGACGACTACAAGCGCTTGCTCGACGGAGCGACGCGGCGCGCCCGCCGCGCCCGTGGCGGCGCCCGGCCTGCGGCCGCGGGGGACGCGATGGAAGGCGTGGAGCAGCGGAGCGAGAAGGCGAGGGGCAAGCGCAAGGCTCGTCTCGTGGAGGATGAGGAGGACGAGGAGGCGTGGGAGGATGTGGAGGAGGAGAGCGGGAGGGGCGGCGCGGTGAAGAAGGCTAGGGCGGTTTGAAGGCGGCGGCACGGCCCGTAACAATAATAAAAGAACTCGTGTCGATCATGGGTGATGCGGAAGCAAGTGGAAGGATATACCGCGCTGCCAGTGCTTCTCTATAAAAGCAGAGTTTTGTACGAATAATGAGTACGTGTAAGTGTGCATGGGAGCGAACGGTGCAGATGATATCTTACGAGTGAAATAATGGCTCTACTCTGTAGTTGAAGAACCAAAGGCTCACGGACTTTTTCACCAGCAGCGCATTACGATGCAGCACCGTCACCATGGTTATCCAGTCATGGGGCGGAAGAACGCTCTCGCGCAAAGAATTAATCGATTTTATGATGGAAAAATGAGAAGGAGAAAAAAAAAGATAGAAAGAAAGAAGAAGAAGAAGAAGAAGAAGAAGAGGGGGATGAAGAAGAAGCATCTACGCAATAACATCAAAATAAAATCTCAAAACTCTCTTGTTGGGAATGGCCGTAGGATAGAGACAATACCGTCATGGCTTTCCCCTTTTCCCTTTCCCACACCCCTCAATGGTGAAGCCCCTTTCTGCTCACACACACCACACCAAACATAAAACAGTACGTAAGTCGGACCGGATCCCTCCGTCGTATCGGCTCGGGACAGGATGTGACTGGTGATAGAAATACAAAAGAATAGTAGTAAAACATATCTTCTTTCCGCAAAAAGAGATCCAAAGATATCAAAAAGAAAAAGAACAACGCCCAAAGCAGAAGATACCTAACAAATACACATAACCCCAAATCCCATTTCTTCCATTCTTCCTACATCCCATGTTACCGCCGCGGGAAAGCGCCGCCCAGCCCTTCGCCCGCGCCCGCCGTCGCCATCTCGCCGTATCGCCCACGCTCGCGGGTGGTGTCGTACGCCTGCAGGACGCGGGCCTGCGACTCGTCCGTCTGGGAGAAGGCGTAGCCGCGCTGCTTGCGCATGCGCTGAACCTGGCGAACCTTCCGGATGGCCTTTTGGAATTGTTCCATCCTGTGATGGAAAGAAAAGATTCAGTTAGCGAGACCGTCACAGGTAGGATAAGAACGCAAGAAAACGGGAAACACGGGTACGTACCTGGGTCGGTAATCCTGAATGTTGTATTTTTGGATCTCTTGGATGTGGTGGTAGGCTTGCGGAGCGTACATGCGTTTGCCACTGGAGGAAGGAGAGGAAGTACGAGGTTAGCATAGTTCGCCGAAGCATAAATAGTGAAGGGACTTACTATCTCCACGCGAAATCTCTCAGCAAGCACAGCGGAGGCAATACCAGGCCCATAAGCCAGAAGACCGGGCTCGTGAAGAGTCTAGGGATCACACCTTGGAATTCCTCACTGATACCTGTCTTCGGGGCCACGGTGGCATAGATTGGGAGGAAAATCATCCAGAGAATCATGCTGCCTGGGATGGCGATCACGGTGTATTTGGTCCAAATGTTCGTGATCAGGGCGGCTTTCCCGAGTACGGTCGCCAGAGCGGCAGTATAGAGTGCAGCGCCCCAGACCCAATGGCCGGCAACTCGGCCGTCACTTTGCGGGAGATCCCACAGCCAGAAACCTTGAGATGCAAAGTAAAGGATGAGAGAGTGATAAAAGCCGTTTGCTATCCACGAGAAGAAGCTGTGCATCCTGAAGAACACGCCTTTCTGGGATAGTTGATATAGCTGAGGATAACGGTCGAGTAATCGTGCGGACACGAATTGATCGAAGATACCGAGGACGAAGGGGGGCATGACGGTGAAGAAAACGTTGTAAAATGACAGAGTCCACGATTCGAAGATGACCTCTCCAGAGAACGCGTTCTGGAAGGAGTACCAGAACTGCGTCATGAAGAGCGCAATGTTCTTGTAAAAGGAATACAAGATGACTTTGCTCACTCGCTGGTAACTCCAAGCGCCGTGAACCAGAAGGAGTTTACGGAGGTAACGGAACTGACCGATGGCGACATCAGCACTTCGGGCAGCTTGTAGACCTTCCATTCCGCTGATGCCGACTCCAACGTGAGCAGCTTGAATCATCGAGACATCGTTGGCACCGTCGCCGATAGCCAGCAGAATCGATTTGAGATGGCGTTTCACCAGCTTCACAACGAGCGCTTTCTGAAGCGGAGAGACTCGGCAGCAGATCACTGCCTTGCACATAATCGCCAGGTCCAGGAAGAGCTTTTCCATATCGCGCTCCAGTGCATAAGTGAGTGACTTTCCATCGATGACCAAGGCAAGTACGTCCCTTTCAACGCCGCCATCGGATTGGCTCTTGATAGCGTTGAGTTTCTTCGAGATGTTATCCCTCGTAGCCTCGGCGCTTTCCTCGTTGATAATGAGCAATGACATGTCCTCGCTGATCAATTTGCAACTCATTCCAATGTTGATGGCAGTCTCCTGCCGATCGCCAGTCAGGACCCAGACCTTGATGCCAGCTTCCTGTAGGGTATGAATAGTGTCTGGGACACCCTCCTGGAGCTTGTCTTCAATGGCAGTAGCACCCAGAAGCGTCAGGTCGTGCTCAATAAGCTCCGCTGCCTTTTCAAGTTCCTCTGCACGATTACCGCTTACAGTGGTCTGGGCAACGTTGAATACCTGCCACCATTCCTGGAATTCGTCTTCGGGAACCTCTCTCATAGCCAAACAAAGCGTACGTAAGCCTTCCGCGGCATATTCTTCCAGGTGTTGCAAGGTTGGTTCGACTATTGGGCTGTCTGGCGCGAGACGTTCGAGGATAACAGTATCAGCGCCCTTAGTATAACAACGAACTTTACCGTCAGGACACCGGAAGATGGTAGACATCCGTTTACGCGTCGAGTTGAATTCACAAACAGCGAGTAATTCATACTCATATTGTTCGCCTTCGACCTCGATCATGACCGCCCTCGGCTTCCTTGCGATGAATCTGTAGCCCAGCTGGACCGCGCCTTCCACAAGTGCACCTTCATCTGGAGACGCTGCCTGGTACTTGATGCTGTTTGGTTGCGTCTCGTCCTTTTCGGGGATGACTGTATGGCAGGTAGAAAGTAAAGCGAGGAAATGATGGATCATATCTTTGGAAGGATGATGTTTGCGGTTCTCCATAAGCTTTTTGAATGGATGAATGCCAACTTCTTGGCCGTCTTGCATCGTGGCAACGCGGTCTTCCGGAACCTCGTCAGCATATTGGATGCCGTAAATGGAACATTGGCGGAATTCCATTTGGTTTCGGGTTAGAGTCCCTGTCTTATCCGAAAAGATATACTCGATCTGACCAAGTTCTTCCACTAACGAAGAAGTACGACAATTGGCTGGGGTATCTGTCTTGTCATAATAGATGTCGAGGTCAGAATCAATCAGGTACGCCTGATAGTACTTGACGATCTCGATAGTGACGAATAGAGAGATAGGAACGAGATTGGAGTAGAGAACCCAGTAGGTCAGGATGTCGAGGAAGAATTGCTGAACCTGTTGGATGAGGGTGGTCTCTGAATATCCTAGATAGGATAACTTTTTCGCAGAAGTAGAGCGCACAATCACGTCTCCGATAGAGCTGACAATACTGAGCGTAATTAGGACTGCCCCAAGCATAAGAATTTGGTAATTGACCAGTCTTTCCACCGCAGTCTTCTTGATTGGAGTTGCAGTCGCGTTTCGCATAAGTTTGGTCTCGTGGCCCGTGAAAACAACGATACCGTGGATCCATGGAGTGTTGCGCAGCGTAGCGCCTCTCAGCAAAAGTTGATCGGGTTGCAATGGTAGTTCTTTCTCTCCTCCACCGGCCGGTATAGTCAGGGTTGCTTCGTACGTGTATAAACTGCTGTTCGGCTGCTCTGATGTTACTCGGCCTCCCAAGCGACCGAGTTCGCTCGGACTGACAAGGTCAGCTGTTTCCGGGATCGCTTGTTTGATCTTCAGATTCGTTTCACCATCCAGATTCGCCGTCTCGATATAGCATAGGCCCTCGGGTTCGGAACTTGCGAGGAGCACCAGATCGGCGGGGAAAGGCTCCTCTGACTCGACACGGACAATATCACCTACAGCAACATTGATCCATCGAGTTTCTTGGAACTCCGACCCGCGGAGAACGCGCGCCTTGGAATTGTTAAGAGACTTATCCGAGTTTTTCCGCCGGATATCTTCGATCATTTCCTTTCCAGCAGACACGAGCAAGACTATGACTAAGGGCACAATCGTAGTCCACCTGTTCGTCGGAGAGATATTGGGTATTTGCTGAACGATAGCGGTGAACAGGAAGAAGAGGTTGGCGTACTTCGAGAATTGCTCGTACATGAACTTCGGGACGAAGGTTGCAACATTGTACTTCGCTGTGGAGATGTGGTTGTCCACATACTTGTTGGCCGCATTTGCCGGAGGGTTGTTCAGGTATATGATCCGGGGACCCAGCGTGGAAGGATCCGGTTTGCTGCGCCCAAATCCGAATTTGAATTTTGCACTCCCTTGCGCGCTTGGTTTCGATGGCTCAGCATCTCTGCTGTCTCCATGCCCATGCGCTCCAGCTTGCGTTAACGGCAGATCCATCTCCGAATACTCCGCCGGGGCCATCCCCAGCATGTTCTTCGCGCGGCCCATGAGTCCACCACCCAAGCTCAATATGCTATTCCTATTTTTGGCTCTCGCCGCGCCATGCGACAATCCTGGTGTTGCCGCATCGTCGATTCCGCCAGAGGCATAGTAGGACCGGTCGTCATCCTGTAGGTCCTCGGCGTCGGAGTAGCGCTGGTAGTTATGTAGCTCGGAGCTCTGCGAATAGAACCTGCTCGAGCTGCTGGATAGGTACGGTCGCTGCTGCGCCGATGACGCGCCCGCCGCGCCCGGCAACCCGCCTGTTGACCTTCCGCCGCCGACAAAGTCATCGTAGGAAACGGAAGGGCGCGGTTGCGCTTGCGGCGTCTCGGAGTCGTCTATATCGTATTTTTGAAGCAGATCGTCATCGTTTACCGGCGCTCTGGCACCGGAATAATATGTAGGTTGCGAGTCGTCAAGGTCAAGCAGAAGGTCGTCATTATTCGTAGAGGCCTGACCCCCAGGAGGCCGACCTGCCATTACGGCCAGGTACTATGTGTGATATTGCCCCCTCGCGATGGATCAGATAGGCCCCTTATAACCATCCAGACAACCTGATGAGTGCGATCCGTCGGCCTTCTTTGAGCGTATAATGGTGAGAGTGGTTCAGTAGCTGTGGGCGGCTGTTGTCGAAGCTTCAAAGCGTTCCCTTTCCCTAGCACAGCCTCCTGGTCCACGCAAGCTCGCAACGCGAAGCTTCCTGGAGCGATAAGAAGCGCTTTATCGGACGAAGTGAAAGTGCAGCGATATGGAACCGACAAAGAGGAGCTTGTGGAGAGACTTGGGCGTCTTGACGGGTTGAGTGAAGGTTTGGATGCGGTTTGGTTTGGCCGGTTGTGGCTGTTCAGGACCCTGGACAGTTCGGTCTCACCAACGTCGAAATGTCCGAGCTTTGATTTAGGCGGAGAATGTATAATTGCGATCAGGGCGCGTCCTATCACGGTCTCCGAAATGATGGCCGCCGCGCCCTATGGATATTCGTATGGATGAATGGGGTCCGCAGAGGAATGCGCATTCTTGATCAGCTTCCATGCCTGGTCGCAGTGTCTGGTAGTGACTGGCGACGTAATTTGTCTCTTCTTCCCAGCCTTACATCGCCCAAACATAGTAATCTTATGGCGCTTAGAGTGGATCGACGCGAGCATCGTACCCGCATCACCAACCCTCCTTGCGCTGTCACTGCTCGCATCAGAACAAATACCGAAATGTGCTTCATGTCCACAGCTATCATTTTGTACACAGGCCAATAACTCTGCTCAGTAATATACAATAATCGACTCTCTCTTACCCATCACCGATCCGCAAGCATATTGCGGATGCTGCTCCAGTACGGCCTGGTGACGACTCGCTCAATTTCATCTTTCGACAGCCACCGGAAATCCTTGAGCCCATACTTGTTGCCGCTCAAGTTCACCTGTCCGGCCATTATACGCGCCTTCATGAAGAATGTCTTTTGCCCGATCTCCTCTATGTTTTTCTTTGGTATTGTTATGCTCTCGCTGAAACTCCGCTCGAGATACCCGACAGGATGATTCCCCACGACCCAGGTGTTCATGTTGGGACCGCCAGCTTCTACGAGAACTCGTTCCGCCGCCTATGAACCATGTGTCAGTCTTACATGTTCGAAAAGAGACGGGGTGAGTCTACTTACGTGATGCAGCCCCTCCGAGCTGTTCAGGCGATCGGAGGGGAACGTCCACAAGCCATCTTGGTTCTGCACCAACAGGTACAGACTGTTCTGTAGTAGCCGGTCCAAGCTCTTCACGTCGCCCTTCTTATCTGCCTCTGTTACTCTCGGCGGTGGCTTCTCAATGGCCTCGGATTTTGAGGGCACGCCTCCCTGCTCTGCGCCTATTACCGGCGGTTCGGCATCCTTCAATAACGCCTCCAAGATATGATCAGGCTCGCTCTCTTTTGCGCCAACGAGCACTTCATCATTCCACCCCTCATCACCGTAGGCATTGTACACACCAATGTCTCGAGCAGGCGTCAAGCGAGTCTTCAGCTTGCGCTTCCACTCCACGCCGTCTGGGGAATCCTTCTTGAAATAGAAGTATCTTGTGAAAGGAAGCGCGAGGCGCTCATTCAACCTTTTCTGGTAGAGGTAGAAGGCTTTTTCGAAAGGGTGGAGATCGCGCGTGATTCGCGGAGGACGGGACAGAACGACACCTGCACGGATTTGGTAGGCTTTTGCGGGCGAGGAGGCTTGCGAAACAGGCGGGATACTGGATAGACGTGACTCTGCTCCCGGAGAAGCAGCAGAGGCCGCGGCAGGAGTGGCATAGGCTCGTCGTGCGTTGTGGTTGCGGCAGGTCCTGCATACAGAATCCTTGAGCAAGCCTGGGTGAAATAGTTAGTAGCTAAGACTCCACAAAGATATTCCAATAACAGTTTATCATACCTGACCTTGAGGCTAACTGCCTCATGCTCTGCTGACCAACATTCATCTCATATCACTCTCCGCAATGTACAAGGGTTGGTAGATACGAATGGCGCCTGTCGTCTCCCCAAAAAGTTCAACTACCGCCGGAGCCAGGTCTGCTTAGCCGCGATCACATGACTGCCAAGACGCCAGTATCTCAAGTCAACTTTTCCTCCGCGTTTCCTCGGAATTTCTTTCTCTTCTTTCTTCACGGCATTCTTCCTTATCACCAATTGCGCTCAAAAATCCATGGTTTATTGGTCATTATCATAGTGCCCAGAGAGATGCCAGCAGTCTTTTCGCTAGCGGGACCTTCGTATAATTCAAGGCGTTCTGTTAGATAGATACTGCTCACATGCCTCGTTCTTTCACTGTCAGGCCTCACTTTTGCATAACGCAATCTTTATCCACAAGATGCAACGAGAGTTCCAATTGATGCTTACATGATATGGCTGGCCTGATATCGCGAAGTATCTTGGTATCACTCTCGAGCCTGCAATCGCGACTGGATTACTTGAGGCTTATTATACTACGGACCTTGAGCAACTTCCTACCACTTTCCTCCTTTGCCTTTCTTCTTCTTGTTTTTTGGTTGGCCACTTGTTCTGGCAGTTTGCTCCACCGCTGTTGCGGCCCTTTCTTCAGGGACAACACCTCCTTGAGTCAGACCAGCCAATTTCGCCTTCCCTTTCTTACCCTTGGGCCTATAGTATGAGCGGTCCCTGAGGGGAAGCCAGCGTTCGGGATCCGGCTTCTTGTTGGGATCATAGTCTTTGGGAAGCCTTGACTTGCGAATGCGTTTAGGTTTAGCAGGCTTTTCCTTGTCGCCTGCTGGCCGTTTCCGGCTCTGAGCTTCGGGCGTGGCCAACGTAGCAACCCCAGCCGCCTCGAGCGTTGCAATATCAATTCCCTGGATGAGGCTATCAATGGAAGGTAGAGAATTCAGCTGATCTTCCGTGACACGATCTGCATCCGTAGCTGAGGCTGCAGCTACATACCCAGCAATAGCACCTTGATCAGTCGGATTCTGTTCAAGAAGGGCAGAGAACAGGTCTACAGCTGCGAAAAGATCTTCGCGCGCGTGAGACTCCACCAGCGCCGCGCCGGCTGCCCTTAGAAGCGCAGGGGAAGCTGCTTTCGACTTATGACGCCAGTAAGAGGCAGCCTTTGCAAGCTCCGTTCTGATTTGTCCCTTCCTTCCCTGCGCCTGATACAATGATACCAGTGTCGCTACAAGGCCTGGAGCATAGCGAACATCTGGGTCAGTCGCATCTGTGGATTCCTCCAAGCGCTTAAGGAAGGCCTCCATCAGTTGGATAGCAGATCCGTGGTTATTTGTGAGTAGATAGAGATGTACAATGGTAAGCAACAGTCCAACATCGTTAGGCCGCCGTTCGAGCAAGGGAAGTATCTGCTTGAGTGCAGCCTTCCCTGTCCGGTTACGAGCATGAGCTGCCGCATTAATGACCGATGCGCTGGTCACATCCGCATCGATGGACGGCAAGGCATGTCGCGAGAGGTATTCCGCTGTCGATCTTGCAACTCCGTCATATTTATGTGAGAGGAGATCCATAACATATGCATCTTGGCGAAGGAGAGACGACTGGAATTTGAAAGGCTGATCCGTTGGAGGGAAAGATGGGATGCTTTGAAATAGGCGTTGGGCAAGATAAGGATTTGCAATGTCTTTTGTAGCTGCAAGCGAATTGACCCGGGCGATATGCTTGGTAGAGACATCAGGGATGCTTCGAGAATTGTTAGTCTCATCCGGCGATTTTTCGAATATGCTCTTACTCGTCGATGGCCAGTTTGGTTGAAAGTTTCTCGGCTTCCTCCGGCTTTCCTAGTTTAGACAACACGTATATTCGCTGTACCGTCATGGGCAAAAGTTCGGCCTTCTTTTCTTCTTCTGACAGGTCAGATGCGTTACAGAGATCTGTTTAACGTCAGATCGCGCTACAGTACGATGCCGCCTGGAATATTACCCATAGCTCTTCGCAGCAACACGTCAGCCTGCCCGAGCTCTCCTCTCGCAATGCTTCCGCAAGCAGCATTATAAGACGTTTCGAAAGCGTCCATATCCTCTCGGCTAGGCTTCTGGTTGTTAGCTAGATGACCCTGACCTGCCCACGCCAATTGCGCATCTGTGGCCGTGTGATTGATCCTCAGGTCAGCGGCTTCTCCATGAGCTTCCGCCTGCGGGCCCGCAAGCTGATGATAGAGATTTGCGGATCTGTCAAATTTCTGTGCGCGGTATGCCTACATAGCCTGGTCAGCGTTGCGCCCTTGAGCATTTGGAGTAACGGGGGTATACCGTCTGCGCCAGAACATGCTTCATGCCCCGTCCGACTTTGGCTGAGTCGGCCACCGTCTCTGCATCCTGTAAACGGCCAGACTTGTATAGAACATACGCGTATTCCAACGGCGCGCGATCCTTCAGATTGTCCCCAGCTTCTTCGAATACCTTGACCGCATCATTGAAGCGATCCAGCTTGATCAGCGCAACAGCACGGACATGTTGGGCGCCTATATCATTTTTCGACTTCTGCAAGACTGAATTGGCAGCTTCCAGTATTTCTTGATGATCATCGAGCGATGTCTGCTGAAGGAGCGAGGATAGGGTTGATGCCGCATTAGCGATGGTAGCAGCCATGGCTGGCTGGAATCCGTATGTCAATGTATTGCTGGCGCCGTGTCCATGCGATAGCAGTTTGCTGAGTGTAAGGTGTCACTGGTGTGTATGTCTTCGACCGGATCGCGAAATCAGCTATGGATCCCAGCAGTCGGATCAAGCGCGGAGACGGAGGTTGGTGGGGTCGAGACGCCAAGCTCCGGCAAGAACAACTACTCCAGTATTCACAGTTCAACCTACAACAGTATTGTTTCTTAGGTACGGTAGTGTCTGTTATTAGAAGTGATTGGAAAGGTATTATCGAAAGATCAAAGGGCTGTCGAATTTGAGGACGCATCTATCCAGTGGTATTGTGAGAGAAAATATGTGACTTGAACGAGTTCTGCCTCGTCATCTATCCAGATCGTACAACACTTTATCGCTCTTGCAATGAATATCTCATTGCCCCGCGACCCTTTTCCCGCGCCCTGAATGCAGTTCGTTTTCAATGGTATATCTTCCAGAAATCCCTTAACTCCTACGCTGTGCAAAAAGGTAAGTTTCAGATAGCATCCTCAAATTCGTCTTCCTCCGATTCCTCGGCAGCAGCATCTGCCTCATTTGTTGCTGGCGCCGGCGCCGGCGCTGTTGCGGGAGCTACTGCTGGTTCGGCAGGCTCCTCCAACTTCATTCTCTTCGACTCTGGGGCATCATCGGCTTCAGGAACGACGACATCCTCGAATTCATCTTCCTCCTCGTCGTCATCTTCTTCCTCTTCTTCCTCCCGCTCTCTTTGCTCCCGTTCCTTGTCTGCAGCCATCTGTGCCCAATAGTCCTCCATAACCGGATCAACTACCTTCTTGTCTTCCTGTTCCTCTTCTGACTTGAGCAATGTTGTGCTGTTCTCAATTCCGCGGTTGACTCCACCCTTGCCATAGTCCGCATTATCAATGGTAGAATGAGTATGCCACG
Organism: Myrmaecium sp. VS I D KN 1; assembly: GCA_019775845.1. Lineage (NCBI taxonomy): Eukaryota > Fungi > Ascomycota > Dothideomycetes > Valsariales > Valsariaceae > Myrmaecium > Myrmaecium sp. VS I D KN 1. Next base: position 651,286 of record JADQAV010000002.1, on the reverse strand, counting down.
AGGGAAGTTGATTTTGCGCAGCAAGCCTAGCCCTACGCTCTACCTCCGCAGCAGCCTCGGCAGCAGTGGTTTCTGAGTTTGTGGTGAGAGTTACCTCAATCTTCTCCGTACCGACGGCCATCCCTTTGACCGCCGTCGGGCGAACAGTAGGAACTGATACGGGCTCGGACTTAGCCATGGGATTAAGGCGTTCATCGCGCGGGAGAGGGACTGCTGCCGCAAGCGCCTGCTCGCCGGTAATTTCCGGCACCGTAGTGTGATCAATCTTCTGTAGGAGGTTGAGGAAAGTGCTGAATTGCTTATTGAATTTGGCCGGAGTGTTATCATTTTGCTCGTCAGCCTTTTCCTCGTCGATAGGATTGCACATATGACCACATAAATTGCAAAGAAAACCTGTTCCATAGGGCACAGCATTGCTCATCAGCTCCAGCGTCGTCCATTGGGAGTGGCATTGTGGGCATTCGTATTCCTTCTTTTCGGTTGTAGGTCTACTTTCAGACTTGATCTTCTCGTCCAACATCTGAATGCGGTATTTCGTAGCATCCACGGCGCGTCGATAGTCGATGTAATAGTATTCCCGAGTCACTGCCTTCTGAGCCCCTTCACGAATCTCCGAGCGACCGAAGCTATGAGAGAGTATCAGCAGCGCCCATTGCAATTCCGCGCGGCCAGCACTTACACTGAGATCAGCCCGCCTTCTCTTAGCTTGCCGCTAACTTTCTGCGCAGCTTTCAATTGCTTGCCCATATCCATTACCAGGGCCAGATCCGGTAACGAGAGACTGCGGTTGAATCAGCAATGAGTTACAAAAGTAAACCAGTTCGAGGCCTACGCTGAATGGTTGACCAAAGCATCGATTAGCACGACATGTTCTGTCTCGTAGAACGCTCGCGTTACAGTGCGAACGAGCTGTTTCGCAAGCTCTAGGCCGTCCATTCTTCCCAATAGCGCAAAGATTGCAGGCGCAAATATCGAGGTGGCCCTAGCCGACCATGGGATTGATAATGAGAAGCAAGAGACGTCGGTGAGACGGAAGCTAGGAGGCCTGGCGTTGTCCGTCGAAGTAGATAGCTTAAATGCGGACCAGCAGCGATGCAATGGTGTGTTCTCCGAACTGCATGCCGTACTTAATTCCTGAGGCAATAAAGGTATTCGATTCTGCCTGTCGTCTCCGCCTAAAGCTCCGGCGCAAACTGAGCCTCAACTGTCTCGCCAAAATCTAAAAATTCATGACCACATGTCAACAAATATGGAGGGCACCAATGAAGATAACAAGCCTACTACAACAGCTGCAGAAGGGCCGACGGGCACTAATTCCCGCGAACATGGCGAGCAAGACGCAACTGCGCAACCAGAGCAGCGAAACCCCAAGGATAAAGGAAAGAAGCGGAAACATCATGAGAATGCCCGATTACAACAAGGCGCAAGAAATAAGAGAAGAGATATGGGACGTATGGAGTATTTGTATGGCATCCCTCGAAGCCCTAAACTCGCCCTTCTAACTAAGCAAAAAGCCGCAACCAACCAGACAGACGAGCACGCAACGAAAGGGAGCAAGAAAAGCGCCGCAAATTAGAAGAAGAAGGTAAAGGTAGCTCGATCCTCCCGGTCCCATTTTCACAGGAAGAGGTGGCCCAGGAACAGAGGAGGCCGAAAAGGAAGGTCGCCGTTATGATCGGGTATTCTGGCAGCGGCTACAAGGGAATGCAGATCAGTCACACTGAGAAAACGATCGAGGGGGATCTATTCACGGCCTTCGTCAAGGCAGGTGCTATCTCAAAGGCTAACGCCGATGATCCGAAAAAGTCCGCACTTGTACGTTGCGCCAGAACGGACAAAGGCGTGCACGCTGCAGGCAATGTCATTTCTCTGAAGATGATCATAGAGGATGAGGACATCGTAGAAAAGATCAACAGTCATCTAACTCCTCAGATCCGAGTTTGGGGTATTCAACGTGCTACGGGCAGCTTCAGTTGCTACCAAGCATGCGATTCACGATGGTATGAATACCTAATTCCCACTCACTCATTTTTGCCCCCGCATCCTTCCAGTTACCTCGGCCGTAAGCTAGTAGAGTATGCGGACAAATGTCAGGAGCGAGAGGCTTATGAGGAGCGCCAAGCAGAGGTTGCAAAGTTTTGGCCCGAGACTGAGGAGAAGTATATCAAGCCAATCCTCGATACCCTTGATGAGCCTGTCCGCAAGAAGGTTGAGGAAGCACTTTATCACACCGATGATCATGAAGGGCCCCAGGAGCCTGCAGGACCGACGACTGCCGCAGGTGAAGGCGACCAACCTTTGAAGGTCATCCAGCCACACGGAACCGGCGACGCAGCGCCATCAGAAAAGACCGAAGAAGCAGTGATATTGCTTGATATGCAACAGCCAGCCACAGAAACGGAACACCCAGGCGTTGAGGAAACAAAGCCGCAAAGCGGTAGCGGACTGTCAAGGGAGCAAAAGGCGGCCTTGGAGGCCGCCATGAAATCACTGAGAGCTGCTTATGTCACAGCTAAGAAAGCATATCGCATATCTGACAGGAGAGTTGAGCGCCTGAAGGAAGTTCTTGAGCTTTACTGTGGCACTCGCAATTATCACAACTACACCATCCAAAAGAAGTTCCGGGACCCTTCCGCGAAACGTCATATCAAGAGCTTCAAAGTTGGCGAGAAACCTATCATCATCAACGACACCGAATGGCTGAGTTTGAAGGTCCACGGTCAAAGCTTCATGATGCATCAAATCCGGAAGATGGTCGGTATGGCCACATTAGTGGTCCGCTGTGGTTGTAACCCCAACAGAATCTTGGAAAGCTTTCGTGACGTGAACTTGAGCATCCCAAAAGCGCCTGGGCTTGGTTTGCTTCTGGAAAGACCGGTGTTCGACAACTACAACGAGAAGGCGGCAGACAAGTTCCAGAGAGAAAAGATCGACTTCTCCAGATATGAGAAGGAAATGGAGGAATTTAAGGAAAGGGAGATTTACCAGCGGATATTCCGAGAGGAAGCTGAAGGGAATATGTAAGTCATCAATCACAGCGCTAGGAACGTACGCTCACTGCCAACAACAGTTTCCATTCATTCTTTTCGCATATTGACAACAATAAAGAGCCCTGGTTCTTGTTCCTTACATCTGGCGGCATCGATGCTGTCAACGAGGGCCTGAAAGAGAGAAAGGGCGCACTCAAGCAGCCAACTGAGGTCGAATCTGAAGACGAGGCTAGTGCCGGGGAGGGCTGATAGGCCAGCAAAAGGAATCCATCCCGATATACGTATGATATCAGCTTCTGCGATTCAGTACCACTAACTGATCGCATGAACAACCTACAAACAACCTACCATTTCATTGATTCTTTCCTTGCCTCTCTTCTTCGCTACGCATATAGCAATTTTCTCGCTTTGATGAGCCTTTTGCGTAGAATCTTTTGGGTGATAAATTTTGGTATCTGCTTTTGCTCGCACTATTAGGACGGACCCTACAGGGTTGTCTCTGTCCAAACTGGTCCAAAACAAACCATTTTTCCAAGTCTTAACTTACGGTCTCTTCCTTGGTTTGGTCATACTGTCCTTTCCTCACCCCGGCATTGGGTTTCGTCCAATCGTTTTTCCATATTTTGACATAACAAACTGTCGGTGAACATCTTGATTCATCAAATTGGTATCAGCTGAACTTGGGGCGGCTCAGTAAGGTTGTTCACCACCTTCGGCATGACCTTCACCGACTTCAGTCCATCTCTATCATTCTAGGATACGTCTAGAGCTCGTGAGTCGTCCAATGTCTCCTTCCAAGCATGAAAACCCTGCTTACCCTGTCAGCATATCAGTATTCACCAGTTCAGGTTCCTGGCTGTTGGTCTCACTGGTACAGCATATAGGCCATCGACGCACTGGGTTTCACGCAACTTAACCAAAGCTCTTTTGACTACTCTCTTGCTGATCAAGAAGATCTCGGGTGTCAAGATCCTTGGTTCTGCGCACTGCAGAGGCACCCATTACAAACAAGCTGGCCAGGAACAGCTCTACGCTGTCCGATCTGGATCCTGGCTAGATTGAACTGAGTGAGCTAGACAAACAGACTGTGACGAGGATAGCAGCAGCTATCAATATCTGCAGTACACGGACAGAGTTAAAGGTTAACGAATAATTCGTCCGCTTCTCGTTGAAGACTTCGCTCGCTTATGTCGCCACCGGCAGGACAGCGTCGTTCGCAAGGCGCCGCTCACCGTCAGTCACTGGCAGGCGCTCCGAAACGACCTGCCGAACTCACTCCTTCGCAGTCTTCAGAGACGTCATCGAAAAGACCGCGTATCAAAGATGATAGGAATACAGAGCTCGGTCATCGTCACGCCGTTCACCGCGATGATAGAAAAATCGATCTTACGGCAGACAAATACCAGGCCGACCTGCTTCATGAACGCAGCTCATCGCAGAAAACGCAAACGGTGGATAATCTATATACCAGGGAACCTCATCAAGGGGAGTTACGAAGACCTAGTGACACGTCATCGCAAGCACGTAGTGGAGCTCAGCAGTCCTCAGTTTCGGCATCTGCTGCTACTGACACAAGTCATCCTCATCCACAAAGATGCGAGAGCATACAAAAGAGAGCATGTCCTTCGGTGGCTAATGGCCTCGAAAGCCGGCCTCATCCCAACATCGCTTCTGGTGGTTACTCGGGACCTAGCAGAGGGAGACAACCGGTCCGGCATTGTGCAGTACCGCGAAGTCCGTTCGTCGAAGACGATGACGAGGAAGCTGAGGATTGGCGTCATCCAAAGCTTTCGTCCGTAGAACGTACTGGAAACTATACACTGGACTGGTCTCCGTCTAGGAAGAATACGGACGAGTTCGGATTCGGGTTCTCCGCTGTAGAGGACGGGTTCTCCGACAAGGTGGGTGGAGAGTCCACAAACAAATGAACGAAACCTGACATATCAATAATTTAGTACCTTCCAGCCCCAAGTGGCAGCTTCGCACAATCTCGAAAGGCGGCCCACCCGAACCCTCGGAGTGCATCTGCCCGTAACTCCATCCCGCTTCCCAGGAGTCGGGCTAGCAGTCATGTAGCTGCGACTCGGAAGTCCACCTCAGATGAGGCAAGAAGAACGAAACAGCCTTCTGTGCAAGGGGGCAATCCTTCGAACTCAGAAGCACACAAGTGCTCTCACGACAGGCAGGCTATCAAACCTGCTAGTGCTCGACGGTCAGAACCGGAGCATCCGCAAGCGAACAATGTGACCCGGGCCCCAGGACAGGTGGCTGTTCAACCAGCCGGTCCCCCCAGAAAGACTAAGAAAAACCAAGATGAGACTGGATCAGGGCGTGTCGAAAGTAACGGCGGGCAGAAAAGCAGTCAGAACACGTCTAACAGACCTGCAGCTGGTGGAAAACTCAACGCACATATAACAGTCCGGAAACCTAGCGATGGCGTTAAGGCTTTCCCGGGCAAGGTGACAGGAACTTCTCCCAGTCCTTCCGTCAAACAGTCTCTGGTTCGCGAGAAAGCTCGCATCACGTCACGCACGGGTGATGCTGTGCCTTCTGACCCATCTGTGAAATCTACGACGAATTATACAGGAGCCAGCCCCGCAACTACGGCATCAATAAGGGATCCCGGTAAACGAAGCTATCCAGTAGCTAGTAACGAGCCCGAAAATAGCTCGCGTACAGGAACTGCTGCTGCCGCTGTACCGGCTATAGCACCGGAGCATCGTTCATCTAGGTCAAATATACACCAGGAGCAAGAGAGAGTGCGACCACCAATCGAGGAGCCAGTCAAGCCAAGAGCATTGCATAGACTTGCGTCAGTAGAAGACGCGTCTGTGGGATCTGGAAATGAAGGGAGACAAAACGAAGCAGCGCAGAAAGACCTCCACAATAAAGGGAACAGGGACGAAAGAAAGACTCACGAGCCAGTCGCTGCAGAGAACACCGTAAAACAGGCTCAGACTTCTGGTATCAATAGCCTCTCAGACCTGAAGATTGTCAAGCGCGATACCTCTCATACGGATTTAAGTGAGGCTGCAAGGAAGCGTCAGGTTGCTCAGAGAAATGCGGAGAAGCGTAAAGTACGCCTAGCTACTGGTGCTACCACCAAAGAGGATGCCTCTTCGGGGCACAAACTGCCGAAGCTTACCAGGCCCTCACCGTCTAACGAGCAAGGCAAAATCAAAGCCCTGACTGGCCAAGCTGGATTATCAGGTGCATCTAGCAACGTACCCGCAACCCTTGCGGAGGACTCTGAGTCAAGTCTCGTAGCTCCTCCGCGGGCTCCGCATCCCCCGCCGCCTCAGTCTCCCCGTGTTCAAGCCTCGGAAGAAAGAGGCGCGGCCGGAAGTACGTCAAAAGCGGATCACGACAGTGAGCCTTATCGACAAGAGATGCTTAAGCGTATGGAGAAACTGTCCAAGGACGACCGCATCTCACCACCATGCGACCGCTGTCGCCGTCTCCGGATAGATTGCGAGAAGCACTTCAAAGCATGCAAAGGCTGCCACAAGAAGCGTTCGAAATGTTCTTGGAGAGAAGTTCGTGAATCTGAGCTTCAGGAGGGTCGAAGCCTCAGTGATGTAACTATTCATGACTCTGCACCACAGAGAACAATGAATAGTAAAAGCCTTAAAGTTGTAACGGCGAGGAGCGGCAGCGTCCCTCCTGTTCCACCGGTTGAAGGTGAATCTTCCGCTGAACTTTTTATAAGTTCCAAGCAGCAGTCTGCATATACCCCAACTACCCTCAAGCAAAAGGTGGAAGAAGGGAAAAAGAAGGCGTTCGAGATAGTGAAGTCGTTCCCGAAAGGAGCACAGAAACAACCTGCCGTGAAAGCAGCAGTAAATACAAGCCAGCCGGTCTCTGACGATTCCAGAAATGACCGCTCTGCCACAGGCATCTCCAAAGCAGTCCTACCACCTTCGACTACCCCACAGGAACCCAAAGTCCAGGAGACCCTGCCGGCCGCCCTCACGGACGAGGACAACCTCCTTCTCTCCCTGCGAGAAGAAAACCTCGAGTGGTCCGAGATCCAGGAGACATGGAACTATAGGACCAACAGCAAACTCTCCATTCCCTTTCTCAAGCTTCGGTACCAGCAGGCCAAGCGATCCGTCGGGAAGCGTCCTATCGTTACCACGCAGAATACTCCAGCCCAGTCTGTAGCGAGTCCAAAGGTTTCGATTCAAGCACAGATTGATGAAGTCTCGTCACCAGTTAAGGCTGTGAATACAGGCGCAGGGGATCTCGCTCCTAAATTCCCTGCTGATCAGGCACCTCAACCGCGTGAAGAATCGTTCGCGCACAACTGCGAACACCCTCCTCTGCGAACAACGATGATTACCTCTGCGAAGATACCTAATAAGAGCACCGCAGAATCGCCGGCTTCGCCACCCCTTTTTCTCTCTGCCCCTTCTCTTCCTGCCCCTGCTCTTCCTCCTCTACCCGCTCGGGACGAATCTCGTCCGAAATATGGGGGAAAAACATTAAATCCTGAGGCCATGATGGCCTACCTACGTAGCCTTGAAGCGGAAATTACTTCTGACCGCTCCGAGACCGATGGTTTGGAAAAGGAGGAAGGAGAAGAAAGAGGAGAAGAAGAAGAAGAAGAAGAAGAAGAAGAAGAAGAAGAAACAGGGGAGGATAGGGGCTTAGCCGCTTATATCCCGACTACCCCTCCTTCACACATGTGCACCCCGTATACTGTCATCGAGCCGGCCGACGTTCACAACAATAATAACGACCCCAACGACACGACGGTCCACTACGCATACTTCGTTCGCCGCAAGGAATGGCCCTCATTCTCCATTCCGGATATATATGAGTGGATTTACGTCCGCTCAGACGTCCCCTATACGACTCTTGAGGCAGCCAACGTCGCTGCAGGCCGGGAGGCCCTCCTCATCCGCAACGGCGTGGGCCTGGACCAGGACACGCAATCGTTCCACTACGAGCGCCTCGACGGCGGCCTGGCAAGCTATGAGGGCATGTCAGAGGGCGGAGAGTGCTGGCGCATCGAGGTGGAGCGCAAGCTGCGAGCGCTGGGCGCCGGCATAAGGGCTCGCGGCAAGGGCTGGCTCCCGAAGCGGGTGTGGGACGTCAAGGTGGGATGGCGGGAGAGCGAGGTGAGCGAGGACGACCTCTTCGGGGAGGAGGAGACGGTGCGGGAGTGGGTGGAGGACGCGGGACCGGAGCTGTACGCGGTTCTGGACCTGGCGAACGGGGAGGCGGCGGCCAAGCTCCTCCAGCTGACCACCAAGGAGAACCAGCGCATCGAGGACGTGCTGCGGAGGGCGGCGGTGCAGGAGCAGCTCGCCACCACGGTGGCGGATTTGAAGGAGAGGGGAGGGGCGTTCGATGTGGAGAGGGAGGTTCGGGAGGGGCTGTCGGTGAGGGTGTGGGTGCAGGAGAGGGTGATGGTGGGGCCGAGGAATATTTGAGGAGGCCCTCAAAATCTTGCTTGTGCGTTTTTTCTTTCGTTCTGCGTCTCGCGCAGGATGGGTGGCTGCGTTGAGGCAGTCACCCGGATAGTGAAGAGGGATTTGGGTCTTTTGGTGGGTGGGAGCAGTAGAGAACGCGCGCCAGGGGACGAGAGTTTATGCAGCCTGCGTGAGCAGCGCATCAGGGACGATCGCCCCAAAAACCTCAAGAATCCCATGCCGAATAGCGGCAAGAAAAGAGAAATAATAACTTTGTATATTATCGCTTTGCTCAAGTTCACTTTTCATATACCTGCAGTAGCTTACCTCCTTGATTTACTCGGCCTCTTAACGTTAGCCCGAGCGTGTGATCAGGATTTGGATTCGATGTTGTCAGGTTATTCTGGCAAAAATATATTCTTTAATAGGTATATCGTCGGACGTATCTATTAGCCAGACGAGCTAGCTCCCTCCAAAAGGACGACTATTGGAAAACAACAAGTCATGTGGCTTCCCTTGTGCTCACTACGAGCCACAGGCGTGAAATTTATATTCCTTCACCTCCTTGAATTGACCAAGGGGTGCATGCTGTTTATAGGACACAATAATGATATACCCGTGAAGTGATATGAACACCATATACTCTTTGTCCCTACCTCGTGTAGCTCATGCAGCACCTGGTAAACAGATACACACAGCCCTTCTCGTCATCTTCTCGAAATTAAGGTGACTGGCTACTCTCTGCTGTAGATATCGCTTGAAGAAGATGCCCAAGTCCATGCCGGCTACTTGCCTACTGATGCTGCAGCCACTGATACTGCTGAGGCCACACCCATTTCCTCGACAGATACGGGAAGGGGCGGTACAGGGACGCTGAGTAGGAGCGGCAACAGCAGGTTGGATAGGGGGCGAGTGAGGAGGATCCGGTATGCGTGGGGAGCAAACGGGAGAGGTTGGAGAACGGTACGTGAGGAGTAGTTTAAGGAGGGGACTCTGACTCCGACAGACAGCCAATGACAAAACATAGGTCCTCACAATCAGATCACACATATGGAAGAGGAGAGCATTGACGAGTAGAGTTTGATCACAAAGAGAATAGGATTTGAAGTGGACCTGAACTGATCAAGAATATATTCTTGGAAGGCTGATAAAGGGTATACGACTTTTTGTGAGGATTAATAGTGAAAGGGGACCGCGGATGCCGCAGTGTTAGGAAGTAAAACATGCATGCAGCGTTGAAGGGAACAGGAAGAGCCGAAAGTCACCGGGACCGCAGATGATGAACTGTTCCGCCAGGAGGGGAGCCCCTCCCTCGCGTCGGACGGTAAGGGTTCGTAAGCCCCTTGTCGTCGGATCAGGGTAAGTGGACATGAGGTCCATCACGGAAGACTGGGGGACCAACCCGACCAACTTCCGGGAGCGACGTACTATTCGCCCTTCTTGTCCAAGTAGCTGACGATGCTCACCATGTCGACCTGGCTGAGGGCGGTGGTAATGTGCCGGTGGCATTCGTACAGGATCCACAGCGGGAACCAGACCCAGAGGGTGTTGAAGAAGAAGAGGTAAACCCAGAGGTACATCCAGTTCGACGTGTCCAAGTTCGGACTGCCCGTGAACCATTCCGGCGCGAAGGTCATCCAACCTGAGGAGGTTACTAAAGTCAGACACGCAGCAAAATAGTGAGGTAGAAAGACTGAGATAGCCCGACTCAACGGACTCCGAACGGGAGCCACCAAGGAAAAGGAGAAAAAGCATCCTGACATACCTCCATACAGCTCCGCCGTCGCCAGCACCGCCATCCAGAAGAACACGCTCTTCGCCTTCCTCCCCTCGCTCGCCTCCCACTTCGCAAGGAGGTAGCACACATACGCCGCCAACGGCGCGCCCACCACCACCGTCAGCACCTCCAAGCAAACCACGCCCAAGTCCACGCCAGCCCATCGCCGGTCCGCCTTCGCATACTCCTGCCACAAGCGGGAGAACGGGCCGGAGCCGTACGCAGCCCCATACAGGCGGTCCGCGCGGCCAAGCCAGAAGACGCCCGGCGGCGTGAGCAGGAGCAGGTCCGGGTGCGGCGACCGGGCCGCGGCCGCGAACGACGTCGGCAGCGCGTGCCAGACCGCGAAGCAGTTGTACAGGAACGACCCTTCGAAGACGAGGTGGATGAGCGCGTCGAAGAGGTGCCAGACGAACAGCACGCGCGTCTTCGTCCGCGCCTGCGCCGGCAGCCACCGCCGGCTCGCCGCCCACGCCGCCGCCAGCAGGGCCGCCGTGGAGAGCAGCGAGAGGATGGTCGTCGCATCGATCACCGGTCCTCCGCCGCCCGCGGGCTCGCCGCCCGTGGCCGAGCCGGCGCTGATGGGCTGTTTCGCCATGTTAATTGCTGTCTTATATCGGATGTAGGGGCGGATGTTCGTAGATCGATCCCGGCAGCAAGGTGGTGTTGAGTGAAGTTCTTGCTGGTCGAAGTCGGAAAGGTTGTGGTCGTTCGGACATGGAAGCTGAGGTTCGAGCGTAATCACACTGCCAATCTGGGCAGGCGGTGTAAGGGTCCGTCCATCGTAGGTGCCCGGGCCCTCGTGAATATATTCACGTCGACTTGTTTAGTTAAGATATCAACCCGCCATCTACGGATTAGGTATTTGTCTTGAAAGAACAACTTGAGCATACAGGGACTCAGGACACATGCTTGGAGGATGTTCTATTTTTTTGTAGTTCCTAGGTTTGGTTATGTATTGATCGTTATCCCATCCAGTGCCGGCCCTTCGAGACCCATATCCATACACGGAAGCTGCCTCCAGGCCCTTCCTTTTGACCGCCTCCACAGGCGGTCGATCCATTTCCCAGTGTCGTTCTTGCATCGAAGAGGCATAACAATGTCAACAACCGCAGGCCGGTTCATGAGGGCACTGAGACGGTCGGGTGAAAGGAAAAATCAAATCAGCCGAACAACGACGGTAAAAGGAAAAAAGGAAAAAGAAGAAAAGGAAAAGCAAATGCCCTGAACTTTTTACCCATAGAGACCAATCACGAACCAAGCTGTCATCATTCTCAGGTGAGAGCTCGTAAAGCGCGATACCGAATTACATCCAGTCTAAAATGTGCCGAGTTGAAAGAACCCAAAGAGCCTGACCCAAAGAGAACGCCGTGTGATAACATGCGGAAACCGCCCATTAAAATGCAAAGAGCAACCGGCCACGGATAATGCAATATAAGGGAACCCGTCAACCGATGGCATCGGCCATCATGGCATGGACGGGACGATTAATGTTGAGGTCGTTAGTCCAAATTTGACTTGAGTAGACAGGTGAACGAGTTGCTCTTGCAGCATAGCAAGCGTTCCCAATGTGGCCAGGCCACTCCACTGTGTCATCGTCAAAAAAGGTCGTGATGATAATGTCGTAAGAAATTCGTAATGGCGCCCGGTCAACAACCCGGTAGCAACTGTCTCACACGGGTTCCTTCAGCCGCGAATAGCCTGCGGCGTATGAGAGTCAAAGATACCGCCTTGCATATGGCCGTAAGGATATCCAACGGTTAATGGCGATAGCATACGATCTCCCAGGTCAGAGCCAGTGACAGGACCCGGGGAGCTGGAGCGCGAGAGAAAGTGTGTCGGGCTGCGAGAGGACGATCGTTGATCGTTGGCACCATCAACGAGAGGCGACATGTCCCTGTTCGGTGACGGGCTAGAAGATCCAGAACCCAGGCTGCTGTTGGAGCTGGTATCCGAATATTCACGAGTACCATCAGTAGGATCCGACTTTGGATGTTGAGCCTGGGAAGTGGATTTTCCAGAGCCAAACTATGTCGATAATTAGCATCCATGGTCTAGGCCAATCCAGCGTGTGATTCACGTACGAAGCAGAATTTCTGAATCAACTCTTTGTATTCATCGGACTTGAGGTCGGGCTTCTGCGTCTTGATCGCATCGGGACGGGAAGTCACTGGTGCTGACTTGGCGAAATAATCCTGGTGGGGCTTGCTCGGTGACTTGTTTGGTTTGGAACCGGTGGCGACGTTCGTAAGAGCATGACTCAAGGAAGCGCTAAAGTCGTATCGAGAACCGAGGCCGGCAGGATCCGTACGGCGAGGTGCAGAATCTGGGAAGAAGTTCGGACGGCCCTTGTTCCTTCTGAGCTTGATGTTGCTGTTCGTGGTACCACCAAGGGATGGCTTTACAGGGCCGAACGCGTACTTGGAATCCGCGGCATAGCCGAAGTCTTCGTCGAATGAGAGCGGTGTGGTTCGCGGTCGTGCAGCAGGCGGGGAATGTTTGCTACGTGGTATGGTGCCCACGGAGCCACCGCGACCTTGCATGCCGACACGTTCCTTGCGTGCTTTCGGCTTCTTGATAAAGTCGATCTGGTAGTTCATGAACCCGTTGTTGTCCCAGAACTCCTGACCATTAACCTGATATCGTACGCAGAGCAGCATTGTCTTTGTTTCCAGGTTAGCCAGATCAGACAACTTGATGTTGAAGTTGAAACGATCGTAACCGTCATGGCTCTGCTTTTTACGGACATCGTCGTTGTATTCCGCAACGACTTCCGACGTTGTCTTCCAATAATCCAAAGTGAAACGAGCCACCACGAGCTTCTGGAAAGCAAGGTTGGCAACGGCAACCGTGCCTACCAGAGTCTTACTGTCAGATGACAAGAAGATACGTTCAACCCTCACGGGCTGCGTATGTCTCTCGTAAGAGTCCTTCGGAAAGTTGGTCAGTCGGATCTCCCACTCTACCTCGCGCGGACGGTTGTCATCGTAGCCGAAGGGGTATTCCGAATCACTTTCGTAATTCTCAACGGGCGAAGAACCAGCACTGACAGCGATAGGACGATCCACTTGGAGGAAGTGCCGAACTTGCTCGATGTCCTCGTTGAAGTGGACCGCCTTCTGATAGGTCGGAGTGCCAGGCATGCTGGACGGTCGACGGCGGGAAGTAGGACGAAGAGCCGGCTTGACTAGTTCACCAGACTTCTTACGAAGGAGAGGTGGCTTCATGCGCAACTCATCATCATCACTGTCGTCGGAGGTGTGCTGCGGAGTTTCGACAGCTGTCAGGCTGGCAGCATGCTGAGACAGGGTGATTTCGCTCGAAGATCTCGAATGGGATATCTTGCGGGCCTCGGGTGTCAGCCCTGGCCTGACCGGATTCGCGGCCTCGGAGCTCGCAATAGATTGCACGGGACCACCTTCGTGTCTCACGGGAGAATGCCCACGTCGCACCCCGATAGATTGGAGGGCTTCCTGGAGTTCTGCCAAATCACCGATCGAACGACCGCGTTGACCTTCATCATCCGAACCAGGCTGTGAGTCCGGGGGAGTAGTTATCGCGCCTGACGGAATCAGAAAATTGTTAACGGGAGCGGGGGACGGTCGGATGCTACCATTCTTTGCATGACCATCCGCGTTCGTTGCGTCGCTGGTCGGTCCATTGTCCGAGATTGAGGGCGTGCGACGATGCTTGTTCAGATATGAGGTCGAGGATACGGACCGCGGAAGTTGCGGACGCTGTCCCACCGTGGTAGGGGATTGCGGTGGGAGGTCTGCCGTGTAGGAATGATTGCGAGAGAGGGTAGGGCTGTTCGGCTTTGTGGGAGCAGGAGACCGCTGGGAGGGCGGAGTGTAAGGCATTCGGTCGGCTTTGCTGGGCAATGGCGTTCCAAGCAAAGGTTCGATGCGAAGCCTTATTGCATTACCAGGGAGAGAGATTGATATAGGTGGGGCTGCTTGGTGAATCTCAGTCAGTCCGATCAGCTTTTTTGATCAACGGGATATGGCGGAAGCGAGTTGGCTGGAGTGGCCAAAGGAACAATGCTTTCGTGACCAGGACACGGATATGAAGTGGGTTGTAAGAACAAAGGGAGACTCACCGAAGGATATCGTGCGGGGCGTCTGTGTGACGGAGACGCTTCTGTTACCGGTGGTAGGATGCAGGTGCGCAATCGGAGAGGACGGTCACAGTTGGTGGTGACGTCGAGGGGCCGGACGGAAAGCAACAAGCGAGGCCGGACGCAATGTTGGGGTTGAGTTGGCAGCGGGATTGCCTAACCGGCGGACACTGAGGTTTGCCGTTCAGTGAGGAAGGCAGGACCGGCGAGATCCGGAGGGGATGGGGGAGGTGGAAGGGCTCGAGAGCCTCGTCGCCGTCGTTGCGTCGCTGCTGGATGAGGAGAGTGTGCAGACGGTGTGGGCGTGCTCGGGGCTGAGGTTGGGGTGATGGATGGGCTGGTATATAGGCAGGCTCGCTAAGAGACCTCGTAGACGACAGGAGCCACCGAGGGAAGGGGAGGGAGCAGAGAACAGGCTGGCAATGGCCTAGAGGAGAGGATTGATGAGGAGGTGAGGAGGAGGAGAGGGAGGAGGAGGGTGAGGATATTAGGAAAAGAAGAACGGATTGCGCAGAGCCGGCTGTAAAGTGGTCGACCACTGGGGGCGCTCGGATGGGCGTCCAGGGTGCTAGGATGTTCCCTTGATACACCCTCGACGGCCGGCCTGGGCACCAGTCTCGCGTCCAACCCGCATCCAAACCGGTTGCAGCACAAGCGACCGGCAACGACTGGGAGCGACTGGGTGGGCGAGTGATGGCTGCTGCAACAAGATTGCCTGATCCACCCCAACGGACAGGGGGGCTTGGGGGATGGAGGGGGCGCCGTCCGGGTTGCGCAGCAGCTAGTGGCTTGGTGACGGCCGGCCGATTATCCAGGCAGGAGGATCGAGGGAGCCTCGAGGGATTGCGCGAGGTGCGAGGTGCGAGGTGCGAGGTGCGTGTGAGGTGTGCGAGGTGTGCGGTGCGAGGTGCGAGAGCGGAGGTGCAGTGGGCGCTGTCGGCGCGTCTGGTTGGCCCCAACTGCGGCGATGAGCGGCAAACCAGGGCGGAAGGTGGAATCGATCGGAAGGCGACGAGGCAGCGGATGACTTCCACTGGGTTAGCACCACAGCACACGTACCGGTACTGCCACCGCGAGTACACACCGGCGCTGCGCTGATGGAGGGCAGCAAGGGAACTGCCAAAGCTGCCACAAGAAAACGAGCTGCAGGGATGGGATCGTCGCTCGGACGAGTGATGAAGAGCACAAAAGACCGCCAGCCTGATATCTGGTCAGGGAATTGAAAAGTCACCGATGGTACAGATGTATCTGCTCGGTGCTCGAGTTCCCATCGTCCTTTTCACCTCTTATCAACTCTTAAACTGAGCCTCCTCATCGCTGACCACATCCGGCGATCCCCACGAACGCAGAAGGCCGGAGACGACGGGAGGACTCACTCAGGGCCACCCCCACCCATCCCGTCGGTCCACCTCCCACCTTTCCCGGAACGGCCGTCGCCCACAACACCAACGCCCACGCTTTTTTTTCTCACTCCATCCTCTCCCCGTACGAGGCCCACCTCTCTCCGCAATCCCCCTCATCAACTCAAAAAATTGGCCGTGACATCTTTACCCACCACCTCCTCCACGACAGAACCCCGCCTTTCAAACAATCCACCTCCATAACCTCCTTTCCCCGCCAAAGTAGGTTATGTCCACCTCGCACTATCAGACCATGCTTTCACATTGCTCGGCAACCCCCCGCTGCCTTCCCCCTTTTCGCCCCCCGATCGTAAGAGAAGTGCACGGAACATCAACAGTGGAGCGGCAAGGAAGGACGAAGCGCAAGCGGAGCGACATGATTGCCTCCCGGCCGTTTGCATGGGGGGGGAAGGGAATGTGTGAGGCCTCCAGGCTGCTTCAGGCCGCTAACGACGAATCCGGCCTGGCTCGAGGCTCGCAAAGCCACCCAAGACCAGCCCGCGATGAGGCTAGTGCGCCCCCTTCGCGTTAGTCAGCTCGTCTACGTGAGGGAGAGCGAAACTCTCCGCCGCAAAGCACGAGCACCCGCAACTTGACCCAGCTACTACCTAGCTCGTTGCAGCGCACAGCAACTTGCTAGCGCCGTGCTCCGCTCAGTCCACCAGGTGACCTTTGTTGGCCCCGCGAACCGTCCGTCTGTTATGAAATGGAGATGACGTCAGTAAACGGTGCTGCTGTTTTGCTAAGCTGCTAGCCAGAACTATCTCAGGAGAGTTGCCGCGGGTTGGAGACTGTGCTGGGGAGGGAGGGAGATTGTTGGACGCCTTGGAAAACGTGGGTGGTGGTGTAGGTGGTTGCATTCAGCGACTGTTCTAGAGTACTACATGGGGGGAGGGACTGTTTGGGCGAGGAGCGCGCGCGTTTACTGGAAGGACCATGCTGCGCCAGGAGGCGCAAGTAACGACAGCACGGAAATTTCTCTGACACTTCGGACATCCCCCTGGGCCAATCTTTGGACGGTCCGCCGGCTGGCTGTCGTGCCGCGCTGATGGCCCCCTCCACCTCCCCTCTCTCCTGCAACATGATGCTCGAGCGCGAGCGCGAGAGCGGCAGCGTAACCTTGGTGTGGCGACGGCGAGATGGCAGGGCGACGATCCTCTTTGCTGGTTGCGGGCTTGCTGCATTCCGCGCCTGCCCGCTCTCTCACTTCTGGTAAGAAAAACCAAAATTTTAGCGCATGGACCAGCCACAGGTATCCGAGCCCGCCTGTCGGGGGGTGGGAGAGGGGTGGACCTCCCTCCTGCTCGCGCAAACGGCCTTGTGCCAGGGTCCCATCCCAGTGGGATTCACACACTGTCCGCATCCCTCGCGAGAAGCCCTTGGCAACGCGCACGGGGCGAATGCTGCGACGACCGCACATCCTCCAAGCGAGCCGCGCTCTGATAATCCCATATCCAACCTGGACCGCTTTCGACATCCAACGGCCTTGATGCCTCAATCAGGGGCGAAGATGCACACGTTCGGCACACAGTCTGTTTTTGCAAGCTTTCGTTCGGCCCCTTTTTCCGCGTGTTTACGTACTCGTTTTGTTGCGAGCCACACCGTGCGTGAACTAGGTAGAGCTCCTTGCCTACTAATAGCCAGGAGTATAGACAAAAGTGAATAGCGCGTTCACTAAACGACGCCGCCATTAACGAGTGATCTCGTAGAGTCCTCAACAGTCCTCCGGACCGCGGAGCGGTTTTCTTCCCGCACCCTAGGTGGCCAACCGCTCGTTCAGTTTCCCCACGGTCAGGACGTCGTCTCAAAGCAAGTGCCCGTGTCCTGCATCACCCTCCCAGGAACACGAGCGTAGATGGCCCAGGGGAACGGCAATCTGAGCCGCACGATCTCACCTGTCGAGCGCGACGCATTATCGACACTACCATAAGCGGGAGCTCGTGCATGATATACTATGCGTTGCAGCTCGCGCCTTGGAGATCTATACAGTATGTATAGAGTATATAGGGGGATCTTCCGTTGCGCATATTTAGCAGCAAAGCAATCATCCCTCCTGCGGCCGGCGGGGTTTCGGACATGAGACCCCGCACCTCACCACAGAAAACAATAACTACACACTCCTAGGATCCGTGAATCGGTGCCTATACCGGTGGGGAGACGAGTGGTGGTGACCCCATCTCAACCCGCATTTGCGTGGAGTCAAAAGTTCCCCAGCAATACACAATGGCGTTTTCGCGAGTTTAGCAGATGGACCCTCTTCTCCATACCTACCGCGCAACCTTATGCGTCTGCAGCGGCTGGCAATGATGACGGCGGAATACAAGTTCACCTGCTACAACATAGAGTCCGGGGGAGTTTCGCGCGCGGCTGCTAAACCGTCCGCTCCCTTGCTATCTATACCCCTTTCTAAGTGGGGGATTCAGAGTTCCTCTCAGGGAGGGGGCGAAGACGGCGTTATGGTTTATGATATTGTCGCACGCCATCTATCTGCGAGCGGCCGAACCTCAGATCCGGGTCCCCCGTCTCTTCCACTGCGACCGTGGTTGAACCATCAGTTTGATGATCAATGAGTCGTGCTGATTTCTGCATCCAGCTACGTGCAGGTTATTGTAATCAGCTTTCCCAGCGTACGCATTAGATGTCCCATGTCTAAGATTGAAAAGGTGTGACCCCAGCTTGCCGCCAGTCATCCCCTCCAGAATACGCACAAGTCGCAGAGGTTATGAGGGGTTTCGGGTCTTCCCAATTGCGAGACTGGACAGATATCCAACATCGATGGAGAAGGTTTTGGTTATCGCTACCGGACTCGGGTTAGTCTCGGCTTCGGGCAAGGGGCGGGGATCTCACGCTTATCTCCACGCTTTGCTTAGCCTCATCTTAGCCCGGCCGTCCCCCCACCACTCCCTGGCTGAAGAAAGAGGCTTGGCGCGGTTCCCTGCAGCCACAGGCTGTTGCGCGACGTCAACGCTTATCTGGCGACTCCCGTCGGAGGAAAACGTAGAAGCCTAGGTGCTGCTTATGTACATACTTTAGAGACCGAAACAAATACCTGCATCGCCGATTCGACATTCTCACAACGTTTCTTCCGCTTGACGTTCAGTAGTATCTTATGGAACAGAAGGTATCCTTGAAAGTCTCGTACACGAGCCTCAAATCACACACCTCCAGCTGGCCCCAGCGCTCGCTCGTTTCCGCTTTACTAGGGAGCAACGAAGATGGCCGGCCGACGGACCTGCTTCAGCCTGGCGGTGCGCACTGATGATAATGATGATGATGCTCGGCTCTGGCGGCTTCAGCCTGTCTGCCTACGGTCCATGCGTTCCTCCGCCAGCTTTTCAGATTATTTTTTTTCCTATAAGCATCCAGCTACATCCGCTCCCGCAAACGGTGACACCGCACACAGGCTGACTGTCACAGCATTATGAGGTGCCTTATCTCTCCGTATGTATGTACGCGCCCGCCGAACCAGCCGGCCAGGTTGCTGGATTGCGCGACAATTGGTGCAGGCCCCTCCCCGGCCTCGGAGGGGGTGCGCGGTCTTACCATCCCGGCCGAGCTGTCCGAGGCTTCTCTTCATTTTTTGCACCGATGAGAATTTGTTTTAAACTAATATTCTGTTCCCTACGGAATAGATATTGCGTTAAGGAAAAATCTTCAAAAAATGGTGTCGGCGACTCCGCAGTTACATACCACTGTGCCTATAGAGCCCGGCTGTATCCGAAACGGCTGTCAGGCTGGTTGCGTCTCCGAGGCGCGGCAGCAAGCACGTCATGAATGAGCAAATCTCACCGGTTTCTCAACGCGAGAAAAAGCAATTTTGATAAGCAAAGAGGCTCACCTTCATTTTAATTCAAAACGATCTGTGTGCCCGGATCGCTTAGTTATTCGCGAGCATGCGAGACGCTCGGATCTGAGCTTGCGACACGCCCATGACTGATTGGATGATGCTTTTTCGAGGTCCGTGGCTATGGCAGATCCTTCGTGAGGTCTCGCAGGCAGCCGCCTTACCTATGGAAAAAAGGAAAAGAAGTGAGAACCGTATCAATAGCAACATCGAGATTCAGACCATCGTGCGGTACTGTAGATTCGAGTCTTTGTCCATCGCGCGCAGACTGCTGGCTCCTAACATCTTACGGACACCGGTCGCTCGTACGTACTGGGATGGGGATGCCCTTCGAATGCATAACAACCGCCACTCATCACTCATCACACCAATCGTGCAATCACTCGCCACACCGCTAGTTACCGTGAGATATTCATTTCAACTTTTTTCATCGGTGCGAGACGAGGAAGACTCCGATCGAGCGATGTCGGTTCTCGACGGCATCGGCCTTTTCGGAATCTCTGCATCGGCCCTGCACGCAATATCACAGCGCCCGCTTTCAAGAACCACACCCATGGCTGAGATAGACAAGTATCTGCCTAAGTTTCTAGCAAGATATTCTCCATATCACAGTCCCGCTGCATCGAGGTGGTGTGTTCATGGTGCAAGAGCTATACAGGATGTTCCATTATACCTCACGCTCTCCACCAGACCGCAGCGTCTCTGGCTAGCGAGCTCTGCTCAACTTCCCGGTCGCGTTTCAAGGCGTCTCCTCCCAGGACAGAAAACAGCCTATCATCCGATGAAGCTAATCACCACTTCCGACCACTAACGTCAAGATCTCCGGTGCATCCGAGAAAACGCTGCAGTTGTCTTTTAGCTTTCCCGTCGGCCTTCCAATCCCTTTTCCGAAGCTGCCCTGCGCTCGCTCGGCCTTTGCCTTGGCAGCCTCGTCGGCTTACGAATCGCGCGAGCTGTCGCGAAGAAGAAGAACAAGTCGAAATCCAGGCTTTTTCCCTACTCTTTCTTTTAGGATCTGCGCGCCCGTTATCCTGCTCCTAACACCGTCGTCACGAACAGCCTCAGGGCCTTTTTTTTGTCGCGAGGAGTTGCCGTGCCCCACCTCCATACTTCTTCGTCGCGCACCGAGTTTCCCTCTCCGCCCTCTCCACTGCGGCAGCTTGCGGGTACTGTCTTTTGTAGAACGAAAGCCGGCTGGAGATTAGGAGAGAACTCCACCACCTACCGGCAGTGTACCTTCACGGGCCTACGTCCAGATCACAACGCGCGGTCTGCTGACCTGCATAACTACCACTACCCTTGGCGGATATATCTTCTCAACAACCCCCACGTCTCTCGGACGCACCCGACCACCTAGTCGGGCCGGTCGAAGCACGGAAGGTTCTCCGCTCGACGGGGTAGATTCCGAGTCGGTAAGGTTGTCCCCGTCGTGATCCGGGAAGGTGATGATCTACCAGGCGTGCTGTTGAGTGTCTCTCGATAACTTTTTAAGTTATCTTCTTCTGATATCCGCGCGACAAGCGGACTTTACGATTCTGCTTGGCTAGCGATCCGAAACAGTGCGGTCACGGTGGTCTTGTGACATCTGCACGTCTTAGTACCGTATGACTTGCATCTCTTTTGCGGCTTCGTTGTTCAATGGCATCTTTGGGGAGCTGAGGCCGACGAGTACACCTCATCAGTACCCGTCAGAGGAAGATTTTTCGAGGTGGTCAATGTCGCATCCACCCCTACGTCATCGCATTTCCCCACCATTTCTGCCCAAACACCCAGCCTACAACGCATCAACACCTTTCCTCCGTTTCAAAATTTTTCTTCTCCTTCTCCACCACCGTACCCATCATCCTTAGTTATGTCGACGTGGCCATGCCCGGGCGTGCTTGACTTCTTAGGCGGAGCCGGGAAATGCACCGCCGTGGGTCTAGGAGGTCGATTATACATATTTCTATTGCGACTAACATGCATGCATTCTGATGGGGGAAGTAAATCCAGTAGGTACTCCTAAAGTAGGTAGGGCATAGACCATGACCGGGGCATGAAACAACAACTCGGAAGCCCTGCACGGCCCTTTGCCCTTCTCGTGCACATCCACCACCTGGAGGTGTGTCGCGAAAGGGAAACTTGAGCAAGGTTACTCATTCAGATGAGGAAGCACTGCACCCTTCCCCACTCACCTCAACCCCGCATTCATCCTCCTCTCCTCCCCCTCACAATGTACCCCACACTCGTCTTTTCTCCACTCTCAGCACCGTGGGGTACAATATGTATGTGCGCTCCTCTCACTTAAGCTACCGCCTTCCTATAGACTACGACCTATCCACATCCCAAGCCTTGCCCATCAAACGCACCAATAGATTCGAACCGGCAGGGGCCAAGGATGGGGATTCTACGAAAGCCGATGGTGATGATGGTGATGAGAAAGCGGAAGGAGGTAGGCACTGTAGGTTCGCGATAGAAAAGAAGGTGTGGTCCATTCCCTCTTTGTGTGTTTACTGTACGTCTCCGGATGTACCTGGGACGAATGCAGGGCGCGCGCGCCGTCAAACGGGATTGAGCGCCTTTTTGGGGGATCCGAAAGGCGAGAGGGGAAGTGTAACCGGACGCGAAGTGGAGATCCACCGTATACATTATTTTTGGTTAAGCTTTACCCCAGCCTTCGATGCAACATCTCATCGCTTGCTCTGCTGCGAGCAAAGGCGGGGCGGTCGAGAGATAAGGCGACATATCCATTGGCACCCAGCAGTTCGTGAGGGCATCTAAAGCATAAAGCACGCCTTGATTTGCCTTTCCCTTGCCTTCCCCTTTCCCTCTTTCGAACTTAAACTTTATCCGGGGGGCGTCGCAGAGCAACCAGTAGGTGAGCCGTCCCCAACAGTAACGATGAGCCGGGAGGGGGGGGGCTGTGGGAACAGGATCCTAGCTGGTATCTAACCAACGTTATTCGAGGCAAGCCCGTCCACACCTGCATCTTCCTGCTCCTTTCCCCGCATCCCCACACTGCTGCTTAGACCACTGGTCGACGTGCCCGCCATCGTCATCGCCATCGCCATCGCCATCGCTTCGCCCCCGTCCGGTGGGGTTGAGATGGAAACGGGACGGGAGCGACGGCACGGACAGGCTCGACTCGAGTTCTCCCTCCTCCGTCCTCGGTTCGACTTGTCTGGACGACGTGTGGGTGGTAAATTTAGGTACTACCTGCTACATACATACGTACCTTTCCAGATGTTCCACCACATCGCTCGTTCTTCACCCTTCCCCCCGTTCCCTCGCAACCTCAAGATACTTTTCACGTTCATCTCCCGCCCGTCCAACCTCCCTTTTTCGTTTCGTCCGGTCAGTATTCCCACCTCCCTCCCTTCTGCAATTAATTTAACTTTCCGAGAGCCCCCAGCCCAACCATCCTTGCACCGACCGAACCGTGTAAGCCCGGCAGCTCTCTGCAGCCTTTCAGCTCGAAGCGATGACGATCCGAAGCGGACTGCGTCATCTTGTGTCCGGGCCATATATTACCTCTGCCACCCATACCGGGGACCGCCGTCGAACAGACCATGCTCGCCAAGTTCTGCTGAGGACGACCGTCGCCTAGAAGCTGAGAATTTGGAGAGGATGAACGAGCACAGCAGCGGCCGGAAGCATGCAAGTCAGCACGCCTTGCAGCGCGGCGCTGGTGAACATGCCGCCACCTACATAGCATACTTGACGGCAGCAAGCGAACAACGGCGATAGAGTGCGGGCATCATCATGAGCACAGTCCAACAGGTGTTGAGCAAAGCAGCTGAGGATGGGCGGGGAGGCGAAAGGATCAATATCCAGGCGCTTCCAACACCAGTTCGGACCAGGCTTGGGCTGCGCCCATCGCGGTCCGGGGTGCTCGCGATCGAACGGGTACATCTCAGCGTTGTAACTCGTCACGCCTGCTATGGCGTCACGGCAACGTCCAGCGGCGATCCGAACACCGTTTCATCAGCTCTTGACGCACTTCGACGCTTTCCTAACAGTACTGTATGTTGTTCACAAATCAAGCGCACTCACTCTCCAGCCTCGTCGGACCGGCCAGCCTCCGATCTGCTCGCCCGCCCGGGCCCTGAACATCCGGCCGGGCACCTCCACCACTCACTGCCTGGCTCTTTTTTTCCCCACAAAAATGATAAAGAAGCGACCGTTGATCAACGTTTCCCTGCGTCTCCTCCAGATTAAGATAGTACTGACGTGCATATTGACTGCGTCAGACAGCATCTATATCCAACGATTCTCTTCTGTCCTGTTGTTAACGCGACAGTCCTGAAGAATCGTCTTATCTGCCCTTCCATGTCTTTCTTTTGTTTTCATCAGTTCCACACAGCCGCAACGACCGTACGCTGCTCCCTATCACTCCTCTCCCTATCACGATCACAGCGTGTGTGCATTGCGCAACCACAGGCCCATGTCACGTTACTCTTTTTCAGCAGTCCTCTTTGATCCTTTCACCTTCTCACTCGCACACACTTTTCTTACCCCAATTCGGAACCACACCCTCTCCCTACGCGACGACGACGACAACGGTAGGTCGAAACGAAGCGAAACGAAACGAGGCGCACGACCGCAACGATCCCTTTCAAACCCCCCACATCGTGCGCGTGCGCAGCAGCGCCGCAAGAAGGCCGTGTGACACCCAGCCGCCCCCCTGTGCTCACGTCCTCTTTCACGTTGCGGCTCCGGCTCCTGGCGGAACCCCCAAGGGGCCACACCCCACCACCTCCCTATCTACGAGTCAGTAGGAAATGCACATCAAACAGTCTAGCCCCGCGGCTATCATTCCTTCCTTTCCGCCGCTTCCTCCTTGATCTGTTTTTTGGATATATATATCAGGTCACCTCAGAAAAAAAAGGCCGCTGGTAAGCGGCTTCTACTCGCGCGCTTCACATGTGTTTTGATCCTTTCTCTCGTTTTCCCGTACATGCTTTTTCTGCCTGCCTCAGTTTGAAACAGTCGCCGTGATCGCCGCGATTATGGATTTGATCTTTCAAGACGTTCGATCCCCTCTCTCTTCTCGGCTTCCTGCGCGGATCCGACGATGCGCATTTGGCGGCTCTCCGTCGGGTTCTCAGGACCACCTCTGAAGCCTACATGGTCGCCTTTGCGAATATCAAGTTTTATCAGACGCTTGACCGCATGATGTCGCCTTGGACTGACCGCGAAACCTTGAAGAGTAGCTGGTCTCCGGCTGCCTATTTATGTAGGAAAACGCGGCGAATTATTCGCCTAAAGCATGAAAGAAGAAAGAGAAACAAAAGATAAAAACGAACAAAAAAAGTAAAAAAAAAGGTCTCTTCTACCGCGCCCTCACATCGCACACCGGTATCACCGAGTGTCCATTCGTGCGTCCTTTTGACATGATGAAAAGCAACGTACTACTCCGTCGTCGTAGAGACTCAGGTCGAAGCCGTGAGACGCGACGCCGGGTACGGACGTATCAGATGCTGCGACCGAGCGAACGGAGCCTTGCTCCGGCCGGGCGAAAGCCCCCCGTCCGTGCCGCGCTGGATGTGGGTACCTCAAGGTGGGTACAGAAGTGGGGGTGGAGGCACCGCCGCACGACGAGCGAGCGAGACCCCTCTCCTCCCGTATCTTTCCGGCGGGATGGGATATCAGAGCAAAAGAAGCGACAGCGGCAACGACAGTAGGTAGTAAGCAGTAGCAGTACATATAGCATTAATAAGAGATGTATTTCTTCTTCTCTTTCGTCACTGTCGTTGTGATGTCTCTTGTTCTCTTTCTTTTTTTTTATCCTTCTCTATCTCTTCTTTCAGCTCCAGTAGGAGGTGGAGTGCCTAATTAGGCAGAAGAAGAGACAACAAGAGAAGATCGACAAGATACTCAACGGATTTATATTCGAGTAGATGGCGACGGCAGTCTGGGAGGGAATTTGAAAGATATCTATCTACAGTAGTGAAAGCATCGCCTGGAAGGGTACAAGGAAAACGGGAGTTCATATCGCAGCTTCTATACGTGCGGATAAACGTACGAGTAGTGACATTTCAAACTATCTCAACTGCTGATATCTAGCTCCCCTCTCTTCCTTCAGATACGTACCCCTTTCCTAGTTCCCCTAGAAAGACTTACTCCATAGATTTCGTTGTTGTTGACGACGCTAGGATTGCTGAATCCCGGATGGATAGATGGTCACTTCTTCCCACTTCTCGCCTGATAACTACTCATAGCCAAAAACAGAGAAAAAAAACGAAAGATACAGGAGGGGGGAGAGGAAGAAAAGAGATGATGTACTCCCTTGAGATAAGCGGGTTTGATCGATTAAGATACACCCCGGGGACCGGCGAGTGTGAGATACGCGATGGGACGACGCTCGCGCAACTTCTGCTAGAGTATGTAGAGAGTACATACCGGCAAGTCAACGAAGTACATATGGGATCCTCCGCGTGGCGTGAGCACGGGGAGCAGGAGCTTGAACCTACTGCCTCGCCTCTTGACCGGCGGCTGGTGAGAGAATGGGAATGGGAATGGAATGTGCCGGCAGGTGGCTGCTGCTGCTTGCTGCTGCTGCGGTTCAAAAGTGCAGAGTTCGTCGACTCCACAGTCCTGTATGTCTCCGTATCTCTGTGCGGAGAGCCCCCTGGTATATCTCTTTTGGCTCGGTTTCTTATTCGTCTTTCTTCACCATATTCCTCGGGGATTAACGGAGGGGAAGGCAGAGTGCGGAGAGAGGGGAGCGGAGAGAACTGCATGCAACCTGGATCAATATCCGCAGGGAACATACATACATACCTCCCGACAAGGCGTTGGTGGAGTAAAAATATGGCGTTGATATGGACAGCATCTGGCGACATGCATGCATGATAGCCGAAAGGTTATTTCAGGAGGAGGAGGAGGAGGAGGAGGCTCGGCGGCTTGGTGGTGTTGAAGTGAGTCGGCCGACGACCCAGGTGTAGGACCGAAGAAGGGATGTGTTCGTGTAGGGTGGATGTGTGTCTGTAGCGAAATCACTGCCCTTCCCGGCACCGTTCGAGGCGGAGAGGGGAAGAGGGGCTGGGGAATTCAGCACGATGTCCCAAACAGTTGATTTGGACCGACCGGCGGCTGCAAGCGGGAGACCCTTGAAACCAGGGCATGGGTGGGTGGCTTGCACGCGTGGCGCTCTCCACCTTTGCATCTGCAGCAATCACCACCACCACCACACGCAAGCGCTCAAGGGTTGGTGATTAGGGCCAGATTCTCCCTCTATCAGCATGCATATCAATGTCCTGCGTTCGGTGCTCCGAAACGACAACCACCATCGGCGGAGGAGAGTTCGTCTTGATCAGCGCCAAACGGCCAACTTGACACAACTGACACAGCGCCAGCCGTTCGAACGTGCAACATTGACAGAACGCCTCGGAGCGTCATCGTCTGCGGCCTGACCTCAGGATCTTCCACGCCGTCCAGCTCGCTGCTTTGGCAGAGATGTTCGAAGGATTTCGAAGAGGGTGTCTTCGCGTGTGGCGTGAGAGGGGGGGTTTGCCTGGTCTTTCCTGCAAGCCCAGGGCGGAGGCTCTGCAGCAATCTTGCGCAACTCCGCCCATCCTCAGGGATATTTTCGGCTGATGAGGGGATCGGAGTCGAGCCAAGGGTGGAGGTGGAGACCTGTAGCAAGGGCTAGGTCCCAGGATGAACCCAGGATGGCTTCCAGGATGAGAGAGATTGTCTGCAATCGCCGCCGCCGTTTGTTGAGCCAAGAGTGGAAAGCCGGTGCCGGGTAGATCGGAATAGGGATGGAGAGTGAGGTTTGCTTGGTCAGACGAGGAGAGCTGAACTGCTTGACTCGGACGTGCCGTCCAGGTCCAGGCCAAGATGTGAGTAAACTGCTCGGTACCGGTACGCGGCCGCGGCGACCGCCGAGCAATGCAACGAAACGCCTCAACACCATGGATGGGCGGGGATGTTGCCCTTCTGCCACAGATGAGAGGGTGTCATCCACCAGAGGTGAGGAGGCGACGAGCAACACAGCACGCAGCCTATCTACCTCATCTCCACATTTCCCCATCGTCAAGGGAGGAGAAAGGATGCCACACTCCCTTCCGTACCGCCGTGTGCCTGCTGCCGCTTACTACTCCGAGTGTGCCCGAACGTCTGGATCGTCGAGAGCGGGCAGGGTGATTGCGTTCACTCGCATGTTGGATGAACGAAACTTTCCATCATGATCGCCCGCTCATCACCCTTCACGCATTTCTCCGTGCGCCGATGTCACCCGCACGCTGCTGTGTTGTTGTCGACGTTCCCAACAGACGCCGTGCTCGGGCGAGGGCGAAGTCTGGACGTGCGGTGGTGGCGAAAAGGCATCGACGATGGTGAATCATCAATCATTCCACCGCAGTGGGGAGTGCGGAGGAGGACGGGGGACGGCGCACGGAGACCGGGGAAACGCGGAGGGCGGAGGGCGGAGGTCCCGGAAGGCCGAGAGGCTTGTCTGTCTCCTTTCGGTCGTGTTTGCAGCAGATGCAAACATCCCTCGGCGGTCTGTTCATGCCTTATCAATGAGGCTTCACTCATTGGCCGCCTGGGAGCCTCGGACATCCATGGCCCAAGCTTCCCGGAGATTCGAAGGGACTTTTTCTGGGATCTGGACTGACATAAACACTTCCTCACGATCCGGATACCATTGACTACGCTACACCATCAACCACCTACCGCTTCCAGGCAATTGTAAGCATTGCCTCTACCACCAGCTCTCGCGCTTCTATCCAACAAGCTTCGAGGACCAGCAACACCACCGACAGCAAATCTCCCCCGCCGCACCGCAGAGGAGTTCACCTCTGACCCCACACATCCGGGAGAGTGAGCAGCAAAAGCGAAGAAGAACAAGAGAGCCGCAATCCGCCATGGCACCCTCCAGAGCCCTCGCGCAGCGCGCCGCCACCTGCCTCCTCCACCACTCACACGCCGCCTCCCTCGCGCGCACAATCAGACCGACCGCAGCAAGCGCGCCGCGAATAACGAGCACACGAACAACAGCTCCCGCTCCTCCACGCACCGCCTTCTTCTTCTCCACTACCGCCCTCCTCCGAAACAACAACAACGACAACAACAACAACAATAGCAACACCTCCACCACCTCCACCACAAGCACACCGCTCGGCACCATCACCTCCGGCGCCGCGGGCGCCCCCAACACCTCCACCAACGCCTCCACGCTCCCCCCACCCCCGCACCTCAACCCCGCGGAGCAGGCCATCTTCACCAAGCTCGCCGGCGCGCTGTCCCCCTCCAGCCTCGAGGTGCAGGACGTCTCGGGCGGGTGCGGGAGCATGTACGCGATCGCGATCGCCTCGGCCCGCTTCCGGGGTCTCCCCGTCGTCCGCCAGCACAAGCTCGTCAACGAGGTCCTCCGCGACGAGATCGCGGGCTGGCATGGCGTGCAGTTGAAAACGGTTGCGGTTTAGGACGGCGGGGGGGTTGGGGTGGGATGGGTGGGGATGGGAGGAGGTTCGCGTTGTGGATTTGTTGCGAAGGGCTATGTATGTTGTATAGTATGGTGTGGGTTTGCATGTGTATGATAGGCGGGAAAGACGCGGAAGGAAACTTATGAGAAAGAAGAAAGAAGAAGGCGAGGGCCCTGTTCTGTACATTTACTGTCGCCTTCCTTAAAACTACTACTACAGCTACTACAGCTACTACTTCTGCTCGCTATGACGCCACTCGTGGACTTGCTCTCTCCGACTTTTACATCTGTCTTCTACCTTTCCACCTCTCGCCTTCTGGAATAAACTCGCGCTACACCGACAAGGCAAAGGAACCCATGGTTTCCTAAGCGAAATGCAATGAGTCCTAGGGGAAGGAAGGGAAAGGGTGTTTTCGTCCCCTTATTAGAAAAGGGAAAAGAAAGAAAAAAAAAAAAAATAAAAGGAACACGCCTTTCAATCCTTTCCTTTCAGCATAGACTTTAGCGATAGAAAGAAAAGAAGACATGGAATGCTTGCCAAAGAAAAGACACAGATGAAATATGCAAAAGCAAGAAAAGATAATAGGGGAGCGGACATGAATCATGGAGTACGATTGCACCCGCCCCCCGAATATTGACGCTGTGTCTGTGTCGTCTTTTACACCTAACATTCGTTTCCGCTTTCAGTGACCGGTGGATGCACTCCTTTTCCCAAACAAAAAGTACCGTGTGAGAAAGAGACCCTGTTCCAGTCATGAGCTCTGAGCTCTTTTTCCAAATTCCACTTCTTTTGCTT
The DNA here is from genome assembly GCA_019775845.1 of Myrmaecium sp. VS I D KN 1. NCBI lineage: Eukaryota > Fungi > Ascomycota > Dothideomycetes > Valsariales > Valsariaceae > Myrmaecium > Myrmaecium sp. VS I D KN 1. The sequence goes on along the minus strand of JADQAV010000002.1, from coordinate 621,533 downwards.
CCCTTGCCCACTCCCCCTTTTTTCCCCAAACGCCGCTACACCGACGGAAGCATGGGAGCTATGAAAGGCTGCACGGTAGGTATGTACGTGATTCGGTAGAGAACAGCACCCGCTATCGAAGATCAGTGCCAAAGTAGTTGATGGCGTGAACTCAAGCGTCCGTGGCCAAAGAATCGTCTAACTCGTCGCTCGTGTCGTATTCGCTATCGTCAAGGGCTTCTGTTGACCAGCCATGGGCATTGTGTGAGTCATTGCTGTTCAGGCTCCATAGAAAAGAATATTATAGACGAGTAGAAAATGGAATCAGCTCACCATTCCCACTACCAATGAGATCATCGTCGTCGACTGGCCATTCCGGGAGGATATTGTGAACCAAGGCATTGTATCTCTGCAACAATGCTGCGTCCGTAGAGGATTTCTTCACGTCCGACTGCTCAGCATCTCCACCGACGCCAGAAGTTGCAGGGTTATCGATTTCTGTCATTAGCACATCTAAAGCCCGCTTCGCCGGTTCGATGTAGGTTCGCGAGACATTTTCGATTCGCAGGTCGTTGATTCGGGTCATGATTGCTCGGGCCGTTTTCCTGATTGCTTGAAAGTGCCCGTTCTCAACCACCTCGTTTTCAGTGCTAGCCAGTTCACATCGGACGAGTAAATGGAGCAGAAGCGTTTCACAGCCCTGACGAACCATATAGTCCTCGTAAGTCAACAAATTGGGGCCCCATTCGTGAGCTACGTTGATGCACTGAAAGTAAAACCATTCCTGACAGTCAACCCCAGCAGGAGGGACCAGATTATGGTTCACCATCGACGCCAATTTATGGAAGAATTCCAGATGTACCTCTCCAGCTGCCCCGTTCAGTTGACTTGTATTCCGGGAAACGGCCTGGATGATACCCATTATATCGGTCGCGGATGGGGAGGAACTGCATAATGCTATTGCGGCCTGTATATGAGGCGTTACATACGCTGGCGCCGTCTCATTGATTGCTGTTGTGAAAGTCATCTGAATCCTGTGTATGATGTCACTGCGTGGTGGTGCGGCCGACAGTAAGAACTTGATCATTTCTTCAGGTATCGCGACGGGGCACCTGATGAAGTTGTATATGTCGAAGATCCTGAGCAGAAGCGTATACCCTTTATCCGTATGATTCCAGTCAGTGAGATAACCCCATTCCGCTTCGGATAATCGAAAGAGCCTTGTGGCAGGGTTATATCTCTCGGAGCTGTTAGCATACTTCAAAGGCCTCGATCCAAGGTCCATCCGATGCAGAAACCTGTACACTAATTCAATTAGTCCATTGAAGATGATGCCGCGGCGCTTTTCGACGGCTCTCCAAGCGACAAGGTTGATATTTCGAAGCTCTTCGTCTTTTTCCACGCATAGAATACGCAAGGCGAAATGGAAAAAGCCGGCGTTCAGTAGTAGTGCGGTCTCTTCAACTCCGAGCTCGATTATCTTGGCAATCATCGAGTAAAACTCGTTCCACGCGCGTGAATTGCTTCGCTGTTCGTCTTTGCAGATCTGGAGGCGCTGCACGAAGGCTCTGACCAGGCCATTGTCAGATACGATTAAGCCCTGTTGCCCGTCCTCAGAATCGGAGTCTCCATTGCCCATGCCATAAGCTTGAGGGTCCTGGGATCGAAGGATTTGGAGCGTTTCGATGATTAGGTCGCACATGAGCGCTCGGACCTTGACGTTATAACAGCATAAGGTCAGCCAATACAGAGCTTGATCATGGAGAGCAAGCACGCCCAGGAACTTTTCGCAGCATCTTGTGCATGCGGATATTCTTCTCTTCAGCTGTGACATGAAAGTTTCAAGATCTGGCACATCCTTGCACCGACTGAGTACGGTATATAGATGTAGCACCGCTTGGTTGATCGCTTTGTTCTCCAAAACATGGTCCTCACTGCATACTCCATTGGTAATCGATCTCGCGTCATGCAAGAGAAGCCGAATGAAACGCATGTGGCTGGGATCGAGGAGACAGTAATACCTTATCCATGCTTCATTATCTCGAGCAATCATGTCTCTCAATGGAAGAGGAACCGGTACTTTGGGGGAAGGTCCGTGAGCTCCCTCCAGAAACTTGCAGCGCTCTGCCTCCATAGCTGACGCTCGTTCGTAAAACAGCATGTATGCACTGTACGATTTGCTTCTATGGCCAAATTGGGGATCCTCAACATAGCCCCCATAGGACATAGAATTGATGAGGGAAGGGTCGAACTCGGTGACATCGCGATCGTTGAACTCCATCCACATCCCGGAGCCATCTGGAGATGTGGAAGGCCGCTCGCGTATGAAGGAATAGTAATGACCACCATCAGTTGTGCCCGAGTGGACAAGGATGCCGACCAAAACAAAGACATCTTCCTGGCGCGGAGCATTCGGATCGCTGAGGTGAGCGACATTGTAGAGACTCATGTCAATTGTGCGCGGGAAGGCGAAATGATCATCGATCTTGTAGCGTGTCATATGAGAAAGGTCGAAGTCAAACCGCTTGAGATGGAAGATGAGGTTGTCCGGAACCGTTTTTAAACAGGTACGCTTGACGGCGTTCACGTATTTCCCTCCGCAGGACTCGCACTTGTACTTGTTGTCGCCCTCCATGACGTCGCCCTCGACGAAATACTGCAAGCTATCCTCGAGACTCGGTTTTCCCTTGACGTCGCACTGTACCACAAAGAAGCTCTCGGAACGCTCAGAGACGTGCTCGCATTCCATGGACTTGATTTGCGTGACGGTTTCTCCACCGTAGAGCGAACGGAATTCCTGCTTCAAATCCGGAGACCCCATCTGTCCCTCCCATTGATCAAAAATGAGGTTGTAGAACTCATCTGCATCCATCTGTACCGTTATATCGATGGGCTCACCGTCGAGCCCCCGTACTTGACTAGCGAATTCGGTTGAGCTAGTGGCTCTGCATAGACGGTTCTGCAGGTTTGCGAATAAATTCTGTGTTTCAAATAGCAATTGCTGGGACTCGTTTCCCGCATCGATGTCAAGACCCAAGAAGAATCTCCTGAACTCCACATTCATGAAGAGTTGCGTGAGTAGGGAGTTCATGTAGCAAATGTTTCGAGGGTTGTGAAGTCCAACATATCCCGTCGGAGACCGAGTTTCGAACGATCGATCCATGAGAGCCGTAGGAAGAGAATCGCTCGGAACTTGGCAGAGCTCTTCATTGAGTTTCATGAGTAACCGATACCCATTAGAGTCTTCGCACAGTGCCAATACAAGATCGTAAAGTTCTTTGCGAGTAGAGCTCTCGAGAATCGGAAGTGGAAAGCCTTCATCGCTGTCGTCCAAATCTTGAACAGGAGGCTTGAAGAGGAAAGTTCTGAATATGGCCTCCATTAAGGCCGAAGAATTGATCGGCTTCTTGAAGGACTTCAGACACTGTACACAGCTTGAAAGAAGTCTAGTCAAACCCATCACGACAGGGTCAACTTCTTCACGTCCAACGAACTGGGGAGTATTAGCTTGGTCCTCTGATATAACTGCTTCAGTACCCTTACCTCTTTGTATCGATAATTCAGGAGCAGCCTCCCCCAAGCCTCTAGGCATTCTCTGAGCGACGTTTCGTTGGGTAGGTATTCGTTCACTTTCCTGAAGATGTGCTCGGCTATGTTGAAGAGAGGGTTTGATTGTTTCGGGAATTCGACCGCGCCAGGAAGTAATTTCTGCAAAATATCCCAATAGAATTTAGTGATCTCTTGAGCATCCAGGATAGACGTGCTGAGGACTGTGTTAGCCATTTCCTCAAAACGGGCAAATAATCTATACGAGTACCAACCTCGCGTATTCTCCACAAATACCTTCGATCACACCACATATTAAGGATTGGAGACTCATGTCGTCACAAGTCAAGAGCAAGCCCTTATGGACCTCAACAATGTCTTCTCTCGATGTGAAAGCATCCCATACCGATCGACTGTGGAGGGAAGCATCCAGGAGCACAGAATATGCGTCGCGGATATGAGTTTGCCAACCTGCTGGCTTTGTCTCAAAAGCCGCCAGCTGGAAACGGATCAATCTTTGGACCAACGCATGCGTATCGGAGAAGTATGTGGATGAAACATCCTGGACTGGCCGTTCGCGAAGGAATAGCAACAGGGTCTGAACCAACCAGGCTGCGAGAGCTAAATCATGCCGATGGCCAAAGTCTTCGGAAATCAAACTCTGATCCAGTAAGGCGGCGTTGAGCAGCCTTACGGCATGGGCGATATATTGATCATCCATGTTGCCTTCCATGATGTCTGTCTCTAGACGGGAACGCAGAGCCCATGCGTTGTACCGGGCCTGGAAAGGCTTGCCCGAAGGAAACAAATCCAATCCTGACTTCCCGGATGCAACTTCTTCTACAACCTTATCATTGACAGGGAATCTGCAGAGAAAGTCATGCATCGCTTCGCTCAACTCGTCATCCGAGTCCATGCACGCGTAAAGCCCCTCGAAATGCTTGTAGACTTCCAATTCGAAGGCTGGACATCTGGAAGTCGCCCCTTTCGATGCTCCATACTTCAGGGGATCGCCGAGACTCTTTATGAGCAGCCAGTGCAGCGTTTCGGTGTCGCCGATGATCTGCTGTGAGTTTTCCAGAAGGTCCACTTTTTGACCACTACTGATGATCAAGAAGTTGGAGAATCCGGTTATCCTAGCGATTCGGGCATGTAATTCTCGATATGTCTCCAAACTCCCCACTTCCATTTCCCATGTCTCGCTGCTACCGCTATCAAATACCTGGAACTTGACTTGATAAGGGTCTCCTCGGATATTATCTCGCCTTATAAGCTTTACCTTCGGGTCCTGACGAGGGTGTGGCAAGAACTCGGGCCTGCTCCGGACTTCCAACATGAATTCTCTCATGAACAGAAGGGTACGTCGAACTTTGAGCCTTTGCTCCTGGGCGGCGTCAGCGGGAGACAGGGTGATGTCCATTTGCTCTGGGACTTCAGATGCTTCCTCTGTGATGCCTGGCTTGAGTGCAGCAAACGCAGCAAGTAACTGCTCCGTGCAGCGACCAGCTAAAGCAATATGTGCAGCTCCAAGAGCAGGGACAGTGCTTGTAGATAAGTCCATATAACAAGCAACAAGTAATTGCGCGGCTTGAACTTCGATCGTCTGTTCAGGCGCGGTAAGGATAATACGCCAGAGTAAGCCCTCTATAGTTGCATCCGAGAGGGCGCCGTTTGCCGTTGGACCTATAGGTACCCGATCCTTCCGATCCTTGATCCATTCAACAATGAAGTCAAAAAATCCTGAGCTAAAGAAGACGGGCTCCAGTGTAGACGCTCGTTCAATAACCCAGCGATCAATTATAGTGCGAGGCACACTAGTCCCTTGTAGGCGAAACTCTTTCTCTACGATGCTGGCTAGTCGATGCCAAATATCCTCGCGCAACGTGTTATTGATAGCATCCTTGCCAACCAGATGGTCCCACAGAGGCTCATCAAGCTCTGGCAACAGTGACTCTGGGCGTGTGGTTATAAGATATTGAACCATCTCGAAGCGATATTCGAGTGCCATATCATGAGTTAGATGTGGGTTCTTCTCTTTCTGGGTCTGCACATAGGTGCATAATTCTTTCGTAAGCTTCTCTGGAAGCTTCAGCGAGTCGAAGAGGAAGTCGAGATTGTCAGGGTCCCTCATAATCATTGCCTCGAGTGCTCGTATGCTCCCAGTGGTCTTAGCGCTTGGATTTTCCACACACTCCGTTAGCTGGGAATATATTTCGCTCCTTTGTTTAGAGCTAGTAAGGCGCAGAACCCTATTGAGCTGTCTATAGGCATCCTCATGGACAAAGTTCGGGACTGCATTTGGGGTGCTAGAAGGCGCTTGTTGCAATAATTGTATGACCAAACGGCATGGATCCTGCTGAGGAGGAACCTCTTCCAAGTTTGTTGGCTTCACAATGAGTCGCTCGATTATTTCGCTCAGAAGCTGCATCATATCAACAGTAATATGGGAGATATCAGTCTGGGAGAGCTTCTGGCAAATGTAGAGCAGCTCCGGTGGGTTCATCAGATTCACAATACCCTTGACCATGCAGATGGTCGCATTGATGACCCGAGGATCGGGACTTGTGGTGATGGTATCGAATATCTTATCCGTTTCCGTTTTCGTGTATCTGGAAGTGACCACTAGGAAACCAACAACGTTGCTGCTCCTAGAAATCAGTTGTGGATGTGAATCAACTCCGACAAGGTATTCGACCAGTTTCTCGTCCAGAATGAACCTTGAGAGGTACTGAACTGCCGGGTTTTCTAGATCCTCTCGATTGTTGAACTCGTGCCAGATATTTATTAGCTCTGCGTCCATAGCGGCAATTGCCATAACTCGTTGCTCCATACGCCCTTTGAGAAGGTATTTCTTGAGAAGCGGAAACTTCCAGGCATTGCTCAATATTATCCGGAATGAAGGAGCGTCGGTCACCTGAATAGATTTATCGAGGAGTTCTGTCGCCAAGGTGGCAGCAAGACTGTGATCCGCAGTCACAATCAGCCGGAGCAGATTGTGACAAAGCACGAGGACATCGCGATTCAACTCCACGCTGGGAATCCCTCCGACTTGCTGCAGAGTATGGTCAAGTTTGCGGAAAAGTTCAAGCGCCGTTCGCGCATACGGGGTTACGTTGTGCGCCGAGACCTGTAACAACTGAAAGAATGTGTCAATAAGGTGAACGATGTGTACGATTGCCCCGGTGGGCAATACTCCGAAACCGGTAGTTATAAGCTTGCACAGCTTTATCAATCCGTTCGCAGGCTGAGAGATAAAGATTTCTGCCAAACTCTGTACGAAAGCCGATATGTTGACACTGTAATCCTTGACTAGCACGGCCAAAAAGGGCGTCTCCGTCCATTTCGTATATTGTCGAAAAATCAAGGTCATTGCTCTGAGATGCTTGGCACAGAACATCCTGTGGCCAACATCCTCATCTGGACAGTACTGAAGTCTCTGAAGATCGACGCTGATCAATCGGGAACTAAGCAGCAAGTATGCCGCAAGCAGTTTTCGGACAGTTTCAGCAATAACCTGCGGATCGCTTCGTCGTCCTAGGTTTAGTCGTCGTTGGAGTAGCCTTACGACTATGGTCGAAATCTCGTCGAACAGCTCTAATCCCTCCGCGGCGAGTTTTTCCCAATCGAAACAGCTTCCAGGTTGATCCTCCAGCCATTCCGCCACTTCTGCGATGTAATGTTCTTCGACCACGGGTTCTAAACACGTGAGCTCTCTGCCATACTTCGGGTGAAGGAACTCAATGCTTACCGGTAGAGAAGAGGTTTGCAATTTCGGAAGCAGCTCGTAGAGCGCTCGCGCAGCGACTAGCATAGGGAAAGGACCCAAGCCACCGATAAATGGCAAGAATGACGTGGTCAGGATTATCCGCGGTAAATGACTTGACATCGTCGCTATCAGAATCGTCAAGCCTGATCTCCACTACCGGTGGGCTTGCGGATTGTGCATCCACGCGGTCGCGACGCGCAGTGACCGTGTCACTGCTATATGCTTCGGCATCCATCGCATTAGCGAGCACCGCGGCAACCTCCGGCGAATTCGGACGTTGAACCGGAGTGACAGCTGGAGGAACAAGGTCTCGATCAGTGAGACGATGCGGGGAGGTTTGACGGGATTTGACGTTAATAGTGACGCGACTAGGCTGCTGGGCAGGCAGAGCACCCGAAGTTACCGTGCGCTGCTGTTTCGATGTGGCGGAAGCTGTTTCAGAGTCGGTAAGGCTTTGACGCTCTGAAAGGATAGGCGATGTGGATGAGACAAGATCCGCGGAGAGACTGCGAGCTTCGCGACTTTCACTTCCTAGTCGCGGACGCTTTCGAGTTAAGGATGCGTTGGCGTCTTCCATGGAATCACGACGGGGAAGAAAAGGTTCTTGGGTTGCGTGCTGCGTGTGCGGTACAGGCGCCATTTAGAAAGAAGAAAGCATGCCAGCCGACCAGCAAACGCAGCTGACGGCAGTGACGTACTGTACGAAGAGGCTTGTGGGATTGCCGTAGGTATCAAAGTAAAACGTGAAGTGAAAACAGAGCGGAAGGGGCCGGGCAGGGCGTCAAGGTACCCAGGCCTTGACCGTGTTAAGGAAGCAGGTGCAAGGCACGACCTAACTTTGCCTTCCAGCTAGGCAGACGGGAAGAATGCAGGAGCAAGTGACCGCCAGAGCATGTATTGTGCAAGGTACGGCTCAGGTTCAAACGGCGAGGAGGAGAGGATAAGTAAGCACACGAGTAACCTTCTCAAGGCAGATGACGATGGCCCGCCGTGAGGTTATTGCGGGTTCCCAGATGGAGACGAGGACGGGGGAAGTAGAAGTCGAAGGACTTGTCGTACACCGAAAAGCCTTTGCCCGCTAGGGTTTGCTACTTCGTAGGGTGCTGGTGCAAAGTGCAAGTGCAGCTGTAGGTGCAGGTTGCAGGTTGCAGGTTGCAGTCTGCAGGTGGCAGTCTAACAAGTCAGGACTGTAAGGTAGGGAACGGGGACGGCAAAGCTCCCCACAAGCCAGCCATGTCAATGACACAACGGGTACGCGTGTAGATGGGTGTGAGGACAGGATCGACGACGCGGCACAAGGATGAGATCGGCTATCTCGAGGGTGTTCGCAGCGGCTGCGAACGACTGCTGTATAGCCCGGGAGGTTGGTCGGGTAGCAGCTGTTTTTACTTGGTGCTCTTTTGGTGGAGGAGGTCTAAAGGGCAAAGGGTTTCCCATGAAGCGGGCAGACCGTTGGGGTCTTTGGTGGGGCTGCTAGGTGGTACCTTAGGGCAGGTATTGGCGGCAACGCCTACCAGGCAGACAAACAACGGGGGGCGCATAATAGAACTCTGCTGGAACGACGTACCTCTAGTAGGTAGTTTTGCGGGTTTCCCATCAAAAGAGTCACCGGAACTCTCTACTTTGCGGAGACGCTTGTCGGATCAACAAGGCGCCGGATGTCCAAGCTCCCGACCCGCCCAGTCAACCTCTCTGACTACCCGCGCTTATCCTTGCCGCGCATGTGAAGAAAAGTGATTTCAACACCATTGTCGTCGCCGTTGCCGCAGTCTGCCTGCAATATTCAGAACCTCCTTAGGTGATAACCACATGACTGGCCCTTGCTACATTGGCGTATCATATCGCATACAGACTCGGTATCAAGCTACCAGCGCGCTTCCTGCGTATCATAGCCATATCTTTTTCCATCCAGTCGATTCTTGCGGCCATGGCTCCGTCAAAGTTCAGTGTCGATACACCATATGCAACGCCTACATGGTAACAACAGCACATCGACATTCTAATGTATATACTGACTTCAGCCTTGCAGGCCGGAAGTTGAGGAGGAGCATGTCGAAAGAGCTTTGCAGATGTTTTGCAAGTAAGTCAACCGTTCCTTCATTTCGTAGAATGTCCTCTGTTGTGTCTGTTTTCGCTGGCCATTCCTATCGACCCTTCTCCATGTTTCCAAACCTGGACTACGAGGTATCAACTATGATTTTGCGTAATTTATTTCTTTTTCTCTAATCAGCCAATTCAGACTGATATCTCCGATTGGTAAACACCGTGAACTGCATGTCCAGCCTTCCAAAGGCAGACGAGAAAAGAAGCGCAAGCGTGCTGCTCTTAGAGCTGAACAGTCCTCAATATCATCAGCCGCACCTACTACTGTGCCTGCAGTACCGGTTTCGCCCAAAATCATGGACCATATCACGATTGGACACAATGCTACAGTGCGGCATTTAGAAGCGCTCGCAGCGAGCGTCAAGCCATCAATGCACATCACTGTAGAAGATCCGCAAGCGCAGAAAGATTCACCCCCGATTGCTTCCCAACAACCAGCAACTGATGGGACAATGCACCTATCAAAGCAGTCCCCACACGAAGTTCAAGCGGCACCGTCAACAACTAAGCTCCCCCATCTTGCCGTCGTTATCCTTCCACGTCGGCACACCGATCCTTCCATACAGCATTTCCCGATCCTGACCACCATAGCAAGCATTGCACACCCTTCGCGCCCATCGACCCTCATTCTGCTTGTGCCACCCCATCACGAAGAACGTCTGGCGCTGTCACTCGGCGTCCCTCGAATCTCGTGCCTTGGTCTTCTCGATAGTAGTCCAGCGGTCATCACTGGGAGCGGCGAAAGGTCCATCCCAGGAACCCTCTCCACATCCGCACTTCCAAATGGAAACGAACTGCTGGCATTCCTCGATTATGTTCGCACCGTAGTTCCCGAAATTAAAGTTGGTTGGGTCGAGGAATACCTGCGAAGTCAGCCAAAATATAGGGAGGCACGCATCAAAGCTTTGGAGGTGCTGCGGACCAGCATACAGCGGAGTCGACCCGAGCAAGGATAGAGTGGGAAGATATTAAGCAAGCCTGACGTTATAGAGACATGCATACCCCTAGCACTCCTGTTATAGTCAGATAGCCTGAATGCTGAATACCCAAACTCCTCTACGGAGTACTACGTGTGGTTCGTCTCAGTCTGACGGTCCCAATCGAATATGGTGAGTATATATGCTTTTAAATAGAAAACCCGAACATTTCATGTTTGCCTTGATTCTGGGACCCTTGAGCGAAAACCAGGGCATGCATATTGCCTTTGATGTTGAAAAAGTTGCTCCGATCATTATTTGGCGGGGCATTCCCGAGCATCGGGTACGTAAGGTACTAGTACCCATCTTACGGTTGTAGCACGCTTGTTTCAGCCACACGGCTAGACGTCCCTCTCTCACGACCAAACGATCTGATTCCAACCTTTCAAAAGCAACTGCTGTTTCATGCGCCAAATAGATTCTCTCTGAATCTCCCACTCAATCACTCCCTTCCAACATGAGTAAGATGTGGGAAGTCGATCCTGAGACCAGGAGTAAGGCGCGTGCTCCATCTCCCTCTTGGCCGAAGCTTCAACATCCTTCAGTATCGCGGGCTGGTTCACCTTGAGCTGGAATTTCGAAGCACACGACCTTCGATCATAAGCTAACCTTCCACTCCCATTATAGCTTCTGGCGATACAGAAAGAGAACGGGAACAACGTGTGCGTCGATTGCAATGCTCCGAGTCCGCAATGGGTACACCACACCTCCCCCCCCCCTTTATCACCTGCGGCGCGCGGCCTACCAACAACAAACCCTTGATCGCGATGCCCCCTTTAGGCTGGCATAGCTGACGCATGTATCGCTTTCCAGGCCTCTCCGAAGTTTGGCATCTTCATGTGCCTCTCCTGTAGCGGCATCCATCGCGGTCTCGGCGTGCACATCTCCTTCGTTCGAAGCATAACCATGGACGCGTTCAAGCCGGCGGAGTTGTCGCGCATGGCGGCTGGGGGCAACAAGCCCTGGCAGGACTTCTTCAACGCACACCCGACCAACACGGCTGAACACCGCACATTCGACGCCTCCTCCATTGCGGAGCGCTACGACTCCGAAGCCGGCGACGAGTGGAAGGAGAGACTGACGGCTAAGATCGAAGGCAAGGAGTATGTGCCTGGTCCGCGCAACCCTCGTGTCAAGAAGGTCGCTACCGCAGATGGGGGCAGTGGTTCAGTGTCAGGTTCCCGTACTCAGACGCCCCTCTCTCACACCCGCTCGCTTGACAACACGAGCACTCGCTCCTCATCACCCTCCCTCGGTACCGGCGCTCTGAACAGTCGTAAGGCGCAGAACGAAGCCTACTTTGCCCGAATGGGCAGTGAGAACGCCAATCGTCCCGACAGCCTGCCCCCGAGCCAGGGAGGGAAGTACAGCGGATTTGGCAGCGATCCCTGGCCGGACACGAACAATGGCGGGAGTGCGGCGGTGCCCGGCCTGGATGAGTTCCAGAAGGATCCCGTCGCTGCACTTACCAAAGGCTTTGGGTGGTTCTCTACAACCGTGAGCAAGAGTGCGAAGACAGGGTACGAAGGATGGGTTAAGCCAGGGATGCAAAAGGTAAGCATCATGGTGTAATGCTGTCGATAAGATTTCACGTGGTAAGAAAAAAAAAGCTAACGTATTCCTCCGGTCAACAGCTCCAAGAAGCGGATCTCGCGACCCAAGCGCGCCTCGCTGCCGAGCAAGCCCAGCGAACCCTTCAGAAGAGCACATCCGCGGCCGCCACCCAGTTCACTCGGTTCGTCGAGGGCGAGGACGACGGCTCCGGCACGGTCCGGCCGGGTTCCCGGGCGCCCACCAGCGGCAGCCGGAACGCGCCCGCGCCCGAGCGCCAGGACTTCTGGGACTCGTTCGGCCAGGCGCCGGAGGGGCCGAGCAAAGACAAGCAGAGCTTCTGGGACGAGTTCGCAAACGCCGGCGCCACGGTCCAGCAGAAGAAGAGCAACGCGAGCGTGGGGACGGCGGCGATGCGGAAGCCTGCTGGGGGAAGCGGAGGAGGTAGCGCGGGGGCACAGCAAGGGCAAGGGAAAGAGGAGGAGGGCTGGGGAGAGTGGTAAATCTGATACGGGTAGTGAGGGACTGGTGATGGGAGGCTTTTGTGATATGTGATCTGCTCCTGCGGGCCGAGGCTGGTTTGCTGGAAACGGGGCGTTTGACGGTGTTCGGTGGGTCTGACAGGCAAGGAGAGGTGGTTGTTTGAGCGCGGTTTGCTTTACTTCTGGAATATGTCACGCAATGATTCACTGTGTTCTTTTTACTTGGACTCGGGCCAAACGGGCAAGGAGGCAGGGATGCAGCTGCTCTACACCGATTGTTTCCGCAAGCTAGGCTTGCTCCCCAGGCTGATGATTGGGGGGAGTACAGTAAGACCGGCGTGCTGGTTGACAGCTTCTCACCTCAAGCTCTGAGTAAGAGCAAGAAGAAAAGACCTCTCACCCCCCATGCTCTTTTTCAGCGGTCAGAAGTCTGCAAAGCGGCGTACTCGCTCAGTTCCGCTCAGATCTGATCTCCAGGTTGTTTTTTTCTTGTTCTTGGTTCCGGCTGCGGGTTCACAGCCGTGCGACCTCTCTGCTCTAAGCACCATCCACCCACATATGTACATACAGTACATACATACACATCCCACCCAAACAGAAAGCTCATGCGGCGACTGAGCTGGAGAGAGGAATGAATCATCGCCCCGGAGATCCGGGTAGAGCGGAGGCTGATCGTGATGCGCCCGGCAACTAAGTAAGTTAGCCTCGCACACGGACGGGGTGGAGGGAGGAGATGATGATGCATGATGCATGATGCATGGGCCTCTTGTTGTGTTCATCCCCCACCGCCGCCGAGGCCGCCGAGGCCGCCTTACGAGAGAACCTCCAAGCTCGGATCCTCCCAGCAAACAGTAACGAGTAACGACTACTAGTAGTACCCGCACTTCAGCTGTCCTTGCACTGCCGCCATGTACTCTTGTGTGCGCTGACAACTTTGTTCGAACGGGGCGTTTCTTGTTTTCTTCTTCGTTTGTTTTTCCTCGCTCTCTTTACCTTCCGTCCTTTGGTTTCAGCAGCCGCATCCACTTCGTTTAGCTGGTTCGCTGCCGTCTTTTGGCTTTTTGTTTGAAGCGCAATGCCCGGTGACGGTTCGCCGGCTGGCGAGGGCGGATCTGCGGGCGGAGGTGGAGGTGGAGGCATGTTGGACTTGGAGAAGGAGCTGACCTGCTCGGTGAGTTGATCATGCCTGCCTGCTTTTTTCCCAATCTCGAGTATCTTTGTTCGGAGCAATGCAATGTGCAGAAACCAGCGAAAGTCTCCTATGCGCATGTATACCTGGAACCCGAACATCGGCGCTCCTGTCGCAGAGACACCACCGAAGCTGACCTCTTGCGCAACGTCCAGATATGCACCGACGTCCTTTACCACCCTCTCACCCTCCTCGACTGCCTCCACACCTTCTGTGGCGCCTGCCTCAAGGAATGGTTTCACTTCCAATGTCAGGCCGCCGAGCGCGCCCGCATCACTCCCGCGAACCCCTTCACCTGCCCATCCTGTCGCGCCAGTGTGAGAGGCACCCGTCCCAATGCCACCGTCACCACCTTGCTGGACATGTTCCTGGCGGCGAACCCGGGCCGTGGCAAATCCGCGCAGGAGATGGAGGACAGTCAGCGGCAATACAAGCCTGGAGACGAGGTGATACCGAAGGTGAGGACAAGAGCTGCTGTTAGCAGGAGAAGGAGGGAGGCGGAGGCGGAGGAGGAGAGGGTCTTGGACCGTGTGAGGGAGATGAGTCTCAGAGAGGCTGGCGTGACGGACGGCAGTAGTTCAAGCGGCGAGGACAGGAACAGGCTGCGGGTCGAGTCGGGAAGACCGAGGGCGAGGAGCGCAAGCGAGAGGGTTCGAAGTGAGACCAGACGGGAAAGAAGTACACATCGGGAGAGGAGCAGGCACTCGCCCTCACGTTCGCACGCACACAGCGCCAGCGCCGCACCGTCCACTTCGAGAAGAAGTTCGCCTCGAAGGAGAAGCCCGTCAGCTGAGCCGCTACCGACGAGGCAAGTGGAGCATCAGAGCAGTCTCAGGTCGTTGCTGAGCAACGCGGAGATTGACTCTCACGAAATCGAGGAGGAGATCATGCGGCAGATTGTTGAGGAGGGATTGCTGGACGGGATCGATCTTGATAACATCGATGTTGCGCAGGAGGAAGAGATCAGCGAACGCATTGCCGAAGCATACAGAAGGAGGCAAAGAGAAAGACAGAGGGAAAGAGACAGTGCGAGGGAGCGGGAAAGAGCGAGGGACCGTGAGCGCGAGAGGGAACAGGGAGTGCGCTCAAGGTCGCATCGACGGAGCGAGAGCGCATCAATCCCAACGAGATCAAGGCCTAGTTCGAGTCGGGGAGAGGAGCAACCCCGAAGGCGACCCCATGGAAGGTCAGAGAGTAGTGTCTCCATGAGCGCGGTGGTCTCGCAACCGCAAACGCAATCACATACCTCGCGGCCGCCTGTATCTCGACCGCACCTCTTCGATGCCGCCAATGCCCCGCAAGATCGCAGGCGATCGTCAAGCCAAGGGCGCTCTCACTCACTCGGCGGCGACACTCCACCGGGATCTACGGTTTCCCCCAGATCAGCGGCACGCTCAGCAGCGGAGTTGACGGGACAATCGGTGACTTCCGAGCAGAGACGACGGCGAATGTCCCAACAAGATCGCAGCAGGACTGATCCAGAAGGGAGGACTGAACGACGAGCAGTCAGTGGAGAAAACCCGGCCAATCTCGCCCCAAGGGCAAACTCTTACTCGGCCTCCAATCCCAATTCACCCAGACGGACGGCGTTCGGGATTGATCCGAGCGACAGCTCAGTATCAGTTGCGTCTCCGGCGGCTCCGCGTTCGCGGCAGCAGCCGCCAAATGCTAGTTCGACTTCTCTTGTGCTGCCTGTTTCCGAACTGGACCTGCCCCCAACATCACGCCCACCACTTCCAACTGCGAGTGCGAGGCCAGCATCGAGGCCGGGGTCATCTTCCGGGCCATCTCCTGCACCTGTGCCGGCGCCTTTACGCTTGCCAACTTACAGTGAGCCTCAAATCTCCTGCAATCGGTGCGGAAAGTCTGGAATCCAGTACGATGTCCATTACAACTGTCCCAAGTGCGAAAACGGCACCTACAACCTCTGTCTCCGCTGTTACCGACAAGGCGCAGGCTGCTTGCATTGGTTCGGTTTTGGCTATGCTGCGTGGGCACGTTACGAGCGTCAAGCACCAGCCGGCGGTTACCCGTCAGGACACCAGCCACCTCACGTTCTCACCGGCCATAGATACGCCCGTCCAAGGCGAGAGCCGGTCCTCGATGCAGGCTCGGGAGAGCTGAAGACCACCGAGAATCCGGCCAAACGTCTTCAGGCGGGTGTCTTTTGCGACAGCTGCCAGGCCTTCGCGAACGCCTGCTACTGGAAGTGTGATTTTTGCAACGAAGGAGAATGGGGCTACTGCAACGACTGCACAAACCGCGGTTTCCACTGCACGCACCCGTTGCTGCCGCTCGCTCACAAGGATCCCATCAAGCCTTCTTCCGCTTCGAACGGTGTGCACCACTCCAGAAGTAGCACCGCTCCGAACATATCCCCTACCGCCGTACCGACCTCGCCTTCCAGCCCTCCTTCCTCGACCATCTCCTCCATCATCCCCAAAAAGGCGTCCCTTCTGCGCGGCCCGGCTCCGCACCTCACCCTCGCCAACCTCATCTTCCGGGGGCTTACCTTCACCACCGCCTGCGACATCTGCCGCTACCCGATCCCGCCATCCATCACCCGCTTCCACTGCCCGACCTGCAACCACGGCGACTACGACATCTGCACCTCCTGCTACCATGGCCTCGTCTTGAGCGGGCGCATCCCCAAGGAGAACGGACCGCAGGGCTGGCGCCGCTGCGAGCGCGGCCACCGCATGCGCGTCATCGGCTTCGAAGACCGCCTCATGGGCCAGCGCCGCATCGTCGTCAGCGAAATCGTCGGGGGCTGGGCGCTCAAGGAAGGCGGAAGTGGCGATGGCGGTCACGCTGCCGCTGCTCCGGGAGCAACCAACTGGAGCTGGCGGGAGCTGGACGGCCGCGTGCGATCCGCGCGTGACCGACAACCCGCCAACGGCACATCATCCTCCCTCTCCTCCCCCTCCTCTTCCACCACCACCAACGCCCTCCTCGCCTCGCCCTCCCTCGGCCAGACGAGCGGCTGGGGCGCCCGGCCTTTCCCGCCCGACGGCGGCGTCGGCCTCCGCGTCCTCGCCCTCTGGAGCTACTGGCCCCTCCCCGACGTCGCCGACGAGCTCGCCTTCCCCAAGGGCGCCGAGATCACCGAGGCCGAGGACATCAACGGCGACTGGTTCTGGGGCGTCTACGCCGGCCGCACCGGCCTGTTCCCGGGCAACTACGGTCGTGTCTTGTCTGTCCCCGGCCCCGCCCCTGCGACTGCGCCTGGCCCCGCTGTCGTGGCGTCGTCGTTGTCTGCTTCTTTGTTGACGTAGCGTTGGTGCGTTGCCGGAGGTTTTGCATACGCCGTCCGTTCGCTCTGAGGAATGAAGATAAAGACGAATGAAAGAAATGAAGAAAAAGAATGCTGTGCATTATGAGATCACCCCCTTATTGCATATATATACCTGCATATACATACTGACATATCAACGTCCTCGCATCATGTCCGCATTTACCGTTGAGGGAAACGAAATTATCATGAGGAAGTGGGAGGGGACACAGAAAAGGAGCACTTGAATCCGGCTTTTCGGGACTAGTTATTTATTTTCCATCTATCGACGGTGAAAATTGGCGCTTTGTTGGAGAGAAGCGGGAGGGTGGAGGGAAAACCTGACTAGCATTGTTCTCTTCTTTTGTTTTCCTTTCTATTTTTTCTCATTTTTATTCTCATCTTCTCTCGATGCTCACGAGACTCATGACTGTTAACGTACCGTAACGTGACGCGACGTAGTATTCCCTCATCTTCCAGGCATAAAATACAATTTAGAATCTCTTACGCAACCCCGCATACCGGAAAGATGTGAGGTGGACCGTATGTGAAGTGCTTGCTCATTAAAAACCTGCACAAACCCTTTTCTTGGAAGAGCCGCGCAAGAAACAAAGAATAAGAAGACACGGATTGATACATAGACACATACGCAAACCAAATCTGCTGAACAAAGCAGCAACGAATAGACGTTCGGTATCTCCCGCTATTGGGAGGGAATGATTGATTTCCTAAAACCACCAGATAACCGTCTATCTACACATGGTAGCCAACTGAGAGCCCAAACTCCCAACGGGGTACATACGACTCGAGGATGAGCCCTTTGATAACTAAAAATCCCCAGCAAAACAAGTCCAATTCTCGTAATTGGAAAGGGTCGGGGTATCTCAACGTGACAAGCAAGGAGAAGAGTAGAGAAAGAGAGTGATGCGGAAAAGCACGCAGAGAAAATGCGTCTCGCGCAGATCGCCGACAAAAGCAAAGGTCCGCCTTCCATGTGCGTCTCCAGCTAGAACGCAGCTAACAGGCATGTGAAATCCCAGATGAAATCTCTCGGATTCTCTTCCCATCTGATTCCCGCCGAAGATGCGCCCAAAACTCCCTTCCCGCAAATGTGTTATGATGATGGTACCGAAAGCGCCGAGATAAGAGAAAAGAAATATACATCGACAGTATAACTACCTGTTGAAGCGCCGGTGAAGTGGGTTGTGGTATGGTAAACGCCGAGATGGTGCGTTTATGAAGCGGCAGTGGGCTGCACGGGTTGTGCGTTGACAGGTCCGGGTTCATCGATAGGTTCCTGTTTAACCTCAGGCTTGGCGGATTCCACCGCGTCTTCATTCTTTATCCTCGTTGGAATGTCGACGGTGCCTTCGACATTTACGGCTTCTGGTTTTGCTGCTTCTGTCTGTCCTTTACCCACAGTCCGGTTGATGGCCTTCTCCACTTCCTCTTCGGCAACCTGTTGCCATTTCTTGCGTGTGGCCTCTTCAGCAAGACCTTCGGCATCACCAATGATGTCATACATCAAGCGCGACACATTCATGTTGATGTCTGTGTACTGGTCCTTGTCGATTTCCTTCTTGATATACCGTGGCTTTAACGCAGAGGTAACCATTCTCTGGATTTCCGACTTGGTCGAGTAAGAGAGCCTTTCCCGTCCAGGAGAGCCGTCCTTGGACCGAGGAGGACTCACGTTTGGCGATCGGTGCGAAGGCCTGTGCTGACGCCGAGGCTGTCGTTCAGAGTCCGCTTCGCCACCTCCAGGAGAGAAAAGACCCTGGTTGTTGGCCATAGAAGGGAATATCGGTACGACGCTAGATGTGAGGGGTGGCGGCGATAACGGATGAGCGATAATGGGGGACAGTGGTCGACCAATATTCAGTGGCGGAGGAGTGGTGGCACGAGGCGTAGGAATATTGGAACCCATCGGTGAGGGAGAACCAGCAGGTGATGAAGGATTCGGAGAAGAAGCGCCTTCTGGCATGGGAGGAAGTTCTGGAACGGAAGACGAAGTACGACCTGAAGGAACCTTCTCCACCTCGCTAAGAAGAGATTGCAAAAAGCTAGGAGCCGCGTTGTCATCGCGAGTTGTAGGTCGTCGATTGCCAGCGGCTGCACGGGAGGATTCAGCCACGGCTTCGTCGGTAGTAGCACCGGTAACAGGACCAGCACTTTGTACTCCCATAGTCCTTGGCCGCTTGAGAGGTCGTCCAGCCGGTTCGGGATCAGGCTCGGAAGGTGAGGAGCTAACCGACTTTCTCTTCCTGCGACTTGGTGTTACGCCAGCTTCCATAGCAGCTAGTTCTTGCTTGGCCTTCTCAAAGGCGTTCCATGCCCGTATTTCTTCCTGGGATTCGGGTGGGGGCGGACGCGGTCGAGGCCGGCTGGTCGCTGGCATATGCTCGAGCAGAGCAGGGACTGTCTGCCTGAAACGCTGCCCCGCACCTTGACGAGCAGCGATCTGTGCTCTTCGCTCCCACTCGTCATGTTCGCGACGAGTCACATCAGAAGTCTCGCCGTCATGAGATGCGTCGTCGAATGGGAAGTCCAGGTCCATGCCAAGCCTGTCGAAGACAGTGCGCCAGACGCGAGCCCAGGCGTATGCATCTCTCGCAGTCAAGGGGTTTGCACCATTGGTCCGCCGCATCCTCCTATGCGCCGTTGAGGTCCCATTGCCCATGCCGCGGTATGAACTGGAAGGACGAGCGCACTCGTGACAGTACCAAGGACCGTCAGGGATACGGTCGAGACCAGCACAGTATATGTGGCAGGATACACTGCACCCATCACATAGCATGAGCTCAGCTGTGTCGCCATACTCCTCGCAGATCATGCACGGGTCAAGGTTGAGGTCATCATCGATGATCATGGAAGGATCTATATCGGCCTCCTGCTTCTTATCTTGCACAGCGTAGGATGAGATTACGGGACCTAGGGACATGTTAGCAAAGACGCGCAGCACATGGGGCAATATAACAGGGTGATTCACCTCCAAGGAGGGCGCTGAGCTCTACCATATTGAAACTTGTACGACATATCGGGCAGCTGTTAGCCCTCTCGACCCAAGGCTTCAGACACTCGTTGTGAAGATTGTGACCGCAAGGCAACAGATGCGCGATCCATCCCTCCTCATCACGAGTCTGGCCGGAAGCTTGGCTGCGTAGCTTGCGGCTGCTCTTGGCGGGGTGGCTATCCGAAGCTCCAGGCGGTTCGTGAGCAGCGGCCGTTGGCGGTGGCGGCGCAACATCGGCGTTGCTGCCGTCGAGGTCACCGAGGCAGACGATGCACGTCTCGGCCATTGAGAGTGTTTCGCAATAAGGGAAAGAGTCGAGGGGCAGGTTCGTTAGTTGGCATCAAGTGAGAGTGGTGGTGGAGTGCCGGTAGGTCGGAGAGGAGGGATGCTTCTTTATAGTCGGAGCAGCAAGCGAGCCGCCAATGACAGCGCATGAATACGTTACCGCCACAGGCGGGAGACGCAACACCGCCATGCGCTAAAACGGAGGTAATAACATGAGAGAATTAGGGAAAGCTGCCAGTTTCAGGTGCGAAGCGGCTGACCTATGATGCTAGAGAGGAAAAGCAACATGCACGACAACCAAAGAGGGACGCTGTATGAGGTGCACAAATACATAAGAACAGTTAGGAGAGCCAGTGCGGCCGCGCCCCGACGCCGCTTTCTGCTGGTCCTGCTCCCAGGCTTGAGCAGCCTATCCGGCAGCCTAGATATTCTTTCGATGGCACGCTCATTGCTCACACACAGCCTCGCAAATCAGTCGGCAAGCTGGATGGCCACCGGCCGTCCTCGGATCACATGAGGCTTTTTCAGTATCCGACCTGCACATATCGCCGGATTGTACGAACACCTGTTGCGTCTGCAATGATTTTGATAGATTCGATTCGAGTTCGATGCACGTACTAAGAAGCTTTTGATTCACTCAACGGATTGACCTACCCCTGACGTATGTACTCGTGGCACGCCCTTAATCGTAGAGTTTTGAGAACGGGTGCGATGGAGAAAGCGGTGATCCACGACGAAGTACCGGAGAGAGTGTAAAAAGCAAGTGCAAATGTGAATTCCTCATGAACAGCTTCACCACAATATTGACACCTTCTTGCGAAAACCTAAGGAGCGACAGCGCCAAATGTACTTTTGAACCTAGGCATTGTATTCTCGATCCGACCCGGAACAGGATGCGGCCGTTTTTACGGAAGGTTCTATCGACTGACTGATGTGACGCCGTATGTCGTATAATCCCGGAACCCAAAGGAAACACGAAACCCAGGCAATGCAATCATGAAGATGGTATCTCTCATCCGCCACTTTAAACCTCAGCGATTTCCCTCAGGCGGCGGATGGTCGACCTGGTAGCGGCGGCGGCGGGGGTACTGCACGAATCGCGTCAGCCAGACTTCTCAGAATTGACACGACTAGGTTGGGTCCTTCATGAACCCTCCTCTCCCCAGTCGTCGACAAAGCAGTTTCCGGGGGGAGCTTACGAGACAGTGTAGGCACCACCGGCGACGACCTTCTTGCAGCCACGGCACTCCCAGATACCGACGTTGGTGCGCTTGACAGACTTCTTGCCGCAGAAAGTGCAGGTGTAACGGTCGTGCTGCTGGATTTCCATCTTCTTGACCTGCTTACGCAGGGAAGCACCGTACCTGTACGGTTTATCAGCATACTGGAAGGCCTTCGAGGTTGACGGGAGCGAATATTGAATCGAGTCGTCCGTCTAATCGTCGGTTGCGGGAGATGGATTTGCGTACCTAGTACCGTACTTGCCGGTGATGCCGACCTCTGCAGAAAGTCAGTAATTGTCTCCTCGTATACTTCTTCTAATCAGATTCGGTCACATACTCTTCGTGCGCTTGGTCATCTTGTCGGTTGATCCTGGGTGTTAGATGGGTCGTGAGGGTCGTGAACAGAGGAGTTGACGAGATCTTTTCTAGGAGCTCGATTTTCGCTGGTGCGGTGGTGGATTCTCGCTTGTGTGCGGTCTTGGCGCCCTAATGCTGCGACTTTCTTTGTTCCGCCCCCGCCCTCCGTCACTTCTCTCAAGCCTTGTGGACCCTATTGCGTACCTTGGAGTACTGCGCGACCACAAGAAAAAATCAATTTGCTGAACTTCGGATAAGCTCTGAGAGGTTTTAGTATATCTTTAGTCTCCGTGTTTATTGCTTTGGCAAAGACCGTATCAAGCAGGGGTTTTGCTTCCATAGAGGGTCGCGCATGGTGTTCCATACAAAGCTCTACCTTACACTCCGCCGAAGCTCCATTTGAGTTTGATAAACCTCCTGCTGATCATGCCAACAAGTAATATCATATTCAATTGACATTGTGATTTGAGTTAGGGTATCCGAGATCATATAACCTATGCAAGGCCTACCCTCCGTAGCTCCATGCAATGCATCCTACAAATACATAAGTCTCGTCCAACACCGGAAATACTGGAAACCATACACGCTATCCTTATGAAATTTTGTATATCATGTTTACCTTGCCGTCCTGTAGTTTCCTCTCCTCATTTCTGCCTTCAAGCTCTCTTGTTGACTCGGTAGAGGCGCTCTTCTCCTGCCTCCAGCATCTAGCATAGCCTGACTCTGCTGTCCCTGCTGTTGCCCTTGCTGTTGCTGCTGCTGCTGCTGCTGCTGCTGCTGCTGCTGTTGTTGTTGTTGCTGTTGTGGTGTCTGTGGCGGTACAGCAGACATACCAGGCAATCCAGGCATTCCAGCCAGTCCAGGAGGTAGAGAACCCGGCGGTGGAAGGGGCGGAAAACCAGGTGGTAGTTTGAATCCCGGAGGAGGTTGGAAACCAGGTGGTGGCATACCTGGGGGTGGCATAAACCCTGGTGGTGGCGGTGGAAACTGCCCTGGAGCCGGAGGAAACTGGCCGGGCGGGAACTGGCCGGGCGGAGGGATGGGTGGCGGAAATTGCCCTGCGGCAAGCAAAGCCATGCGTTCTGGATTCATGCCTGCAGCACCAGCTACTCCGGGAGGAGGTATGGGGGGCAAACTAACTGGCACAGGGCCAATCCCCGGGAGTTGCGTAGTAATGCCATCAGTTTGCATGCCCATTCCTGGTAAACCGGGAATGATATTTTGTTTAGCTGGAAGCACTTGGTCCACGAGACCCTCCGCTTCGTCCCGATTCTCTTGCTCCTCTTCTTCCTGCATACGGCGCCGTTGTTCTCGCCGGTCATAGGTGCCTTGAGCTTCAGCAGCTTCGAGTCCAATATGATAGCGATCATTGAAGCAATTCTTATCTCCTGGACGCGCGCGCGTCCAGAAGCGGGTGACACGGTCATTGGCTCCGGTTGCTAGGATATGGCCAAGCGGGTGCCAGTCCATGGCCCACACGGTCTGTTCGTGAGCGTGCCTGATGGTATGAGCCGGGTAGATGGTTTGCGCGGGCGCATTGTCCGGGTCGGGACTATCATAAGGCGATATGGAAGCGGCCACCCCCGGAGGTGTGTTGGGCTCGTCTAGAAGATAGTGGTTTATGCAGCCGGTGAAGTCGCCAGTGGATAGCAGATTACGATGGATCGGATGCCATGTTATACTATGGATATCCTTTTCATGGCCACGAAGAAGCAGCACGTCGCGCATCATCCGTAGGTCGAATATCCTCGTAGTGTTATCTCGGGCACAACTTGCTAGGAGGAGTCCTGCATTAGGTTCGAAGATCGTGCCCGTTACAGTATTCTTGTGGCCGCGGAGCGTGGTCAAGCAACGGCCCGTCCGGGGGTCCCACAGCTTGACTTGATGGTCTTTGGATCCTGAAACCAGAAGTCCTCTTGTAGGGTGCCAGTCGACACATTTTGCTTCCCATCCGTGACCTGTCAATGTAGATTCTTCGACCCCACCGTTGAAGTCCCAAATCTTGAGTGAGGCATCATCTGAAGCAGTAACAAACCTCGTGTCGGTGGGAGCGAATGCAACACCCCTGATGGCCTCATTGTGTGCTCGGATTATTTTGACGTTGTTGAAGTTTGGCTGCCAATATTTGATAATACCCTCCTGATCGGCAGACAGCAACCATTCGTCGCTATGTGAATATACTGCTGCTCGAATTGCAGCATCATGAGCCTGCGCGCTCCATTAGCACGAACTGAGAAAGCAGAGCCATACCCTCCACCTACCTGCATGATAGTCTCAAAGTTGAACCCCATCCCATTCCATAATGTGAACTCGCCACTGGTAGCTCCCGTGAGCAGACGTCGCCCTTCCGGTGTCCACCTTACTACGTTGATCGGGTGCCTCGCCTTGTTGAGGGAAGAGTGAAGGGCCTTGACGGGTATAGTATCCGCCGCATTAGTGAGACGGGCAGCCGGTGGAAGCAGCTGGCATCACATTAGCACTTTCGGCACCAAATAGCGGATTGACATTGCGCCTACATCGACAATGTAACTATGCGCCGGTCGCTCCACCTCTATACCAATGTTGTGCTTGTAGCGAGGCTTCCTTTGGCGCATCCAATGAACCATTGTCGAGCCATAATCGGTCACGGCTCCTGTACATCTGTCAGGTCCTTGCACTCCTTCGCTTCAAAGGCGCATGCGCTTATGGAGGTCCATACTCTTCGGCCTCAACCTGGGCCCCTCCCTGTGTGCTTCCCGCGGTCCCTCATGGGCGGCCTGATCATGTCCGTCGCGTTCCATCGCAAGCTCTGCCGTCGCGTGCAGGAGCCGGCAGCCGCAACTTTTCCCTCGGCTTGTCGGATATGGTCGCAGGATACAGGGTGAATCGCATTCGGTGTGAGGATATGTTATGCGTGTCGTCTAAAGCGATAGCCGTAACGGGGCGCGATAGCTGTTCGAGTTCTGCAAGCTTTATGAAGCTTTCACAGACTCGCTGGACGTACCTACAGTACGAGGTAGGGAACGGCAGAGGCACAGTTAGGGAAGCTTCGGCCCTATCGGACGCGTTAGGGTTGGTGGAGAAGCAAGCGAATCGAGGTCCATTCCAAGCTCCGTGCCTCCGTCATAGGCAAGCAACCTCCACTGAACGCCCCTTCTCCGCTCTCACGGATATTCCAGGTTTCAACTCAAGCATTAGAAAACATCCCTAGCTGCTCCAATTCCACTTCTCCTCTTTCTTACTGTCCTGTTACTTTACCTTGGTCATCAGTCATCTCTTTCCACCATTCTTTCTCCCATGATCCCCTGACAAAATCGCCTTGGGAGCTTATTGGAAGCGCGGGTATCTTTCCTCGACTTTCTAGTATTTGCTGTATCGGCTTGTCTTCTTGACCTGTCTCATTGTTGTCTTCTTCGAGTAATTGCCATGCCAACTTTGGTTGAGAAAGCCATCTCCACGAGCCATGAACTCCCCGGATCTACCCCAGGTGCTTCGTACCAGGAGAAGGCATCGGACGGTTCCAATGGCTCTGCGATTTCTGCGACGCATCGGTCAATGAAAGAAGCAAAATACAGACATGTTTTTGCCGTCCACTCTAAGACCAGAGCCTCGTGTCTAGGCAGCGATGCTGAGGAGATACCTAGTTTTGTAGGGTTCCGCAACCTCATGGCTCTGTTACTTCGTAAGCTTAGGCGAACACCATCTTCTCCAATGACTAGGCCGCTAACTGGTTAACAGTTGTTTCTAATCTACGCCTCATGATTGAAAATTTCAAGAAGGTAACCTATTCTATCAGCAAATGCCCATATGGTAGAACCTAATCTCTTCGACAGTACGGCGTGCTAATCTGTATCCGCTGCCACGACTACCGCCGGCAAGATGTCATTTACGGATCGATTTTGTATTTTTCTGTTCCGTGCCATCTCTTCGTTGCCTACATCATCGAGCTTGCTGCTGCTCAACAGGCCAAGGGCGCTGTAGCCCGCACCAAGAAGGCTGAGGCTAACGGTGACTCCCCAAAAGACAAGGAGCGCCGCCGGAAAAGCTTCCAGGCAACATGGCTGCTAATAGCTTTCGCACATGGCGTGAACGCCACTCTGAACCTCATCATTGCTACCAGTGTCGTCTATTATAAGATCCACCACCCGGGAATCGGAACCCTCTGCGAACTGCATGCCATCATAGTCTGGCTCAAGACATGTTCGTATGCCTTCACCAACCGAGACCTGCGGCATGCCCTGCTCGAGCCATCGGAGTCCCATCAGTTGCCGGAGCTGTATAAGTCATGTCCTTACCCGCGTAACATCACACTCAAGAACCTCTCCTACTTTTGGTGGGCACCTACGCTCGTTTACCAGCCTGTCTATCCCCGTACCACCCGCGTCCGCAAACTCTTCGTAGTCAAGCGCCTTCTTGAGGTCATTGGTCTGAGTATCGTCATCTGGATTGCATCCGCGCAGTACGCCGCTCCGTTATTGCAAAACTCGCTCGACAAGATCGCGACCCTGGACCTTGTGTCGATCATCGAGCGACTGATGAAGCTCAGCACGATCTCTCTTTTCTGCTGGCTCGCAGGCTTTTTCGCACTTTTCCAGAGCTTCCTGAACGCATTGGCGGAGATCATGAGGTTCGGCGACAGGGACTTCTACGGTGACTGGTGGAACGTGAGCAGCATCCGCACTTATTGGACTCTATGGAACAAGCCTGTGTTCCACTTCATGAAGCGCCACATATACGCTCCTCTTGTGGGGCGTGGCGTTCCACCTACCATCGCACAACTGATTGTCTTCCTCTTCTCCGGCGTCCTCCATGAGCTGCTTGTTGGCGTGCCAACTCATAATATAATAGGTAAGTTCGACATCATATGCGAAGCGCAAAGCGTCGCCCCAGCCCTCCTAAGACACAATCGCTAACGCAGGGCATTCCAGGGGTTGCCTTCTTTGGCATGCTGTTCCAGATTCCGCTAATCATTGTCACCGATCCGCTTAAGCGAATGAAGAAGATGTCGGGGCCCCTTATAGGCAATATCATCTTTTGGGTCAGCTTCTGCCTCATCGGTCAGCCTCTGGCTGCGCTGCTGTACTTCTTCGCTTGGCAAGCTAAATATGGAAGTGTGAGCAAAGGTGTAAAGGGGCTCGGGTCGACGTCGTGACAATAGTACTCAAAGCAAAGGGGCGGAGACGTTAGTTTTGTACCGCTCAAGCATAATGGTCTTTTCGTCATCAGGAGCCATATATTGTCGTTCACTGTAATTAAGCTAAGATGTTGTAGATTTATGAGCGCTTGACCAATCCACTACCACAGCGACTTGAAACTGTGGTCTGATTATTATGTTCATAGCCGTAGCCTGATTTACTACCAGAGAATTAGCCTGTGAAGACATCTTTTGCTGCAGAGATGCTTAAAGAATTTTATGAACAGCTTGACGAAAGTCTTCTGACGAGCCTAGCCAACTCAGTTCACTGCCAATCACTAGAATACAAAGGCATGTGGGTATCTTTCCGAACGCTTCGAGGTTCAGCCTTCGACCTGTTCACATGGTGGGGTCTTCCGAGGAGAGCGGGATGCCGAGGAGGACCCTTCGGTTCTCTGCCCGAACTTTGACGAGGAACACCGCCGGTATCCGCGCTCCCTCAACATCACCGCCAGCCTAGTACTTCTTCCTGTCACAATCTGAATTTTCTGTGCCTCGCCTGTATACGTGCTGTATATCCTGCGCAGATAGTACCTTTCTGTCGGTATTCCTCCTCCTCCACGCATGCGCGCACACCTGTAGCACACGTCCCGCTCACTGTGGAGTCAAGCAGACCGACCTCGGAACGACAAGCACGAGAGCATCGGCCGGGGAAAGAACGAGCGATTGAACGGCCCAAGAGCACGCCACCGGAAGTCGAGATACTCTAGACCCTCAAAGTAGCACTCCGAACACATCACATCGCGACAATGTCCAGCCTCCGGATATTGGTGCCCGTCAAGCGGGTCATCGACTACGCTGTACGTGCCTCGTCACCATCATACCTCACACTCACTGCCCAGCGACGACCGACATCCCACACCAGCAGCATGAGAACACGCCGATGCTAACACCCCCTTTTCCGCGACACAGGTCAAGCCGCGCGTCAACCGCGCCCAAACCGCCATCGAGACCGCCGGCGTCAAGCACAGCATGAACCCGTTCGACGAGCTCTCGGTCGAGGAGGCGGTCCGGCTCCGCGAGCGGGCGGCGAAGAACCCGAGCCTGCCCAAGGTCGAGGACATCCTCGCCTTCAGCGCGGGGCCGGCGAAGGCGCAGGACGTCCTGCGGACCGCCATGGCCATGGGCGCGGACCGGGCGGTGCACGTGCAGATCGAGGAGGCCAAGGCGGAGGGCAAGCCGGCCGACCTGGAGCCGCTCGCGGTGGCCAAGCTGCTCCGCAAGGTCGTCGAGGAGGAAGGGCGCAACCTGGTCATCCTGGGCAAGCAGTCCATCGACGACGACGCCAACCAGACCGGCCAGATGCTCGCCGGCCTCCTCAACTGGCCGCAGGCGACCCAGGCCTGCAAGGTCGACTTCGACCCCGCCGCCCCCGACACCGTCCTCGTCACCCGCGAGGTCGACGGCGGCGTCGAGACGGTCAAGGCCAAGCTGCCCATGGTCATCACCACCGACCTCCGCCTGAACGAGCCCCGGTACGCGAGCTTGCCGAACATCATGAAGGCGCGGAAGAAGCCCCTGGTCAAGAAGACGGCGGAGGAGATGGGCGTCGACCTCAGCAGCCGGCTGAAGACGATCAAGGTCACCGAGCCGCCCGCGCGGCAGGGCGGCGTCAAGGTCGAGGACGTGGACGGCATGATCGGCAAGCTGAAGGAGTTGGGCGCCTTGTGAGCGTCGAGACGGTTGTTGTTGACTGAGGAACCAGCACGGATAAAATGTTGGGGAAGGGAAGAGGTGGAGAGCAAGACCGGGAGATGATAAAAATAACTGCACGGTACAGTAGCTGTTGGGGACCAGAGGATTTTGTTTTAGAGATGTATGTATGTAGTCGCCTCAGATCTTGTTGTGATTCTCTGCTTCTTCGTGTCTCCGAATGGCACGTTTGGAATTTCCAGCCGCTCTTGGTATCCTCTCGGACCCTCCTCTCTACTTTCATTTACATCCACTCGGGGCACGCCTGACGGCGAGCCTTGTCTCGACACAACACACTCGGGGAAAGAGGTCTTCAACAGCTGCATCCGAGGGAGGTATGTTGCCGGAGACGCATGCGGAGAAAACAAAAAAAAAAAAAAAAAAAAAAAAAAACAGCTCTCGATCTACACGTCCACATTTTGACAAACGATGCCAGGAGGGATTTTCCTATCCTACAAACCACGCACGAGAGGTGAGGGGAGCTGGACCACTCGACCAACATCACTCTACTCCGCACGCCCAGGGTATTATCTATCGCACTGCCGCCCATCCACTTCCTCCCTCCGTGATCAAACTCCCCGCGCCCGTAACGCCTCACACCACAACCGCACCTCCGCCATCGCCTTCTCGGACGCCTGCCGACCTGCCTCCGGCTTCCCAATCACCTCCTTCGCCGCCTCAACGCCAGCCGACTTCACCGCCTCCCGGATGCGCCGCACGTCCTCCTCGAAGCTAGCCTTCTCCTCCTCCTCCCGCCTCTCCTCATCCTCGTCATGGACGGCGAAGACCCCGCACACCGTCCCTCGCAGCTGACCCTTCTGCTCGACATCGCCAGCCAGAACTCTGTATCGCCTCGGCCTCTTCTCCTTCGATGTGCCCGTCGACGCCGGCTCGCCAATCTCGATCTCGAGGATGGCGCCGTCCGGGATGCGCACGGCGAAGCGGGGCAGCCAGAGCGCGTTTAGCTTGCTCGTCAGCGTTTGCAGATAGCCCTCCGTCTGCGCGAAGGGGATGCTGATGACGGTGTCCTTGTCATTCTCGTCGGCCTGCGCGCCGGGGAGCGGCGGCTGCGATGGGGTGTCGGAGGTGCTGGTAGGACCATGGGGAGGCGTGATGCAGCACCAGGTTTTTCCTGGCCATAATGTCGAGGTTAGGACGTGGTGGTAGCGCGTCCCGGGTTGTTGGCCGGGGATTACGTTCTGCGTTGTGCTGCGCATGAGGTGGTGGGAGAGGGACCAGCGGGTGCTGGTGCTGCTGCTGTTGCTGTCGTCGCCGCTGGTGCTGCTGCTGAAGGTCACATCGGGAGAGCTGTAGTGGGTTTGCAGGTGGGTGAGGATCGTCTGCAGCGTCGTGGGCGAAGGGGGGAAGTAGAATATCCTGGGGGACGTTGCGTCGCGTTAGTCAAGAGATGAGGATGGGCAGGTGTGTGTCAGGATCGGGTAGGGACAGGAGCAGTGGTAAGCTTACGCGGACATGGTGATGATGGGGTGGTGGTGGATTGGTTGGTGCGAGATGTGGTGGTGGTTGGCTGGTTGTGGGGAGCGGGTGGGGAATGGCGGTTTCGTGATTTAGAGTGTTGTGGGGTTCACACGGGTGGCTTGAGAGGTTTTTTGTGAGTCCCGCGGGAGAAGCTGTAATGCAGCTACAGCACCTCGAGCTGGAGGCTGCCGCTTCCACCGATGAGGTTGGTGATAGAAGACAGACAGGCGCAAGAGGACGGTCCCCGTGGTGTTGAACGAGGTGAATGACAAGTTTTGTCCGGTTGCGTCGCGAGTCCGGAGGCAGAGGAGGATCGGCAGGGATCTGCGGCTTACCTTATCGATAAAGCTGGGGACCCGTTTCGGGGTAAGCGAGGGCAGCCTGGCGTGCCTGGCACAGCACAGCCTTCGCCTGTTCCTCCATCATTCCATCATTCCATCATTCCCCTGGATCGCCCGTGCCTTGGCTGCTGCCTTGGCCGCCTTGGCTGTCTCCAGGTTGAGCCTTGATGCTGGCTGGGGTCAGGCAGGATTCTGGCACGCCTGGGGTCAGTGGCTGCTGCACCTTACCGTGGATGGGAATGGACTCGCTACTCCCCTGCGTCCTTTTCCCTGCCTGCCTCTCCTTCTCCTGTTCGCGTCTTCTCTTCCTCTCTTCTTCTTCTCTTCTCTCCTTCTCTTCTTCACATCTTTCTCCCTTCCTCTCTCTCTTGTCTTTCCTCTCTTTCCCATCTTCACTGTCTACCCTGTATTTATCGTCCCGTCCTTCCCTACGATCAACCCCGGATCAACCACTCGTTTAGACACTCCTTATATCCATTCTCGGGGACCATATATCGTACTATTCAGCTACAAAACAGGTCATTGCAGGTTGTATAGACCGTCTGTCATCGGAACCGATGCTATATCCTTCCATCTCTTCGCTATTTCCTTGATCTCGCTGGCGCTAGTTTCGTTCATCGCTATATACCCACCATATCGACATGCCTCGCGTATGCCGCAGGACCTTCTCTATATTTACCGCCGTCTTGCTCATTGTAGCCATCTATGTCCATGTCTCCCATACTGCGCCTTCTACCGGAGCATCCGCGTTTCAGCATCGCCAGCAAAGCATTTTCAGCATTCCACGAAAGTATAAATGGAAGAACAGGAAGGAGCTATACCCCGTAACTTCCACAATTAGGCTCCCGCAAGGGACCCCGACCCCGTTACCCCAGATTCAATACGATTTCGCCTCTCGAAAGATCGATCCCCACAGGCGTAAAATACGCAATCACCGTCTCGAAGCCGTTAGGGACACTTTGAGGCGAACATGGGACGCTTACAAGGAGAAAGCATGGATGGCTGATGAGCTGGGGCCCTTGAGCGGTGACACGAAGAACTCCTTTGGAAATTGGGGAGCTACGCTCGTGGACAGCCTTGACACGCTGTGGATCATGGGGCTCAAGAGAGAGTTCGACACTGCAGTCGATGCCGTGAGCCGAATTGACTTTACCCAGAGTGAGGCCGGCACCCTGAACGTGTTCGAGACGACCATTCGGTATCTGGGTGGCTTGCTGGGCGCCTATGATATCTCCGAACGCAGATACCCAGTGCTGCTTGAGAAGGCAGTCGAGCTTGGGGATATGCTGTATGCCGCCTTTGACACGCCGAACCGGATGCCGGTGACGCGCTGGAACTGGGAACACAGCAAGGCTGAGAAGCCCCAGGAAGCTCTCACCTACTCCATCGCCGCGGAGATGGGAAGCCTCACGCTTGAGTTCACGCACCTGTCCCAGCTCACTGGAGACGACAAGTACTTCGACGCTGTGCAACGTGTCACGAACGCTATCGGGGAGCAGCAAAACAGCACCCAGCTGCCCGGGTTGTGGCCACTCCATCTCGATGCTCTCAACCAACGCTTCACCGATGGCCGCGAGTTCAGCATTGGTGGATTGGCCGACTCGCTTTACGAGTACTTCCCGAAAGAATACATTTTGCTCAACGGCCTCCTCCCGCAATACCGAACACTTTATGAGAGCGCTCTTGCTACTGCTAAAGAGTATCTCTTTTTCCGTCCGCTCAACCCCCACAACGCCGACATCTTGCTAGCAGGTTCAGTGACCCGCAAGGTCGTCGATGGCTGGCGACTCAAGCCAGAAGGATCCCACCTGGCCTGTTATGCGGGAGGCATGGTGGCTCTCGGGGCCAAAGTCTTCGACCGCCCAGAGGATCTCGATATCGCCCGCAAACTGGTTCACGGCTGCGTGTGGGCATACAACTCCACAGCGACGGGCATCATGCCTGAGCAGTTCGCCACCATCCCCTGCGAGGAAGAGCACGACGCCGAAAACAAAGAGGCGAGCTGCGACTGGAGCGAAGACAAGTGGTACAAAGCCGTGCTAGACTACCGATCCAAACCCGTCATCGGGCCGCCCGAAGACGTCGCCCGCGTCGCCCAAAAGGTGATCGAGAAGTCCCGGCTGCCGCCCGGCTTCCTCCAGGTGCTGGACAGCCGCTTCCTGCTCCGACCGGAAGCGATCGAGAGCGTATTTGTGCTCTACCGCATCACGGGCGACCCGGCGCTGCAGGAGGTGGCCTGGACGATGTTCACGGCGATCGCGGCGCGCACGCGGACGCAGCTGGGCACCTACGCGGCTGTCGCGGATGTCACCGACAACCGTCAGGACGGCGAGGACTGGCCGGAACCCCCGCCGTGGCAGCAGAATCGGAAGAACGCGGAGCCGACGCCCCGTCTGCTGGATCAGTGCGAGAGCTTTTGGACGGCGGAGACGTTGAAGTATTTTTATTTGGTCTTTGCGGATGAGGGGCTGGTGAGTCTGGATGAGTGGGTGTTGAATACGGAGGCGCATCCGTTGAGGCGGACAGTGTGATTTTGAGGATGGTATGCTGTGCTGGGATTGGGGTGTGGGCTGGATCGGGTGGAGGGCATGGTGATGAGGGTTCATGATATATTCGGGACGGTGTGAGAGAGGTTTTGGGCGGAAGACGATATGGATCGCGTGGTTCGCTGGCAATTGGGTAGGCGTTTTTGTTTACTCTTATCTTTATACATATTTCTCTTTAGAAATCTACAATCCCACTTCAGCATCTTATCCTTTGGATTTGGGGAACACGCATGGCTTCTGGCTTAGGAAAGGTCATATGGAGTCTTTGAAGGGAAATCTTTCTGAGGCACTTTGTAGTCAGAAATATGTCGAGCCATTTGACCCTCGGTAGGATGGCGGAGGTCAGAGGTAGAAAATTATGCGCTTCTTGAATTAATCCAACTGAAGAGGATCATGAGGGTCGTCATGAGCACGGTAATCGTTGAGCGTTCTGGTGGTGATATGCTATCTTTGATAGAATTTGGCTGGGCCTTTCTTTTTCTTTTTTGATTCCTTCAAAAAAGGAACAGAGCAGTTCACAGTCCCCCTGGACACCGAGGAGAGTTGATATGAATCAGAAGAGTTCGGTATACAAAGAATAACAAGGTAGCGTGACGCAATGCAAGCCGGCGTGGTGGGCAGCTATCGAAAAGGGACGAGACTGGCAAGGCAGACATGAGCAGTGGCAGGAGGAGGAGGAGGGTGAAGCGACCCCTGGAGCTGCCAAAATATCGCCAATACTGGAGATAGGGAACGGTACTCCTCCGATGTATAACATCCGTGATATAACCTCTATATATATACAAATATACATACAACACCTATAACCAGGTCGGCGTATGTATGTCCAACTCCCGCTTCCACTCCCCTGGTTACGGATAGATCAACTGATTTCAAGCGCGATGAAGCCCGTCAATAATGTCCTTGTAGCCAGGTACCTCAGCTGCTCACGGCACCTGCCTTCAACCTACAGACCGGATGAGGATCCGTGCCGGACACGACACGAACCTTCAACATTGGAAGGCGGCCCGGGCGGACGCGGGCAGGTGGAACGGCCGAGACACCGTCCACCCACCTACCATTGCCACTGTGACTGCTGCCCTAGGTATTCGTTCCTGCTGCTGCTTGCGAGCAAGTCAATGGTCGTTCGAATCCACAGTCGAAAGCCAGTAACGGAGAATAGCACGAGTCGATACATTCATATATTCTTCATGTTCCGACCGACCTCAAAAGTGCTCCTCTTATTACTACTTGACAAGCAAGCAAAGCATACGGTCAATGCAATGCCCAGCAACCGGGCTGCTGGGGGGAAGAAAAGGGGGGGTGTGCGGACTGTTTTTGTTTATTTATGTACGGTGTGTGGGGGGTGGGTGGGTCCGTTTGTTTCTATTCTTAGCACACACAGACAACTTGCATGCGTGCACGTCCTTCAACCCAGCCACCCTCCCGCTTTCCCTCTCTTGCGTGCACGCCTTGCTCGGCCCTCTGCCTTGCGTGGTGGGATGGGAAGTTAAGAAAAGAAGGAATAGAGGAAGAAATATGTATGATAGATAATAATATCATTTGCTTATATCTTGCACCGTCAATCGCACTGGGGACTGATGACAGGTAAGTTAGAGAAAGGAATCAAGAACAAGTAATAAGAGGGAAAGGAAGAAACCAGTGAAGGTGACGACGCAAGTAAGTGAGAAGGCATAGGATGAGTAAGTCACAAGGGAGGAAGAGGGACGGGGAGGAGATGGATAATACGAGGAGGCCAGCCAGCTGAGGTCGTACCACTTCTCCAGAAAAGATACGAGGGAGAAATCCCTACCAAAACCCCTTGCACCCCTGCTAGCAAACAGAATAAACGTTACTCCGCTGCTCCCCCTCCTCAACTGAAGGTGGCCGGGTGGCTGGGAAATGGCGAGGCTAACGTCCTCCGAATATGTATGACCGTCACCGGTTCACTGTACACGGCAGATATGCGGAGCGCGATGCAGATTGTAGATGGTCTCTTTCGATTCGACGATTGAAGTGTAAAATCTCGAACTCGGAACAGAGAACCCCTCCCCTGAGATGCCCCTGCCATGTCACTCCGTCCAAGGGCCTGTCGTGCCCTGCCTGCCTTTTCAATCCAAGCACTCCGTCTCTTCTTCCCGACGCCCGAGTGTCCTCCTCCTCGCCGAGTGCCTGTCACCCGGCAAAATAGAAGAAGGAAAGAAAGAAAGAGAAGGGAAAAGAAAAGAAAAAGAAAAGAAAATGAAAAGAAAAGAAAAGAAAAGGAAAGAGGTGTGTGTACAAAGGAAGGTCTAAAATACAAAGTTTGTAGAGTAAATGAAGGGGAGGGAAATGGCGAGATAGTAGAAGGTGAAATCATGACCGTATTGCTTTTTCATGACAAAAAGAGATCCTCACCCGCTCCAGTGATAATGCAACCACCCATGGTATACTGAAAGGCAAGCACGCTAAGGCGCGGCCCAATCAAGGGAAAATAACCAGAAAACATCCGTATGCGCCGGCTCAACGTGCATCTTTGAAGGAGGAATGAATGAAGGGACGTAGGAGACCATTGCGAGAACTGCAGCTCAAGGGACTACGTTGCTCGTCAATGTCGATCCACTACACGGATGGAATCGCGATCGGAACCGGCGTCGTTGTCTGGATTCGTAACGGCGAGAGCTCCCTCGCCGCGGTGCCCAAAAGACGTGTAGGTGCCCTTGTATTCCAGGACGCTTTCGTTGTCCGCCAAGTCGGCATTGGCCGTCCATCGCCTGTTGTTACCTTCATTAGCCTCCCCCATGAACAGATTGCTATTGGTCCGGGTTGTAGGAGTCCGAAGGATGCTGGATTGGTACCCTGGTGTTTCGTCTGTCTCGCGCCGGTTGAGCATGAGGCGCTGGCTCCACGATCGTTGCGGGAACTTTTCGTCGTCTGGCTCGTTGGGGTTGGACCGTCGCCGGCGGTAGAAGAATAGCCAAAAGAGAGCGGAGGCAAGCAAGAGAGCACCAGCGATCGATCCAACGACGACACCGGCAATCGCACCTCCTTGTAATCCCTTGCTGCTGCTGTCTGCCGTTGTGACGGGTGCCGCAGTGGGTGTCACCAGCACATAGCTTGTGATAACTGAACCGCCAGGTTGGGTGTAGACTGATGCGGATGATGACGGACCAGACCCTTGGCTGGATGTAGAGGTGACCAAGGTGGAAGTAGAGGTTGTCGAGGATGCGGATGATGTCGTACTAGTCGATGTCGAGGTTGAGGTTGCGGAGGCCGAGGTCTTCGAGGATGCCTGTCACAAGTCAGTCAAAGTCCTTTACCAGTTGACTCTTGAGATGCAGCCTCTATGTACAAGAAAAAGAAAAGAAGAAAAGCGTACAGGAGATGGAGATGTGGTTGTAGTCTCAGGAGCCAAGGTCACTGTACGGACCTTGCTCCGGACTACTGTCTCAGTGACAGGTTCTTGGGTAGTGGTAGAGGAAGAAGAGGAAGAGGAGGTTGACGAAGTCTAGAACAAAGTCAACACCGCCCCCGGAGACGTGGTGGACCACA
This sequence comes from Myrmaecium sp. VS I D KN 1, assembly GCA_019775845.1. Taxonomy (NCBI): domain Eukaryota; kingdom Fungi; phylum Ascomycota; class Dothideomycetes; order Valsariales; family Valsariaceae; genus Myrmaecium; species Myrmaecium sp. VS I D KN 1. Next base: position 585,050 of record JADQAV010000002.1, on the reverse strand, counting down.
ATACAGACGCTGAAGGACGATGCAGACTACAGACCCGAACACACAAGCGGGAAGCAGACAAAAGAAAACCTCTTCTACGAAACGGCTTCAAAGGTCAAGCACACGCGGTTGCGCCTGAGGGAAGCAAGATCAAGAAGAAAGAATAGAAAGAAGGTTGCAGAACGACGCAAGGAAATTAGCGTGTACTAACCGTAGAAGATGAGCCTGCAGCAGTACTCGACGGCGTGTTACCGCTGATAGTGATATAACCATACAGGTCCTCGTCCGTGTTTCCACATGATTCTTGTGGATATCCTGGACAGTCTGTACTGCACTCTGAAACGTCTACGGTGTCTCCTGGCGCAACGTTGGAGCACCAGCAAACCTTGCCTTGTACGATACCGAATGCATAGTCGGTGCAGAGGTCATAGCAGTAACCATTACTTTGGTAGGTATAGGAATCTGTCTCGACGTTAGGCTGGCGAAGACGTTAGGAGGGTGCGAATGTACGGACCTGCATCATAGTCCGACCCAGTGTTTTCCGACGAGCAGTACTTCTGTGTCAGGGCTACTGTCGCCTGAGGGCCCAGACATGCCAGGTAGAGTGCCGCGAGGGTCCATGTGTTCTTCATGTTGGCCATGGCGGTCGCGTATGTTGTCGTAAAAGCGAAAGGAAGTGATGACGATTAGTACGGCAACAGGCAGAAAGTCGTTTCGTTCAGCCGCAAATTTTATTTTAACGACAGCACGGTAGATTAATCCTGTCGGTGCGGTTTATGGCGTAGCGAGTGAAGTCGTGCGGGGAGTTGGTGGTGACGGTGTTGGCACGGCGGCTAAATGGTCCTCCTGTCGGTAGGCTGGGAATCCGCAGGTCGCAGTTGGTCCCGACGACTTTGGAACGAGGTGATCGAGAGTCGCAACAGATACCAAGTATCGGCGTCCGAGGATGAAAACGATGGGCCTAAGCGGATGTCGGTACGGTCGCGGATGTCAATTGTCGATGAGGCGTTCTAGCCTTGGATACACACGGGTAGCTCCTTGGAGCCGTCAGCGTTATAAGGCCATGCGAAGGCGAACGAATGGATTGCCGTGGAGAGCGTGTCGAGAACGAGAGGGTCGGTGGTGAGAGAGCGTGAGAGGGGAATGGAGGTGAAGATCGGGATGGAAGACGGGAGAGAAGGTTGGAGAGCAGAATGGATCAGAGAGCTTACCCAGTGGGTGCTAGGCGGAACGATCGCCTGAATTGCAGGGGTGCGCCGAGTGCAAGCCCGTCGGTGCCTGTGCGCCGTCAATGCACCAGGACCACACACGAATCCGCGCCGGGGCTTGCCGTCAACTTCCGCCTAACGGGCGTAGGCGTGGGCGTGGACGAGGACGCGGTGGAAATCGCTCGGGTCGACGACGACGACGAAGGCCGCGAGAGTCGAGCGTGAGCGGTTTGGATATAGTCGGATGCTGCTTTTTCAGGCCGTGCTGCCCCGTCCTGTCATGACGTGGTGGACAATGGCCGACGGTGAGTGAGAGTCGCTCCCCCCAGATCCAATGAAGGAGTTAGGAGAGCGGTCAGGCCAGGCGAGCGAAGGTCCCGGGAGTGCTGTACAGCGTCGTGCCTGGACGCTGGGAGCGGGGGAGCGGTGGTGTGGAGATGGGTAGTAGTGAGGGAATAGCGACCGTGGTTCGACGCTGCTGCAAGATCCTAGGCGTCGATGATGAAAATGAAACGAAGAAGCGAGTGTTTCGGCCGGCCTGTTGTGCAAGAAGCTCAGAAGCTAGGTGCAAAGGCAGACAGACTCGTGGGGAGGAAACGAAGCGGAAAACAAGTCAACAAAGAAACAACGAAAGGAGGAAGGGGTAAGGTAGGGAAGAAGGAGAACGAGTGCGGGCGTCTACAGGCGACGGGATTGTGCGAAAAGGAGAGCGGAAATGGAGGGGAGGCGGGTAAGAGGAGATGCAATAATAAGAGATGGCACTGATGGCTCTGATGGCAAAGCTTCGGGCACGCAGGATGGATCCTCTCAGCACCGACACCTCACCAATGACGGCCGTCCGATCGCCCCGACCGCGCATCCTCGCAAGATTAGCAGCGGCATGAGGGAGGGCATGAGGACATGAGCGCACGCGTGCCCTATCTGCCTCCCTCTTGCTCCGCTCTGCTCTCTGGCTCTCCTTTGCTCACCTCTCACCTCTCCTCTCGACCCTCCCTACCTTTGCCCTCTGTCTAGCCAACCCGGACGCGGCTTGGAGCACCACTTTTTTTGCTCACCCGGGCACCATCCATCGTGCGGGGACGGATGGCTCGCTCATCTCTCCTCAAGCAGCGAACATGGACCAAGGCAGGCCCGAACAACGGGTACAGTCGTTGGTGGCAGGGACTAGGAGAGTCAGTGGGAGATGTGAATCTCCCTCCCTCTCCACATCGTTCCCACCTCTCCATTCTCTCCCAAGATCAGTGACCGGCGGGCGTGCGGTCATCGCGGACGGGGGATCATTAACACCACCATGACTTGCCAGGTCGAATGTGCGCAACGGAATATCGACGTTGAAAATCAGCTCCCTGCAGCAAACCTATGTACCGTAGCCCGCTAACCGAGCAAACGTCTAAACATGCACTCCTGCTGCACCGTACAAAAGACGTTCACCACCACGTTCAGGGCCCTGGCACATGTCATGCAAGCATGCACTCCTCCGCTCACACGAGCGCTACCTACCCTTTCTGCCCACGCGTACAGCCAACCAACAGCAACCTCTCGACCTTGCCTATAGTACCCTGCTGCTCGCCCTGCTCATGTGCAGTAATCACGACTCGATCCACCCCCGCCGCGCTCGCTGCTGCAGGTGCAGATGTTTTGGGGAAAGGAGATGGAGGGAGAGAGGAGAGAATGAATAATCAAACCTCCAAACCTTATGGAGGACCTGAGATAGGTTCTTTGGCGCAACGCTCTCCGGCAATGCGGAAGGGGCTTGGTGGCAACGGCTCGCTCGGCTTCTTGTTGTTCTGCTCTTCTTCTCCTGCATCATCTCGTGCTTTATAGTCATCGCGCACGCTGGACTGCTTATTGCTAGTACTGTACCGGTGGTCGTGGTGTGGCTACCACTGCGAACCTATCCCCTTCCCCTCTTCTTCTCGGACAGAGGTTCAGAAGGCAGGCATGTTTTGATGTATAGCGGCGTGCTGACATGACAGCCGGAACTGAGGTTTATAATCTCCGCGGGTGCACACAACGTTATTAAACCCTCCGTCCCCCAAAATTCCAGGTTAAGGTCGGCGGGCTGTGCTCCCGCGGGTGTCCGCGCCTCGCCGCCGCCGTTGATAGCGGATGGAAAAAGCCGTTTATTTCCCTACAGCAGATGGAGTAATTAAACATTGTATCAGCCTGCAGTATACATACTGTAGTTAAGATGCCAGTGATAGTCCGCAGCGGTGATGGTAACATTGGAAAGCGAAGAAAAACGTCGTCAACCGGTTCACCAGCATCAACCATCAAGCCCGCCGACATGCGCCCATCTCAAGGATGAAGAAGGAAGCACACCAAAAACAGCCAACAAACCGTGGCGCACCCCTCCGAAACAGGTGGCGTCCGTAAAACCTCCCGTGCCGGGGGGTGGTTGGAAGGGAGGGTGCGCGCAAGACGATGGCAGGCCACGTCAGGTTCTCTCTCTCCACCTCCCGTCCGCTTTCGCTCGCTCGCTCACGCTCATTTCGGAGGATGGATCCCTGGACAGAGAGAGAGAGCGAGAGAGGGAGAGCGCCACGCCAAACGCCGCGACCGACCGGGTACGCGGGGCGTGCGTGCGGTGTGTGTGTGTGTGTGCGCGCGCGCCGCGCCCACGCGGGAGTGTCGGATGCTGGAGTACCGATGTTTGATTGGATTTGAGGTCACTTGTTTACCTGAGGTACGGGACCTTGCCTTTTGTGGGGTATGAGTCCATTGTTTGTAGGTAGGTACCTATATACGGCTCTCTGTTCTCATCATTATCAATGGGCGAGACTTCGCTCTGTGAGAGCGACTGAATAGAAAAAAAAGAAGATGAAGATTGAAGGATGCAGGTGGTGAAGAAGAGAAGGAGGCGGCAGAGGCTGACGGTGGTGGCGCACGTCTTCCTCTTCTATGTACTTTTAGGGGCACCCGCTGCTGGTGTGGAGAACCTGTCGTCAGCTCTCATTTTATTGAACCGTTCCAATGGAATCGAGGGATTACATATTTATTGTACACATACACTTCTATTAGCTGAACGTGATTCATATATACATACGAGTAAGAATACGGAGGACTTCATATTTAAATATATCTACTATTCTCTCCGTGTTCTGCGTTGAGATACCTATAAAGCGAGGCCAGGACCTCGAGAAATCGGCCTGCCGTGCCGTCTCCCCTTCGATCCATATACCACCGGGCAACAGTTATTCATCAGCTCACAACATAACAAACTACATTCCTCCGCAATCCCTCGCCCATCCGTTGCCAGGCAATACCATGGGAGAAGAATGTAGCAAACAGGTTAGGAACTAGGAATGCAACGATTCACACGCATACACAAACAGAAAAGCAACATTCTCTTCCCAAGCATAGCATCAACCCTCACCCTCTCTTCCACACCAAGACTCCTCCCTCGCTCCTCCCGGCCTGGCGCAAGTCATGGAGACCGATCACCTCTTGGCTGCCACAAAACGGCCTGTCGGTCACCGGCGGACGGTGGCTGGCTGGGCTGGCTGGGCTGGCTGGGCAGGCTTGCCTGGCTGAAACCGCCCGGCATTGGCATGAGATGGGGATCTTGACCTGCCTGCCCCCCCTTTTTTTCCGCTGGATCTCTGGATGTCTTGTTGGCCGGCTGGCTCTGGCTGTTGTCTGGCTAGGCTTTTGGCTGGCTGGGGGACCCAGCCGCAGGGGGCCTTGGTTGGTGGCTGCCACTGCCACTGCCGCTGCCGCTGCCGCCGCCGTGAAGATCGTCGCTTTCCGGCCTGTCGTGTCCCTGTCGCGTCCTGTCTGTCTTTCCTTTTTCTGTCATTCTGTGTGTGCGCCTGTTCTTGTCATTCCTGTGCAGATCTCTTCTGTTTCGGCCGAAGAATCAACCATTGTCGCTCTGAAGTGCAGAGCCCAGTGCCGACAACATCTCCGCTCTGTCTCCTTCTACGTACAATTCGCCAGACCCTATCAAACACCCATCATCCACTCATCGACCACAGCCACCCACAGCCACCCACACACCACCACGCCCCCGTTCCTGTACCTGAATTCCGCTCCCCCACCTCACCCACCGTGTGCGTTGTCCGTCGTTTCCCCCCGACGACGATCCTCATCTCCGCATGCATGGATGCTTGCAGAATTCCCCCTCCCCACACTTTCGCCGACGGACGGCGGCTCACTCCCAGCCACTCGTTTCTCAGCCCAGCTCAGCCCAGCCCAAGGACTGACGGAGTGTCTGACTGACTGACTGACTCACCTACATACAGATCTGCCAGATGCGAAAGGATGGCATGCAATGTGTGCGTACGGAGGTATGTACGTCATCAACACAAAACTCACCAAGAATGAAGGAGAACAAAGCATCCAAGAGACGGGGAAGAAAAAAGAAAATGTCAGATATATGGGAATCTCGACCATGTGAGCGAGGACTGGATTTCCCCTTTCGTGTATGTGCCAATGGCAATCATGATCATCTCCATCCACCACCCTCCTCTCCTCTCCTCTTATCCCACCCCGCACTCCCGTCAAAACCCCCGATGCCAAAAGAGGGCTGAGGTGAGTAACCATCCCCTCATAGGACAGACCAAACCAGGGAACCCAGAAAAAAAAATCGAAAAATTGACCGCTACAACTTCGACTTCTCCTTCTCCTTATTCTTCTCCTTCTTGCCCCCCTTCACCCCCGCCACCGCTTCCGTGGCCAGGACGGCATCCGGGTACGGCATGGAGGTCTGGGTGATGCGCCAGGCGGCGCCGTCGACTGGAAAAGAGGAGGCGTCAGTGGAAGAGGGAGCTGATCATCGAGGAAAGCAAGCAGAGAGGAAAGGGCGGAAAAGAGAAATCAAAACTCACCAACCAACACCGCCCCATTCACGAAATTCCCCGCGTCCGAAAAGAGATAGACAGTAGCATCAGCGACGTCCTTGACGCTCCCCCATCGACCCAGAGGCACCTGCCGCATCATCTTCGCCTTGCCCTCCTGACGCGCCAGCCGCTCCATCCCCTCCGTGTGCTCGATTGGCCCCGGCGCGATGACGTTGGCGGTGATGCCGCGGGGCCCTTGCTCGAGCGCGACGGCGGCCGCGAGCGCGTCGACGGCGGCTTTGGCCGCCATGACGTGCGTCTGCAGCGGTGCGCCCGAGTAGTGGAACGTTGCGCTGATGAAGAGGATGCGGCCGCCGGTGCCGGGTGCTGTGCGTGGACCGGTTAATGGTTTGCGTTCCTTCCTTCCTTCCGTCCAGCCGGATGAAGGAACGAGGGGGGATTGTTGAGCGATGTCGTACCTGTTCTGCTACCGCCGACGCGGTGATTGGAAGCGGACTCCTTCAGGTAGGGCAGCGTCGCTTTCACGGTGTTGTAGGAGCCTAACACGTCGATGTCCATCACGGACTTGAAGGCGTTGGTGGAGAGGTGGTCGAGGGAGGCGAGGAAGTTGCCCGCTGCGCCGGCGCTGGTGGGATGCGGCGGTCAGTATGGGTTGTGGTGGTGGTATATCGTCATGCTTGCGAGCTGAGGTTCGGAACGACAAGAATCGCGAACGGCATTGCTTTTTTCTTTCGCTCTAGAGGCTTTCCGGTTCGCGACGATGAAGTACAAAGATGAAGGAAAGAAGAGAGAAAATACGGGCCGAGCACGGGGAACAGGAAGAGAGAAGAGAAAAAGAAATACAGGCGTGAGAGAAGGACTGAGACTCACATCACAAAGTCGATCCCACCGAGGTCGCGGGCGCAGCGGTCGGCGGCGGCCCGGAGCGCGCCCGCGTCCCGGACGTCGACCCCGCCCAGGCCGAGGACGCGGGCGCCGGGCCGGGCGGTGGCCAGCTCGGCCGCCATCCGCCCCGTCTTCTCCTCGTTCCGGCCGATGATGCAGGCGTCCGCGCCCAGGTGGACGAGGGCGCGGACCTGGGCGGAGCAGATGGTGCCGGCGCCGCCGGTGCAGAAGACGACCTTGTTGGCTTTTTTTGGGGGAGGCGGGTTGTTAGCTATTGTCCTTCGCTCTTTTTCTTCTTGCCTTTCCAGGTACTTTTTAATCCCTTTTTTTAAAAAGGGAAAATTACTCTCTCTTTCTTATTGGTTTACGGGGAAGACGTGTTGAAATTAAGGAAATGCAAAAGGTAAGATGGAGAAGTAAGTAGTAGGAAAGTAGGAAAAAAGCGTAGTAAGAAAGATTTACCGAAGATGTCGTCCTTCCAGACGTCGCTGAGGTACTCGCTCCGCGGGAGTGGAGCCATCGCTTTGCTATATATCGGTCGTTGTCGTCGTCGTGGTATCAATCAGGGACGGGAGGTTATCGGAGAGTTACAGTGTAGAGACGTCGGTCGTCGGCGCGCGGGGAATGAATGGGGAAAGCTGTTTGATTGTGAATCGTACCGTATAAGACGGAGATGTAAGGAGGATCAGAATCGCGGGGTGATGTGTATCTCTCCCCTGGTTTCTTTTCTGAGGGGAGGGAAGAGAAGTTGGAGATGGAGTGAAGTAAAGCGAGGTAGGGGGGAGGAGGTTGTGGCGGAGGGGGGAAGCCTGGTCGGATTCCGGGGTATGGGGTTCGTTAGATGATAAGGAGGGAGTGTCTCAGTAGGACTGTATCAGTTACTCAATAATCTCTTTCTTCCCGGCGGTTCGTAAAGAGAGCTTAGGTACCTGTAGGTATATGGTGAAATACATCAATAAGTACCTACCGGTACCGGGACCTTCTTTATGTCCTGTCCGGTTCGTAGGGCTGCCTGCTGGCTGTAATGCTCCGCTCTTCTGCTCCTCCTCCTACGGCCGATAACAAGGCGGGGAGTGGGGGAAGGGGGGGAAGAGGGGCGGGCAAGGGGCGGGCAGTTTGTGATTCGCTGTTGCTGCCAACCAACAGCAAAAGTGCCGAGGCTCTCTCTCTTCTGCTCGCTCCTTGGCCTCTCCTGTGCCTCCGAACACATTTATGCAGGGGAAGATGCGATGCCTTTCTTCTCTTCTTCGGTTTTCTTTCCATCTTCCTTTGCGCCCTATCGATTGATTATGGAGGAAGAACCAGGGGTGATTGGATTTCCTTTGATTTTTCTCCAGTGCTTCACTCTCTTCGTGACGCAGCCGGAAGGGTTTGGGACGCGGACTGGTCTTGCGCTGGTCGCTGGGGGGAAATCATGCGGAGTGAGAGGAGTCCGTGTGTTTGGAGACGGTCTCATGCCGCAGCCGCTGCCTAGCGTTCGCTTGGGCTCATGCACTCACTGTGCTGTACCTACAACACCTACGGACGACCCACTTGGCATATATGTATATATATAGTACTTGTTGGTATGTGATTGCTGAGGATATGCGTGCGGTAGGTAGAGTAGGTATCGCAGCGCTTGTAGAACTGCGGATATCTTAATGCGTTTGTCTGTGGTCATCATCTGCCACCTCGTTCTTCGATTTTTATTTTTTCCGTTTTGCTATTTCTTTACTACTTCATTGCGTTTGCAGTCTTTCTCATCCATAACCAGTCAGTCCACTATCATCGTCCACAACAAATGGCTGTTTACTCGCGTGGCTGTGCTGTTCCTGTACATCCTAACACCGACGCGAGATGTCGATCTCTCTGACTCCTTCAGCGATTGTCTCGTCGGTTGCCGGATCGGTAGACCGCATGCACTCAGCCGGACTGCTGCCTGGCTCCTGGAGAAGGATATGAAGAAGGTCGCATCCATGGCCTCGAACTGTGTGAACCTCCTCACCTCTCATCCCTCTCCTCCGACCACGGTCCTGCCAACATGGCCTCCACCCCCGAGGTGCAGGCCTACGAGGGCTACTGCAAACACTCCAGCGGCATCCGGACCACCACCGAGGTAGCCGTCAAGGAGATCCTGCGGCACGCCTACCCCAACCACCACATCACCTACGTGTCCGCAACGAGCCTGCAGCTGGCCGACTTCGCCGAGGCGAGCGAGGACGCGGCGGTCACCCCGCTCGGCCACGACGCGCTCCGCGACGTCCACTCCAGCTACAAGCAGGTCGGCAGCCGACTGGACGACGACGCGGGCACGGTGATCGAGGACGTGCAGTTCGGCGGGTACGGCCTGCGCTGGCGCGGCCACGCCTTCGTCGTCTACCACCTCGTCTTCGACGACGACCGCGGCTACTACCACTTCGACATGATCCTCGCGCCGCGCGAGGCGCACGCCATCACACCCGCCGGCCGCTGCCCCGCCGTCGACGCGCTCATCTGCGCCGCCGGCCGGTGGGCCTCGATGCTGCGCGGGGAGATCTGGGTCTTCGACAACGGCAGCTGGACCAAGTCGCGGGCGCTGTGGGAGTCGGTCCGGGAAGCGTCGTGGGACGAAGTGATCATGGAGCCGGCCGCCAAAGCCGCCCTGATCGCCGACGTCGAAGGCTTCTTCGACAGCCAAGCGCTCTACCGCCGCTTCGCCGTGCCCTGGAAACGCGGCATCATCCTCCACGGCCCACCGGGGAACGGCAAAACCCTCACCATCCGCGCCCTCATTCGTTCCCTCGCCGACGCCAACCCCCCCATTCCCTCCCTCTACGTCAAATCCTTCAAAGCCCTGACCGCCTGCGGCGGCGGCGCGCAGGCCAGCGTCCGCCGCGTCTTCGACCACGCCCGCGCCCAGGCCCCCTGCCTGCTCGTCTTCGAGGACCTCGACTCCCTCGTCACGGCCGAGGTGCGCGCCTACTTCCTCAACGAGGTCGACGGCCTCGCCGCCAACGACGGCCTCCTCCTGCTCGGCTCCACCAACCACCTCGCCCGCCTCGATCCCGCGCTCGCCCGTCGCCCCAGCCGCTTTGATCGGAAGATCCCGTATCGTCTCCCGGCGTTCCTGGAGCGTGAGCGTTATGCGAGGGCTTGGCGGGGGAAGGTGGTGGCTGCGGCGGCGGCGGCGGATGCGGATGCGGCTGGCGCTGTGGATTCCCCGGACGGCTTGTGCGCGTGCGTCGCTGCGATCACGGAGGGCTTTAGCTTTGCTTATATGAAGGAGCTCTTTGTCACGTCGCTCCTTATCCTGGCGCGAGGTGGGACGGGCGAGGAGACCGAGGAGCCTGAGGAAGTATCAGAGGAGCCAGAGGAGGGCCTGGAGGAGAAGGAGGAGGAGGAGAAGGATGGCAGGGAGGAGGGGAGGAAACGACAACCACTCCCTCGAGACATAAGCACGATCCCCATCCCGGCGGAATATCGCGAGAATGCCTTCCTTCGCGTGCTGCGTCGGCAGGCGCAGGTCTTGCTTGATGATATGGCGGAAGGAGAGGGGAAGGAGCGGAGGGAGAAGGTGAAGGTTTAGGTGTAGTTTTAGTGGTAGGTTTAAATTGAAAGGGCTGAGGTGAGGGGGTGGGCGTGTACTATCTCGCTTGTCGTTGACTGGGCGGGGAGGAGGATGTGGAAGGGAAGTGATGGTGATGATGATGCTGACGATGTTGATGATAGCAGTGTGAAGGAGATGGCAAGGTTAGAAAACTGGGAAACATCCAGTGCACTTCTCATAGAGTGTAATGATAAAGTGAGGAGAAGAGATAGAAGAATTCTGTCCCGAGGCCCGTAGCCCCCGTCCTTGTGTTCCATCGATATCACTGATAGTGATGGAGAGAGAAACATATATTTGCATCACCCTTTCGCCCTTTGCCCTTCCCTTCGTCATCGCCAGCCAACCCCAACCTCATCCAAACCCTTAGACCTCCCTCCTTCTGTTTCTTGCATGCCTCCACGCCTCATTCGCTCTGTCCCAACCGATCCGATCCTCCACCACCACGGGCGGGAGAGACGGAGAACCCTTTAAGAAGGGAGAAGAGAGACAACCTCGATCCTCGTGACGTTCGTCGTCATGGCCGTTGTCGTTCGTGGGGGACAGGTGGGTGTATACGGGTGTAACATTACCTCCTTCCCCCATCTGTATGGTATGCCGTCGATCGATCAATCGATCGAGCGATGCAAAGTCGTTAATGATTGCTATGTGATCGTCTAGCGGCCGGAGGGGAGCGGGGGTGAGAGCGGGTAAGGGACCTTCTAGTTATGGGTCTCTTTAAGGAGGAAGGAAGGAGGGGAGCAAGGGGCCCATCCCGTCTCTCCCGCCCGCTCCCAGAAGAAACCCGCGTACGACCTCGTTGACGTCGTCGTACCCGACACTCACACATCCCCCTCCCCCTGCGTGCGCGCCGCACGACGCGCATTCTTCTTCCCCGCCGCCTTCCCCGCCTTGCGCGCCTGATTCAAGCTGGGCAGGAGCGCCTCATCCGCGGCCTGATAGCGGGCCCACGCCTCCTCCGTCACGGGATCGAGGACGAAGCGACCGAGGTGGCCGGCGCGCCAGCGCTGGATGAGCCAGAGGGCGGCGGCCTCGGCGTCGGGCGCGCCGCCCTTCTGCAGCCGGCCCGTCCGCCGGGCGACGGCGGCGAGGAGCTCCATCACGTCGTTGGTGGGGGGGTGGTACTCGGCGTATAAGCCGGGCGAGACGAGGTTGAGGTGGTAGAGCAGGTAGTCGGCGAGCATGGTGGGCGAGATGATGGTATCCTTGACGCTGCCGCAGAGGGAGAGCTTCAACATCGCCTCCGCATCCGGCACGTACGGGATGAAAACACCCGGGGTGTCGAGCAGGTACACACTGTTTCCCCCTCCCCCTCCGCCTCCGCCTCCGGCCTCATTCCCATCGATGATCTTCACCCCCGTCGCAATCTTGCGCGTCACGCCCGGCTGCGCGCCCGTGATCGCGGCTTTCCCCCGCCCCGTCCCCACGTACCGCAGCGCGTTCAGCAAGGTGGATTTCCCTACGTTCGGCATCCCCACCACCATCATCCGCAGGCCTGTGATCGAGAGCGTGGACCGGGCCGCGAACGTCGCCGCGAACCGCGAGATCCGTCGCACGTCCGCCCGGTCTTTCGCGTCGGAGAAGAGCACGGGGGTCCCGGCGGACGCGTGCCAGCCGCGGATGATGCGTTCCCGTTCCCGCTCCTGCTGCCCGGGTCCGGGGCCGACGGTGCCGAGGTCCTTCTTCGTGTAGACGATCAGCCGGGGTCGGCCGCCGAGGCTGGCTTCGAAGAGCGGGTTCCGCGACGTGAGCGGGACTCGGTAGTCGCGGCACTCGATGATCAGGTCGGTGCTGGCCAGCAGCTGCTTCATCTTCGTCAGCCCGGCCCGGTGGTGGCCCAGGAAGTAGGACCGCGGCAGCGAGTCCATGGTCGGGAAGCGGGCGCGGGGGATGAAGGCGCTCGCCATTCTTTTTTTTTGTCGATCGTGTCGGCTGTGTTTCTTTTCTGGTTCTTTTCGTTTCTTTTTCGTGGGTGCCTTCTTCTCTTCCTTTCCTCTTTTCCTTCTCTTATTTTTTTCTGTTGTCCAAGCGTCTACAGGTTCTTAGTCACGGAAGAAGTGTTAACACCTGCGGGAGTTGGATCGGTATGGCAAATGCGAGAGATCATGCACCCTCATTGGACGAGATGGAAGGGCTCTCCTCAAGCCAACCCGGGAAAAAGTTAAACCGCCAAGCTTCCGGTTCCCACCCGAGCCGCCCGCCGCGCCTTCTCCGCCTTGGCTTAGGTAAGTTTTCCGCATCTCCGACCCCGCGCCACTCACCCGCAGATGCTCTCCGCTCCACTGCTCCGCCGCACGTGGGGGAGGGGAGGAAGAGTCAAGTGCCCAGCATGCGCCATGCCGTCATCCGTTCTCCACTGCCACGGGCGGGAATGGCTTGGCATCCATATCTTAGAGCATGGCATCGCGGTAGACAGTGAATGAATACATATAGACACACCGCTTTTTCCTTCTCTCTATAAAACCTTCAAACCTCTCCTCTTCGCCGTCCAGCACTGTGACCAACCCTTCCACCCTCCCTCACCGATGCCTCCGCCGCCAACAACAACAGCACGCTGGGCCCAAAGCCTCGCAGCCGCCTTCCGCCCAGACGGCGCGCTGCGGCCCTTCCGCCTGCTGCGGCAGGACTGGCGCAACCTGCCCCGGCGGTACGCGAGCGACTGGCGGACCTTCAACCAGCTCGTCGTCGCCAGCGCTGTCTACGTCTTCTTCACCAACCTGCTGCCCGGCATCACCTTCGCCAGCGACCTTTACAGCCTCACCGGTCAGAACTGGGGCACCATCGAGGTCGTGTTGAGTACGGGCTTGTGCGGCGTCGTTTTCTCGCTGTGAGTGTTTCGTTACTTACCTACCTAGAGATGATTCTTCTTAGACGATGGGGATTATATATGGCGGAAGAGATGTGCTCATTCATTCAATCAATCATTCCTCCACGTTCCGTCCGCGCAGCTTCTCCATCCAACCGCTCACCATCCTCGGCGTCACCGGGCCATTCTCCATCCTGGCCGAAAACATGTACTCGCTCTGCACCAACTCCTTCGACATCCCCTTCCTCCCCTTCATGGCCTGGACGCTGATCCACGCGGCCTGGATGCACTACCTGCTCGCCATCTTCAACGCGCACGACTGGACGATGCGGTACGTGACCACGTTCTCGACCGAGATCTTCTCCCTCCTGAACAGCATCATCTACGTCCACAAGGCGATCCAGGAGCTCGAGCGGGCCCGCGCCACCCTCACCTTCGCCGCCTTCCTCTACTCCATCATCGGCGCCGTCGGCACCTGCCTCGTCGCCATCTTCCTCGCCACCGCCGACCGCTGGCGGCCCCTCTTCCACCCCTACATCCGCATGGGCCTGGCCGAGTACGCCGCCGCCATCAGCATCGTCCTCTTCGTCGGCCTGCCCCACGTCGGCGAGCTGCGCACCCTCGACAAGGAAACCCTCCCCATCAGCACCGCCTTCCGACCCACCCGCCCGGACCGCGCCACCTTCCTCGTCCGCTTCTGGGAGCTCCCCGCCGTCTGGGCCGCCGCCGCCCTCCTCCCCGGCGCCATCGTCACCGCCCTCTTCTTCTTCGACCACGAGGTCAGCAGCATCATCTGCACCCTCGACCGCTACGGCACCCGCCAGCCCGGCGGCTTCGCCTGGGACGTCGCCCTCCTCGGCACCACCACCCTCGTCTGCGGCGTCCTCGGCATCCCCCCGGCCAACGGCCTCCTCCCCCAAGCCCCCCTCCACTCCGAGAGCCTCATACACGACGAGCGCGAGACCGTGGTCCTGGCCGCCTCGGCCGACGGTGAAGGCGGCGGCGGCGACGGCGGCGGCAGCGGTGGTGGTCGGGGACGCGTCGTCACCCGGCAGCCTCGCGTCTCGCGCCGGGTGTACGAGCAGCGGTGGAGCCACTTCCTGCACGCGGCCGGGATCCTCGCCTGCGTCAGCCCGCCCCTCATGCGCGTCCTCGGCCTGACGCCCACCAGCGTCCTGGCCGGCCTCTTCCTGTTCATGGCCGAGCAGAGCCTGTCGGTCAAGTAAGCCCGGTCCCCCCCTCAAAGCCACGCCCTCCCACTAACCACCCCCCCAGCCCTATCCTCCACCGCACCTTCCACCTCCTGACCCCCGCCAGCGCGCTTCCCCCCTTACCCCCCAAGATCCCCACCTACCGACCCATCCACGGCTACACCCTCGCCCAAATCCTCGTCACGACGGCCATCTTCGTCCTCACCCGCACCGTCGCCGGCCCCGCCTTCCCCCTCGCCATCCTCCTCCTCGTGCCCCTGCGCCTCCGCCTCCTGAACCGCCTCTGGGATCGCGAGGTCCTGCGCTACGTGGACGCGTGGGCGTGCCGCGACGGCACGCCGGAGGACGAGGAGAATCGGCGGGGGAAGGCGGCGGGGGAACCTCCCGCGCGTCTGAATCCGAGGGAGGGGGATGGGGATGGGGGTGAGGGTGCTGGTGGTGGCGAGGATCGTGATGCGAGTGGGGTGCTTGAAGAGCAGCGGCGGAATGGGGAGGAGGATGAGGAGAAGAAGGTGTAAGAGGCTCAGGAGAAAAGAAAAAAAAGGAGTTTTCGCATTGGTCAATATTTCAGCCGCGTCAGCGAGATACGAAAAATGCCAATACAGTCATCTTCACGGTAAGACTGAAGCGAGCAGACAACTCCCCCAACCCACTCTCTGCGCATGACTAACTAAGCCCTCCAATGTTGCACCAGCCCATGCAACCGATCGATAACAACAGGCATGACAGCACCGGCGCTATCCTGGATGAGGCCCTCGAAATGCCGAATGGCCTCCTCCTCGGAGCAGTCAAGCATCATGCGCTCCTGAACCTTCCACACCGCCTTATCGCGCTCGAGGCGGATGTCGGGGATATTCGCGTCGCGCATGAGGGCGAACAAATTCAGAATCAAATTCGCCGACTTGCGCAACGTCGTGTACGCCGTGAAGCAATAGCTCTTGAATTCAGCGAACGGCTGGCCGGCCGCGCCACCCATCCCGTCCACCATCTCCCGACTCAGCTTCATCAGCGGGGCGAACGGCTTCGGGTCCCGGCCGAGGATGTAGCCGAAGTCGGCGTGGAAGAAGTGGCCGTCCGGGCATAGGAGCAGGTTGTCCAGGTGTCGGTCCCCGACGCCGAGCAGGTAGGTGATGACGCAGTACCCCGCGCAGGAGCGGACGTAGGTGTCCAGGGCCTCCTTCCGCACCCCGAGCGGGCCGGTCGGGTCCGGGTTGTGGGCGCGGAGGTAGGCGAGCAGGGAGCCCTTGTGCGTGGCCACCGCCGCGGCCAGGGAGGTGGAAGGGACGAACTGGACGGCCCCCGCGCTGGTGGAGGTGGCCAGGATCCGGTACGGGGAGAGGCGCAGGTCGAGGTTCTCTTTGCGCAGCAGCCGGTCCATGAGCGTGATGATCTGGATCACGAGCTGGTCCTGGCGCAGGTCGTCGCCCGTCTTGAAGATGACGGGGTACGTGGTCCCGGTGGCGGTGCGGAAGTGGATGAGCAGCGGGTACAGCGACGACTTGAACACGTTGCTCTGCTCCGGGAAGCAGCCGGTGATCGCGACGGTCGGGTCGAGCGGGAGCGGTAAGGGCGGGTCGATGGTGACGAGTTCGTTCTTGGGGTCGGCGAGGAAGCGCTTGAGCCGTTCGATCTTGCGGGGTCGGTCCTCGCGCGAGTACCGGATGTCCTTGGAGATCTTGGAGAGCACCGTGATGAGCTCGGCTTGGCGGAGGAGGATCTTGCGCCGGGCCGCGCCGTCCGGCTGCTGCGTCAGCGTCGTCATGAAGTCGTACTCGACCTTGGCGAAGAGCTTGCGGTAGGCTTCGCCCTGCTCGGGGCTGTGGTCGTCGCACTCCACCATGAGGTACCAATGCAGGAAGTTGCCGAGCTGGAGGTTGTTGGCTGCCCGCGAGATGAGGAACTTGGCGAGGGAAGAATTGGCCGAGGCGTCATCGTCCGACTCTGTAGATACCGTCTCGTACTTCAATGCTTGCACCAGTTGGAGTAGATAGAGTAGTAGTTCCTGAATGTCTGTTAGTGCTGAGCGAGCAACTAGGGTGTGATGCACATACCTCGTCGTCCGCTTTGCGGAGCCGATCCACGGCATAAGCCCGCACGGCCGGGTTGGTGAAGGACGGACCCAGCAGCTCCAGCGCGTCGTCCACGTCGATTTCCGTCCACTTGGGCAGCATCTGCACGGCTTGTCGGGCTTCGCTCTGGTCGGTCCAGGCGACGGCCTTGACGAACTTGGTCAGGGCCCGCTTGTCCTTGGTCAGATGATGGCGGAACTTCCAGATCAGATCCTTCTCCTCCGGGTTAAGGTCGTGCGTGGGACCGTAGGAGACGATCATGTTCAATTCGTCCCGCACTTTCGCGTTCGGCTTCATGTCGCGCTCGAAGCCGCCCGTGCGATGGCTTCGGACGAGTCGCCGGTGCTTGTTCTCGGCGGGGTTGTCGCGCACGCCGACTTCGGGGTCGTATATTCGGATCAGCCGGCCATAGGAGTCGTCCTCGTAGCGGGAGCCGCCCATGTTGATGCCTGGTCCGAGAGACACCTCGGGAGGAGGTTTCATCCGGATTTCCGATCCGGAAGACTGCATGGTCGATATTGGCGGGGCGGAGTACTCTTGATCCGCGAACACGATAGGGTGATCGAACCTTGGGAATTCGATGTAGAGATAGAAAATCTCGTTCGAGACGTCCGTTGGTTCTTTGGCTTCTTCTGTCGCATCATCAGACTCTTTGCCGTTTTGTTCACCGTCTCCATCTCCAGAGACCTGCGGAGTCGTTCCGGTTTGGAAAGTGCTGCGTTCGAGCTTCTCGATGTACCGGAAGACGAGCTGATCGAGCCAAGAGTTCTCAGGAATCTCGCCCATCTCATGTTTCTTGACGAGCAGCTCAAGCCTTTCCATTTCTCTGGCTCGATCATCGACAAGATCATCGATGGTCTTCTTGTCTCGTGGATTCTTCCGTGGCGGAGGTATCACCGACGGCGTGGTGGTGGACGAAAGGCCATCCGCTACTTTATGGCGGTGAAGGCGACATCGTTGACGACCTCTTTGCAGAGTGTTATCTGAAGCAAAGAGAGGCACCGTCGTTCCGCCGAAAGGCACCGCATGCAAATGAGCCTCATCGCCCTTCGCGGTGGGTGAAAGATCCCATACCGTGATGGCCAGCTGGGAGTTCAAGGGGATGTCAGAATAGTTGACGGGGAGGGTAAGCCATTCTTGCCAGCTGCGGCTGGACTTGAACGACTTGTATGGCGTCTGGACCGGGACGGTTAGCGGTTTGCTGTCCGCCCAGAGCTGTGCCGTCACGTAGAGCTCGGAATGCGGGCTGCGTCGGGGCACATCTTAGCATTGCACGAAGCTCGAACGCAGGCCATCACCGACCTGAGGTTGGATCCCGTATGCCGCAGATCAGGACGTTTTAGGAGCACGGAGAATGGAAGCGGATGATGTTGGCCATCGAGGGTGTTGCTGGCGATAGCAATGGTGTTAGGCTAGGTGCAGTGAGCGACAGACTGGGTTCACGCACATTCTGACGCTGACGGGGAGGTTGAGGGCAGTCGTCGTCGCGAAGGAGAAGTTCTCAGTCACAGCAGCCATGATCGATCCCAGCACCGGTGACCGAACATTGCTTGATGACGGTCAAAGATTGAGGACCAATGCCTTGAGGCTGCTGGTGGATTGGATATGGTCATGTGACGACGACCTTGCAGCCTGGGTGCCTGGCACTTCTAGCCTCGCCAAACGCCAGAACGGCCCGGACGCGTCGCAACGGGACCACAGAATTGATGGCGGCCGACCTACGTGCATCCTCTCCACCCGAATCCCCTCACGCTGTATAGCAATAGTGCCGTATACCTGCCTCGGAGTGCATCGTCGTGCGCCGCCTCTCCTATACCTCATCCAAGGGAGCTCCCCGTCGAGCGCGAGGGCTTCTCCACCTACAGTCTCGTCCTCTCTCGTCCTCCAGCAAATGATCCGTGGCCGCAAAGTGTGTCTGTCGGCTGCGCGCTTGAGCATCCGCTCCTTCCCACTCCCGCCTCGCCCTTCACCATGGCGAGGTTGAACACCGCCCTCTCCCCCACCCCCAGCGGGACGCGTGAATCCTCGCTCTACCGCGATCCGACTCCCTACTCGCCGCGCCGATCGACCACGTTCGCTTCGACGAACTACCCGGTGTTATCGCCCACGCCGACCCCATCGTCCGATAAAGAAAACCAGAGCGAGGCCCGCGAGCCGGAGAGCGCACGCGGCAGGGCCAAAGGCATGGCACCGCCAAACCACCACCAGCCGACCGTCTCCGACGCAGCGCGGTCGAAAAGAAGAAGGCTTGGCGATCATGATACGTCGTTGCTTCGTCAAACACCGGCACGCACGCCGGCCGCGGAGCCCGAAGACCTGCGATACTACGATCCGGATCAGAAGCCGGAGGAGCGGCGCGAGCTGCGCAGAGACCTCCGGCTCAACCACCGAGACTTCCAAGGTGGGTGGTATTATCTCCTCGGTCCTGGGGAAGTCCTAATCAAGACTACGTAGATCGTCGGGATGAGCTGCTCGCGCCGGATAACAATGACCTGACGGAGTATATCAACCGCTCGAATAGCTTGATGGAGAAGGTTCGCCAGACGGCAGACGCAACCATCGACTCTCGCTTCCTCGTGGCCGCTGGTGATCTTGCGCTCAAGAAAACCACGCAGCTCGTATTGGGCGACTCCTCCACCGGCATCGATCTGGACGAGTTTGTCTCCAAATGCATCACCTTCATGAAAAACGGCGGTCCGTTAGGCGTCGACGAGGAAGACCGCTTCCGATCCACCCAATCGCGCCATCGTGCACGAACAGGCGCCGCCGATTACGACGACGAGGACGCCGAAGGCGACGAAGGCGACGCGCTGGACTGGGTGACCTTCGGCGAACGCGCCTGCTATCCGCACAACAAACGGCCCGCGGTGCCCAGCTTCCTGCTCGGCCCGCTCTCCGTGCAAAAGCGCGCGCGCGCCGCCATCACCCAGCGTCGCCAGCGCCTGCAGGCCACCACGCGAGGGCCGACCAACCGCCCGCAGTCGGTGGAGCCGGAGGACCTGCAACGCGCTGAGAACTCGAACCTCACCACGCTCTGCAAGCGGATCCGCACGACGCTCGCGCGGCACGCCGAGCAGGCGTCCGAGGCGGTGGAGGCGGAGCTCAATGAGATGGATGAGGATGTCACCGAGGAGGACTTCAACGCGGCGATGCGGCGCCATCGCGTCACGAGGGATAGCACCGGTCAACCGTCCGTCTCCCTGTTCGACTTCGCCGTCAACCCCCAGTCTTTTGGGCAAACGGTCGAAAACCTATTCTACATCAGCTTCCTCATCCGCGAGGGCAGCGTCGCCGTCGATAAGGACGAGCACGGTTTGCCAACGCTCCGTAAGTTCCTTTCTTTCTTCCCCCGAGGAGACCTTGCAATCTAACCCACCATTCCTCCCCCCCCCACAGGGCCCTCACAGTCCCGCACCATCGAAGAGCAACGCGAACAGCAGGTCTCCAAGCACCAGGCCGTCTTCAGCTTGGACTGGCCCACCTGGCGTCAACTCATCGATGCTTTCGACATCAAGGAACCTCTCATCCCCCATCGTGCGGAGGAAGCCACACAGGTCAACGCTCGGGGTTGGTATGGGTGAATGATTGGCCTCCTGCGGGCGGGAGGGGGGGGGGATTGGACTGCGTTTAATATAAGGATCCGACTCCCTCTTTCCTTCCCTCCCTGCCTGCTTCTTGGTTTTATATTTTCTTGCATCGTGCATTTTTTCCTTCCTGGTGGGCTCCGGCGCCTTTTTTTTCTTTTTTTTTCTTCTTTTCTTTCACCCCTGACGAAAAACGATTAGATCATGCATACCCAGTTTTACTTTTGGCTTCGGTCTTGTGTTTTGATAATCCTTTTTACGCCTTTCTTTCTGGGCTACTACTCGGACCAACCAACCAGCCAGCAAACGAACGTCAGGCTTTTATTCGATATCTTACTCTACACAGGATGACGTCAATCAGCACACCTAAATACCTCCCTCATCCATCTCTTTCTTTTTTTTCCTTCTCTTGCGATTCGATTCCGGGTTCGAAGAACGCTCACCGAAATCCTTTTTCCGGGGGTCAAGCTCGCTTCTTTGTTTGTTGCTTGGGATTTTGGGAAAAAGCTGGGAAAGTTTGGGGGGGGGGGGGGGGGGGG